>JARHVA010007241.1:7500-520000 GCA_037957365.1 Torreya grandis | reverse complement strand
AATATAATGGTCATCCAATGACACCCATAATGTCTCTTAGTATTATTACAAATTACATATTTATAAGTATAGAGACCACATCTAGTTTATTTGTTATTGTGTTTACCCTGTATTGAGTGAAGCCATTGGTGGTATTCCTATGATGAGAGTAATCCCTTTAATCAAGAATTATATTGAAGCAATAAGAGATATATGGTTATATCTAGATTCATTTTAATAAGGATTGAAGGAACCCAAAGTGATCCTCTCAAACTACCAATTTATCTACTTGATAAATTAGTAGACTAAGAAGTAGGCTACCCATTATTTAATGGGATTGATGGAATTTGTAAGACCAAAATAAAGGGGCTTTTACATGGTTTCCATATGACAATTAGAAAAACTAATTTTTGAGAATGGGATCACATTGAGGCTACTTCAAAGAATAGGCTATCCTTTAACCTATAGATTGATATATAAAACAAAGGGATCTCTAAGGTAGAGTAAAATAACATTTGAGAATCAAAGGTATTTTGAATGTGCCTTATGAACATGAGACTGATGTATTTGATTTTATATACATTAAATCATCAACCTATTATGAGGTCACTAGAATATTGAAGGAATAAAACATAAGGCCTGAGTCCAGATTGAATAGAGACTAGAAAATTGAATATAAATGGTAGCTAAGACCAAGATAACATCATTTGATAGATGTTGATTATTTTAGGCTTCCACCAGTAGATATTTAAGTAGAAAATAACATTGAAGAGAGAAGACTAGGTGAGATTGCTTCTAGTTCCTTAACTCCTAAATCATCGAGAAAATCAAAGTAGGATTCACCTCAATAGGAAGTTTATATGATAGATCTAGATCCTCATGAGTCTATTAAAGATGCATTAAGGATGCTATCTATGACATATGAGACAAATTCAGAAGAAGAAGAGGCAAAGGCTGGGGAAACCAAAGAGGAAATGATAAATGAGAAAACATTGGACTTGGTAGTCATTTTTCTTATTAAAAGGAAAGGTGAGACTACCATTGTCTCAAAAGCTAAGAAACCAAAAGTGAAAATTACACCACCTTTGGAGAATGTTAACTTGTTTAGTGAGGAAAACATCCTATATGGACCACCTATTATTAAATGGTTCATTTATGAACCAAGGTTGTAAAATTTACCCACTTATCATCCATGGGCAATGGTGAAGGCTATAGGCATCCCTATGCAACAAGAGTTGAAGCCATGGATCATTGCCTTGTAAGAAGAAGAAGAAATGAGGTTGGCTACTCCAAGATAATCAACAATCGAATCACAAGTAGATATATTATTCTCACATGTGGCCCAATATTTAGTTGGATAAATATTCGATCCAAATACTACAAGTTTACAAAGGGTTATTGAGACATTTTTCATGGAAGCTGGTGAATAAGTTATGCATCAAAGGGTGGAGCTTTTGACTCATTTAACTCAGAATAAAATAAAAAAACTAGGGTAAGCCCTTACATCTAAAGAATAATTTCTTAAACTAGTTCAATCTCAAGTAGAAATGCTACAAGTTGCCATTAAAGGGTTAAAATAAGAGAAAATGAATTTGGAAGAACAATCCATCTTATCAGTTCGAGGAGACATAGTCAATAAGTTTGAATTAATTATATATGATACATTTAGTTCCTTGAAAAATATAAGGTCTAAGTTGGATGTGGTAAATAGACAACATTCCATGGCTATATAATAAGTCAATCAATGACAAACTTCAGATAAGAAGGTAAAAGAATTGATCAATATATTGACAGAGGGACAACTCCTGAGTTTAAAATATTTAGCCTAACACATTTGAATATGGATATGATTACCTTAATGTAGAAGAAAAGGGATGTGAATAAATGGTCCAAAGACATGGATAATATTTATAATGACTTAAAATAGTTAGAGAATAGAATGGTGCACATACTAGGAGGTTTGATCAAGGACCCAACCATCCTCAGTCCTACTAGCATGATAATTGATAAAAATTTCAAACAAAGGGCTACTTAGTTCATACAAGAGGTAAGGAATAAATTCTAGGGCACTATAGGGGTAGATAACTATTGTATCTTAGAGATGGTTTTTTCAGAAAAGGAGAAGATTGACAACACTAGAAGCATTAAGTAAGCCTTGGACATAGCTAATAAAGACTTCAAAATGTTGGCAGGGAAAGAAGAGGAATTGTTCATGGAGCTAATTATCAACCTCAGGTTAATTTTTGAGCAATATGACAAGGTTATGAAGATCCTAGAGTAGAAACAAAATGATACAAATTTAAGGGCATCCTAAAGTCAATTAAATTGACTTGGTATATTCTTTTGTATAAAGTCTATGTAAATCATTTTTAGAGAATATTCTACTTTGTAAAAACATGTGAAATTTGTAATGCACATATATTATAGGTTAGTTTACTTGACAAGTGTCATTAATTATAGAATGTTTTAGAATGAAAACTATATTTGACACTTAGATAATTTCAATTTGATAGTGATTAATCGACATACCTCATATTTCTTCTATAAAAGGGGGTATTGTCATTTGTAAAATAAGAGGAATTTTTTAGAGCAAAAAAACTATTTTGTAAATTTGGAGAAAAGTAATGCAAGCAAATGATTTTTTCAAAGATCATCTCATATTTATTTGGGTATTTTGTTATCATGGATGCTTCCTCAAACACCTAGTTTAATGTTCATATTTGAATTGCTTGTATGAATCTTAGATGTATATGTGTTAATCTATAGTTGTCAATTTGATATTATGCTAGTTTGATTGAAATATTTTATATTCATTCCATTTCCATTGATTTTCTTGAAGATGTGCTAATGCAATTTTCTTGTGGAAGTAAATCCTTAAAGTGAATTTGAGTTCTTATTTTCATTATTTCAAAAATCCTTAAACATTTTCCTAGTATATGATAGGATATGTGATTTTGGAAATTTCATGTCATATTCTAGTTTGATTGCATGTATTTAATGATATTTAAGCTTTTCCATAAATTTTGGACTAAAGATCAATAACATCTTTATTTTTTCCCTACCCTTCCTATGTTCTCTTTTTTTTACCAAATCACTATAGTTTAGCTTTTCATTGTAAATATCCATGCTAGATTAGGTTTTGAAATCTATCACTCACCATACTTAGTTCATATTACTTTAATATTTCACACATAAGCTTTAAGACCATGGTTGATCTCAATAACCACTTACATTATCATTATGTAAGACAATTATATAACTTGCCTGCTACTCCACCACAGATCTCAGGAAGATCACAACCAGTAACTCATGTAATAGATTGTTTGAATCTAGAAATGAGAAGTGTTTTAAAAACTATATGAAACTTTTGATACAACCATATGCATCAACAGGTGGGGGAAATTATTTCTAGAAGGAGGGATCTTAAGCTAAAGCTTTATTGGATCTAAAGTGTTATTAGCTAATTTTAGTGAATTTTTTTCAAAGATTAGTTGATCCTTTGCAGAACTATGTCTTTCTTAGCTTAATTGTGTAAATATCATTAGCATTCATGGTTTTAAACCAGTATTTAGGATTATTTAGCTAAGGATAGATATTTTTTGAAGATTTACATAAAATTGTTGCAAGATTGTTTAAGCTTTATGAATTTGACATGTTTAAGGTTTGTGACAATAATTTTGTGTAAATATATTTGATATTCATAAATTCGAAGGTATATTTAAGCTAATTATATTTAAGATAGTCATTATTTAAAATAACTACATTTTTATTTGCAATGTTTGCTTAGGATTTGTAAGAATTGAACTGTTACTTGCAAAAGTTATTTAAATTTTACCTAGATATCATTTATATTTAAAAAGATAGGGTTTATTTGTTGTGTTTTGAATAGGATCTCAATTTTAAAAGATGGAACTACTAAAAACAATAAGTAGGTCAAGGTTTGAGATGAGGTTACCTCTTATTTCTTTGGAAATTCATAGGAAAGCAAGAGTAGATAAAGGTAAGCACATGGTTTCTAAATCTCAACCTACTTTACCTATTTGTGGTGCTCCTATATTCAATCCTTATCAAGGTATGGCATGGTTAGGTGGATCTTCTATCAATGTGCCTAGTTAGGTACATGACTTACCTAGAAATGATGAGAAATATTTACTTTCTTTTAGTCTTACAAGTTTGGTTACTGCTAAAGAACATATCAAGTCTTTTAAGATTGCTTTGAGATTGTTAAATGTTATTCATGGATATGTTGCTTGTATATTGTTTCCTTTTACTTTTAGAGATGCAACATATGATTGGTTTCTTATCCTTCATAAAAATTAAATTGTTAGTTGGAATTATTTCAATAGTATTTTCATTGATCAGTTTGGAAAGGTCATTAGTCCTTGTGTTATTTATAAATAATTTACCATGGTGAAGAGAGATTTAATTGAAACTATTAGGAATTTTAATGCTAGATTCCAAAAGATGTTTAGAAAAAATATAGCTCCTTATAGACCTAATGAAGCTTTAGATCTAATGAATTTTGTATTTATGAAAATATCTATTAGATTTATAAATACATTAGCCTTAGGTTATGCTAAAGTTATGAAAAATAGTGATCAAATGCAACCCCAAGGTCGATTAGAATATGTTATTCCTAATGTCAATTATAAGTTTCCTATGATGAATTTCATCCTAAATGATAATCAAAACATTCTTGCTTTGAATCAAAATCCCATTTTAAACCAATTAACTTTGAGTCATGTTCATCCTAGTCAAAACCTAGGATTCATAAATAACACTATAAGTAATCTCATTCACAAGATCAAATAGATATGGTGCCAATAGCTAGTATTATTACTCAATTTCAAAATTCAAAGGCACCTAAGAATGAAAATGACTCCATATTAAAAATGGTTCAAAAACTAAGAACTAATTTGAAAATTTTTAAAAAATAAGTAGGTAACACTAGGGAAAATTATAACAAAAATTATTCTTATCAGAGGTTCAATAGACCTACAAATAGGTTTCACAATAGCAACAATAAAAATAAGTCATCTACAACTAAGGACCTACCTGAAGTAAATATTTGTGATGTATATTTATTTAATTAATTAGAATTTATAGAATTATATAATTATTTTGAAACATATCAATATGAATTAAATACATTTGAAGTTGTGACTAACAAAAATAATGCTACAGGATCATCTAGCTCTTTAGAGGCATCTAAATATTTTAAAATAACTCTTATGGTGGAGGCTTTTGATTTTTCATTTCAAGCTAAAAATGAACTAGAAGATATTCTAGAGGAGGGATTTATTATAACAATTATGGAAAGAGATCCTATCTTTCCTAAAATAATTAAAGAAGATTAATTTCAAGAGATTTCTCAAGAATTTGTAGTTGTTGATATGGATCAAGTACAATCTAATCTTTCTTCAGAGGACATCTATGAGGATAACTAATATAGAGTTATTATTAAATATTAGAATATTCTTGATGAAGATGATCATTGTCAACAATTATAGATTTATTTGAAAAGCTTAAGATGATAAGGGATGAGATAGAATAGCAGATTATTGCTTTATCTAAAGATTTCACCAATGATTGGGAACTTCAAGAAGATAATGATATTCTAAAGTCCGCAAAACAAGATAATCTAGAGCTTGATTGGATAGATGAGATGCCATTCTTTACAAAAGATGAAGATGAAGCAAGTGAAACAAATCAAGAACTTTAATATGATTACAACAGAAGGTTATAAATAGTGATCAACATGTTTTAAATGGTAATAATGTAAATAAATTTCATGTTATTTTAGTTGATCATGATGAAGAGACCTTTTGGGATGACTTGGAGAGTTTTTGTGTAAATATTGATAGTTCATCCCCACCTCATAGCGAGATTGAAGAATGATTTATAAAAGGTATTATTGTAACTATTCATCAAGAATAAATTAATGATATATTATAACCAAGTTTGAATACTTATCAAGAAACTATGGACAATAATCCAAGCATACTAGATGAGTTCTAATAAAATCATTAAATGAGGATAAGATAAGTTATGATCAATCTATGAATGAAACAAAGTTAGTATTCTTGATGTGATAAATAATAATTTAGGAAGAAGATGATTCAATTTTAGATTCATATCTTCAATCCATGTACTTGAGAATGGAGTTAGGAAACCAATCTACATCATCCAAAAGACATAAACATATAAATGCTCCTATTTGCAAAAATATGCCATCAAAAGGAAGTAATTATGTTTCAAGGTTCTATGGTAGATTAAATAATGTTCCATTTGATCCTAGAGTAAAACTTGTTATTTCAAGTTTTTTTGTGTTATAGTTACCCTACTTAGGTAATAACTAGTGAATTTTTCTTTATGGAGTAGTTTGTAATATTATTCAAAGTTAGTGTGGGTAGCCTTAGATTGGTTTCATTCTTGTTCCTTGTTTGTAAATGGTGTTTTAAAATATTTATTTTCTTGTTGTGTGTTTTTTTTCTTTGTTTTGTTCTCTACTTTCAATAAATATTTTATAAGATAGTTTTCAAGCTCCCATATCCATCTAAATGATCAAAAGGAACTTCTTAGGTCAATAATGTAGGTATGACTCTTAAACATTGGTTGATCATGGATTTTGGAAATTTTGAGCTTGATGTTATGTCTCTGAGAAATTGGTAAAGACTGATATTTAGGTTAATTGTTCCTTAAAATATTAACCCTTTTTATGATCTATGTTTAATTTCAATAAGGTTTGCATATGTTTGAAAAAAAGTTTGAATTATTAAAGCAAAGTCATGTTAGCAATTGTTAGTTCCCAAAATTACACTAAAGCAATTGAGCCCTTGTTGAGTTTCAATGCCTAAGTCCTTAACCATATTCCTATTTTGAATGTTCATTATATGTCAAGTTCCATGTTAAATAAACTAATTGTTAATTTGGTCTTTAATTAGTGTGTAAATAACCCTATTTGTTTTGGGCATATTACTTGTGGAAATTTTTTTGAAGGTTCATTTCTATCAGGTAAATTTCTTATGGTAAAAGTCCCGAAGGAATTTTGTCAGACATTTTATCCATGACAAAAAGCTTGAAGGTGATTAATGCTTTATAGAGATTGTTTTAGAGGAAGTTTCCCAAAATAAAAGTCTTAAATCAAAAATTTTGAAGACCAAGTTGCTATGAAATAGGAATGCCAAAGACCAAAGGGCCTAAAAACAAAATAACCAATAGGGAATTATTATTGAACAAAAGTCCCAAAGATTAAAATCTCTAAATGAATTTGTCCAAATTACATAAGTGTCAAGTTCATGAGGTGTAGAAGGCAAATGTTTCAAAAAATCCTTGAGACAAGCATGAAAATACCAAGTATCAGACTCTCAACAAGTGACCAAGTAGTTTGATGACCATACAAACATCATTAATAGTCATGTAGATGTCAAAATTAATCTCAACCATTATATATTAGGGCTTAAATTTTATGGTCATACAAACATCATTGATGGTCATGAAAATTTTGAATGATGGGCACACATATGTCAAATTCAAACCATGGTAACTATCTATTAGGGCTTAAATTTGATGGTCATGTACCTATCAAAGATGTTTACAAAGATGACAAATAACAAGCATGCAAATGTCAAATTTAAACCATAGTAACAACCAATGGCATTTAATCCATAAGATTTAGATCGATGGTGTGAGTGAGATTTGATTTGTCAAAGGACTCAGATTGAATGAAAAACTACCACATGGTGAGAGGGTGCTAGCCTAGAAGAGATTGACCATATAGAGAACAAAAAGCCTATGGATTTTCTAGGTGGCATGATATTAGGGGTATTAGTGGAGATATAATGGATCATAATCTAATATAATACTAAATGGACATTGAGAGCCCATAGAGCTACCAAGTGGCACACTAGCATTCATCATGAAGACAAGGATCTGGTAGTACTAGTCCTAGGTGGACTATTCAAGGATCTAGAACCAATGACATGTTAACACGTGTCTTATGGATAATGGTCACATTTTAAGTAAGTGAACAAAGTGACATAGTGATGCCACATAGGCATGTATGACACATTTAAGGACCTTTTACAATGTAGTTAGTAGAGATTTCACCACTAACAACAACTTGGCAATTTGTAAATTACACATTTATGAGAGGGCCCAAGATTTTCTCAAATAGGTCAAAGGTTGAAAATGATGCATTTATGAATTAAAATGGAAATTTAGAGACAAAAAGGGTAAAAAGGTCAACTATAACCTAAGTTTTTAATTTTTATTTGCTTTGCTTGATCAAGCTCCTCCATGGGAAAGATATTGCTATTTTATAAGATCAAAGTGGGCCAATCTAAGGAAGATATATAGTTAGCCATGAATCAAGAATATTCTCAAGCCATCATTGCAAGTGTAGGTTAATCCTTGGCATGCATGAGAGGGAGGGAATTTGTCCAAAAGTTTCTAGGTGTATAGGTAAGTGGTCAATAAAATCCCCATGTAGTTGTACATAATGATAAAGTTTATTTGGACCTATACCATGAATATTCTCCTTTCAGATCATGTGAATCATCTCTCACCATGAAATCGAAGGATGTGTTCCAAATATTCATCATTCCTCATAGAGGTAGTTAGAGTTATGATTTTCTTTCAAATAGATGAAGATTTTAGATGTGGCAAGGGAATATTTTCCATCTAGAAGAATATTGATGGACTTGAAAGTTTGTTTTTTAATTTTGAAAGTTGTGACCCATAGTCCCAAATTTAAAATATATAAATATAAGCCTTGTCTTCTAGTTAGGGGGTTATTATTTTTGGCTATTGTTTTTCTAAATTATAGGCTCTTCCACATTTTGGGATCACTATTGTGTGCATTATCTCTCTTTCTAAGGTGTTATAGATGTATAGCCATTAGCAAGCTTTGAGATCATGTTTATATGTCTTCCTTATCCAACATGGATCAAATCCACCATTCTTATTCCCATGGTAGTATTTTAAAACACTGATGTGTGTAATATTTTCTTGTAAAGTTAATAAAATGCTTGTGGTTCTCTACTATTTTCTGTTGATGAAGTGCATTAATATGTTTTAAAAATGTTGTTGATTGGATATATTATTCTATGCTCATTAATGGTTGTCATCTTGGGCTTAGATTTAGATTATAAATCCCTTTATACATTATGTTTGGGAATATGTTGTTGAATAACTTGTTAGGGCACCTTAGGTTTATGGATTCAATGAAAAAAAGAAGGTGATATTCTAGTTTCAATGTATGATCTAGAATTTCAAGGATAATTTGGGTATTTGCATTTCATTGGCACTAATAATTGCAAATTACTCTTGGTAGTTCCATTAGCTTGCATTTGAGTTTTTTACAACTTTTCAATAAGTGATGTCATGAATGTTGAAAGAATCCCTGCTAATTGAATCTACCAACACATAACCCTCCCCTTTTATATAATCATCTAACCTATTTTACCCTATCGTACCCTACAAATAATACACCTAGTTGCATATTATGAGTGTTATTTGCCATATAGATGCATAAAATCTTGCATACTTAACATGTATCTACATCTTGTGACTTAAAACCTAGCATTAAAATATTTTATTCATCCCTTATGTTGTTGAAAATTCTTTCAAATGAAGTTTGTAATCACATCCATATCTATTTTTAGTAGCTTATGTTAGACTTAGTGAATTTGTGCATTCCATATGAAAACCCTTCCTAGGTAGAGTGTGTAACTTTGGTCATGCCTTGGTCAGACCTACATTTATGTGCCAAAAATCCCCATGGAGATTGAATTACATAATCTCTCCATATGAGAAAGCTACCCCATAGGTCCTCCCACCTTGGTTCAGGTAGAGACACAATTAGCAAGAAACTCACCATACCCTTTATAGGTGCCTCTCAATCATTTTTTGCATTTGGTCTAGTATTGATATTAAATCCTTCCCTGGATATAACAACATATCAATGGATTTTTCATGTTTGTTTTCCATTTTATTCAAGTTTTCAAGGCTGAGTGTATAAGGTGTATAACTAGGAACCAACATTTTTTTGGTACCATTATTGGGGAACAAATTGAAATCCTAGTCACTTGTGTGTTGTTGGGGACTATTACAAAGAGTTGTAAGTATTTCAAGTTTGAAGGTTCTCTACTTAACTATTTTTACTACATTCAAAATATCTTATCTATCAACACTACTTCACTCCTCTAGGGATGTGCTAAAAATTAAGAGATTTGATAATTTGATATTTGTTGAGTTTATTGTAAAGAGATGGGGATTTGTCATGTTTTGAGGTGTTTTTCATTATTTGAACATGAATCTAAAATTTTCATTATCTTTGATTTCATACATCATCACTAATTCTAGAAAGATATGGTTTCAATATGTATCACTTCAGATTTGTAAATGGTTATATTATAGAACTTTGCTTCTAGTGGCGACTGCAAAACATCATCTAGTTTCAAAGAAAGATTAGTGGCCATCTTTAATATCTTTAGCTTTGAGAGTTATCTTAATTATGAAGCTAACAGGACTAATGTCATACTTCAAAGGTGACTCATCTAATAAACTTGTCTTGCCCCTAAGTGTTCATAAAAAAATAAGCAGACAAGTTTGGAGGCTTGTTAAAAAACATAGTGTAACTACAAAGGACTATTTAGGCTATCAAGATTCTGGTAAGTTTAAACTTTTATTTGTTAAACTGCCTATTGATATAGATTGTCATAGTTCTTTTGACTATTCATAATCATACAGTCTAATTTATTATCCATCTCCTTCTCAACCAATTAAATTCCCTCATAAGTTTGATCCACCAAGTCCACCTCATTCACCCACTCACATCCCTTTTGCATTTGTTCCTAAACCTACCATTGAACCAATCATGAGGCATAGGGATCAAGGTGAAAATGAGTGCCCTACATTTAGAATTCCCAAATTCAAGCCTATCAATTTTGATGAAATGGTAGGATATCATAATGAAGTCTTCAATGAAGTAAAGAAATGCCTTCTAAAATTCAAAGGGAATAATGCAGTTAGTGGTGATCAGCATTTGAGGGATTTTCACAATATCATTGAATACTATGAGGTTAAGTGTGAGGATGTGTGCATTAAGTTTTTTGTGCATACACTAGAATAAGATGCTTTTAAGTGTTTTAACTCTCTTCCCCATGGATGTATTGATTTATGGGAAGAAATGAAGAATGTTTTTAGAACTCAATATGGTGATAGGATTGATCCAAGGTTTATGTTGGTTGAGTTTGAAAACATCAAGAATAATCCTAATGAGTGTGTGGAATAATTCAATACAATGTTAAACAAAGCTATGATGTAGCTACCTGAGAACATCAAGCCTAGTGAGACAACATGATTGATAAATTACTATGATGCTTTTAATAAGAAGGCTACTTACCACTTGAGGGAAAAGTCTCCCATGAACTTATGGTTGGAATTTAATATGGCCATCCAAATTGAAAGTAGAATAAAATATATGGGTAAACCCTTGAACAATTAGGTGATGTAAAGTTGGTTAATCTAGAAAAGACACATTCCAAGACAATCAAGCTTGAAGATAATATTAAGAATTTGCCTTCCACTATCAAAGAGATGTCTTACAAGCTAGTTAGAGCCAAGAATGGGTTGCTTAATAGGCTTGCACATGATGTTATAAGTCAAAATATAGGGGTTATAAAATAAGTGTCTGATCTATTACACACTAAGATAAATGCTATAAATTATGATTTTGACATTGATTGGTATGATAATTGCTTCCTTCCACATCCTCCATGTGATACTACTAAACTGAGTGGTGAAGATGTAAATGATTTTGAGTCTATATCGAATGATGATGTTATTTTGATGTTTAACTATCAAGACTCCTCATGCAATTTTTTTGCCTCAATAGAAATGATGAATGTTACTACTCTTGATCAGTTTTGGAGTGCGGTCAAGAAGATCCCAACATATGAATTTACCTTTGATGATAGTATGACACAATCATATGAGTTACCTAATCATTATGTAATTGAATATCTAAAGTGTGCTCTAACTAAAGTGTTACACATGAATGTGGAATTGGGTAACCTCATTGTGAATGTGGATGTTATTGAGTAACTAGCTATTCTTGATGCTAGGTTTGATAATAAAGGTGTTGTTTGGAAAATGGTATTCAATGAATATGGGGTTATCTTCTATGCCCTTGAGGATGGAAATTTTTAGACTTTTTTCAAGCAGTACTTCAAGTGCATGAATGAAATTATTGATCCTAGTGAAGTATTGCTTGGTACTTGTTGATGGCATAAAATTACGCTAGATCCTATCCAATCAACAATGGGAAGTTTCAAGTTATGGGACAATGCGGCTTGAAATAACCTCCAGGTTTTAAAGAAGTTGGTCTCTTCTATTTTATAGATGTTGGGGAAAAGGGATAGGAGACTAAATAGAAATGCAAAATGCAAGAATTGAAACGTAACTATGGCAATGTGCCTGAGTGTAATCCTAATCCTAACCTAAGCACAGTGAGACTACTATATGATTCTATTACATTTAAGAGCAAACAAGTGCATGATCAATGTAAAAGATTGGAATAATAGAAATAGAGGCTCACAATAGGGGAGTCTTTTGCTGAGATATAGGAATTGTCAACTCAGGCATAGTGTTCAATCTTCTTAATAGAATCCTTCACTTCTCATAAGAGGCACATAAGTCATGCACAATTATGTAGAACTTTAGACTCTAAAAAATGAGATAAAAGAAAATAACATTTCCAATCACAACACTAGAAAATCTATAGAATAGACCAATTTGCAAATGACACAAATAACACCAACCAAGGCATGGAGCTTAAATTTCCTTAATTCATTTAGCCATGTAAAGGGCATATAAACATGCATGATTACATCAAATTTACAACTTAAGAAGATTAAGACAAGAGAAAATGATATTACTAGTCAAAATTATAGGAAGTCTAAACTATGAGAAATTCCCCCCCCTTTAGATTTTTCAATCTTGCTTATATAGTCTTGGATCACTCCTTTCATCATCCCCTTTCCCATGCAATATTCTCTATCCTTTGCTTATAGGGGACAAGCAGACGGTGCCTTTAATGCTGTGGGGGGCTCCAAAAATCTACCAGATGAACTGTTCTATCTACTTGAATTAATTCCAGCTGATTTTCCCTCCATTTCACTTTGCCGCAATAGATACACGAAACACTTCATTATGTTTGAAATGGGAGAGGACACTTAGTCAATTTTTTGAAAATCCTCTAGGCATAAAAAAATGACACTTGGCGCTCTCCACCAGGTTCATCGAAGACACATGGCCCTCTCCCTTTTCTTGGCTGTGCTATAGTTTTATTTGGGACTCATAACAGACTCTTATGGATGGTGACACCTGGCAGCTTCTATGGACTTTGAAGTAACTCTTGAGGCCCACCATAATCTTTATTCAGTGATGACACTCAAAAATGATCTCTCAGGCGATGATGCATGGAGGCTTCCATAGCTTCTAGGAAGATATGTGGCATCTTCTGCTTCCCCTTTTAGGTTTATGTGGCACCCTCCACTTTCTTTGGGGATGGAGTAGAGAGGGACCTCGGATGGTGACACGTGACAGTCTCTATTTCACTTTGATACTTAGCAAAATGAAATGACACCCTTTGAATGAAAGTGTTAGACCAAAGTCTCATGGATGATGACACATGGTGGCTTCCACTACTTCTTCAAAAAGGGAGTTTAGGGCCTCCATAACTACCACTCGATGCTTTCTGCTCTCTCTACTACTTAGCTGGTTGAAAGTCTTTGAATGAAAAGTAGATGCCGATATGAGACTCAGATGCTGACATGTGGTGCATCCTGCTTAACTACTACAAGGTACGTGGCACATTCCATGGTTCTCCCAAAAGTTATAAAAGGTGTTCAGGGGACTCCAGCTGTCAAGCTTTGTTTCTTAGAGATCGACTCTTGGTGACCTCCACTCGAATCAAAACATAGGCCAAGAATGAAATGAAAGGAAACAAAAGGGGAAAAGGACCCACACTCAGAGGGTGACACTTGGTAGCTTCCGCTACACTTTGATACTTAGGCAAAATGAACTGACCCTTTGCTTCAAAATTTTATTGCTTTGTAGGAACCAAAATTGTGGTGCTCGACTGAGAGTTTGAATGCATCGTAGAGTAAAATTTACTCTATAGTTATTGGTGACCATCAAGACTTTTGAGCCTACTCAAAAATAAAAATCCACCTCTCGTTATATCAAAATTATGAAAATTACAGCTTCAAAATGGGTCGTTAACCAATGTTTAAAACACTTATTCAAAAGCAAAGCAAGAAAATAATGAAAAAACAATGCAAAGAAGGGAAACTATTTAACTATAATACATGAGAGACTCAAGTCAATTGAAATGTTTTAAATAGATTCCATTTATAGGAATCTCTTTAGGTTCTCCTTCCATCGACTCTAGCTCAAAATAATTATCTTACTTGCATGCATGAATTCTATATGGACCAGTCCATAGTGCTTCAAATTTGGTATGCTGACCTGGCTTAGTGGCCCTTGCATCCTATTTTAAGACAATCGAGCCCACTTCAAAATTAGGATTTGAAGTCCTTTTATCAAAATAATTTTTAACCATTCCCTGATGTTTGATTATCAAATTGTGAGATATATCCCTCTTCTCCTAAACTTCTAGAAGTTCTATGAGTCTGACCTGCATGGGGCCATTTTCTTCAATCTCAATTTGTTTGATCAACTGGAGAGTAGGGATTTCCAAGCTTAGGGGAATCACGGTAGACTTTCCATATACCAATTCATATGGAGACATTTTGATCACCTACTTGGGCATGCTTCTATCAGCCCACAGTGCTAGATTAAGCACTTTATGCTGCTCTTTGTGATGATCAGCCCCTATCCTTTTGATGAGTCTTATCAGGTTCTTGTTGGTTGATTCTGGTAGACCATTACCTTGAGGATAATAGTTAGATGAAGTTTTTAGATATATTCCATGTCTCAAGGCAAAGTTAGATAATTTAGACCCTAAGAATGCTTTAGCATTATTTGAAATGATGGTACAAGGTGCCCCAAAGTGAGTAGTGATATCCCCTAGAAAATCTAGGATCACATTCTCTGTTGCTTCTTTAAGTGGGACTGCTTCGGTCCATCTGGTGAAATAGTTTGTGGCAGTCAATATCCATTTATGACCCATGTTGGACACTAGATTTATCATCCTAATGAAGTCAAGACCCCATTGAGTAAAAGGATCATTCGTAACTATAGGACTCAGTGGCATGGTTGCGTTCCTCCACATCCCCACATAATACTAGCAGGATTGACATTTTCTAACTAGTTGATAACAATATGCAAATAAAGTAGGCCAAAAATATCCTAACTCACTTATATTTATGGTTGTGGTATTTATAGAAAAATGTCTTCTTAATGTTCCATAATACATTTCATGTAGTATCCTTTTGGCTTCAGCCTGTTTTACACATCTTAACAATTTCCCATCAGAATTTCTTTTGAAAAGGACTTGTTCAATTAAGACAAAATGAACTCCCTATATCCTATAATACCTCCTCTTATTTCAAGAGAGTTCTCTCAGATAAACCCCATTTTTCATAAATTGAATCCTATTTGTGACCTAGGATTCCTGATCAATCTCTTGTAACTTTAGCACCATCTCTGGCTCTCCTTTTGAATCTGTTCCTTCAGGTAACATCTTTTCCAGCTCTTGAGTTATATATTGGCACAATCCCCTACCTCTAACTAGCTTGGTGGGTCTAACCTCTACATCATATTCAAGGATATTAGTGATCTAATTGGCTCTTTTCTCAGTAATCTCCCCTTCCATGATGTATTCCTTGACACTTGGGTGAGCTACAAGTATCAAAATTTTGTTCCCTGATATCAGATGCCTAAATTTCTTGAGGGATTTCACCATGGCATAGGCTTGTCTTTCCACAAAATTGTACCTAGTCTCATAATCTCTGAGAGTTCTTGAGAAAAAGGTTATTGGGTGCTCCCCTTCCAGCCTGCCATTCTTTTGAGTCAGGACAACAATAATACTTGATTCCCCTCCATAGACATACATCATGAAGGGCTTGGAAAAATCTATATTCTTGAGCACTGGGGTTGCTAAGATGGCCTTCTTGACCCTCTCAAAAGCTTGCCTTCCTTTTGTAGACCACTTGAAGGGTAGGTCCTTTTTAAGCAAGAGTGTCATTGGTCTAACCAATCCTACAAAATTAGATATGAATTTATTGACAAAATTGATTTTCCCTAAAAAGGATTGGACTACCTTTTTATTTGCTAGAAGGGGTAAGTCCATTATAGCTATGATCTTTTCAGGATCTATAGAAACTCCTTCCTTAGATACTATGTGCCCCAATAGTTTACCCTAAGGTATAACAAAAATACATTTCTTGGGATTCAATGATATCCCAAAATCTTGACATTTCTTGAAGACTGATTCCAAGTGATCAAAATGATCATTAGGATTTTTTGAGAAAATAGTGAGATCATCTAGATAAACTAGGATGACCTTGTTTATTATCTCACCAAAGGCTATATCCATAGCTCATTGAAAGGTGGATCCTACATTTGATAAGCTAAATGGCATCTTCACGTAGGCAAATGTCTCCCATTTGGTAGTGAAAGTAGTTTTATACTGGTCTTCCTTAGTGAGCCAGATCTGATTATACCCAGAAAAACCATCAAGTAAAGAAAACCTCTCTGATCCAGCCACAATTTACATTTTGTTCCATGGAGGGTAAGGGATAGTGGTCTTTCAAAGATGCTCTATTTATATCTCTGAAGTCTACACATAGTCTTACATCTCTATTCTTTTTTCTAACTAGGACTAGATTTGATACCCAAGTTGAGTGCTTGATTGGAAATATTATTTTGGAATCTAGAAGTTTCTACAACTCATCTACCATTAGAGGCTTAATCCTTGGATTTACTGGCCTTTATTTCTACCTGATGGGTTTGGATCCTTCATTCAACTCTATCGTATGTTAAATAATGTCTTTGTTGTATCCATGAAGGTCATCATAGCTCCAAGCTATGACCCTGTCATACTTTTGGCACAACTTGATTAACTTTTCCTTCTCTTCCCAAGTTGTAGAATTCCCAACTTTTAGCTTCTTCCTGTCACTCACCTCTACCTCAGAATAGTCTACCTCATCTACCTAGAACCTTTTCTTTTCCAGGCTTACATCCTTTGGGTCAAACAAAGTTTCTAAGGTGATCAATCCTTTGGGGAGCTTATTAGTCTTTAATTGAATAACCTGATCACCATATGCCTCTTTAATTTTAGTTTGCAACTGATCAATACACTCATCTAATTTTTGTAAGAAAGAGACTACCTGAGCATCATTTTTAAACACTTGCCAATTCTCATCATTGTCTGGGATGGTTGGCCTCACTATAACTTTTACTGACTCATTATTAACCAATAGGCTAGTAGCTAGGTTAAACTGTGCGGAAATCTGAGCCATCCTATCAGCCTCAGAGTTTTGACTTCTAGGGATTATCTCAATATTAAAAGCTTCAAAATATTTTATCAAATCCCAGATCTTATGCCTGTAGGATCTCATTCTCACATTTTTGGCTGCTACCTTTTCTCAAATTTGGCTCACTACTAACTCTGAATCTCCTCTTACTCTTAGGTTCTTTATCCCCTTTTTCTTGGCTAATAAAAGCCCATGTACTATAGATTCATATTCTGCATCATTATTTGTGCAAGCAAATTGGAATTAGATAGCCCTAAAATTTTTATCACCATTTGGAGCAGTAAGACAAATCCCTACTCCAGCACCATGTTTACTTCTGGTCCCATCAAAATTCAAATTCTAGAGCTCTAAATATTGAGTAGTAGGTGTCTCTTTCCTTATAACATTTGGGATCACCTAATCCTCATCAAAAATGACATACGTCCCCAAACTAGTAGAGTCAGTTCCCATACGGGTCACTATGCATCATAGCCAATAACTAGTTATTTTCTTCTTGATCATGTTCAGTCCAGTCTCCTAGCTCTTTAACAAAATTTATTTCTTCTTTATTCAACATGGCATGATCTGCTCCTAATCTTATTGTTGGTTTGTTGGTGATATGGTCTTTGGATAGTGGTTTAGATAAAATTTTCATCTTTGAACCGTATCTAGTTCTCAAGATGAGGTGAGACCAGTCAAGAGACATATACCCTCCTATTTTTGCTGTAAAGTCTTTGGATAAACATAAACCAAATATGGGAGGGATATCTATGATAACTATATCTTGGTTAACAATTATATTGGGACATGTGTATAACTGCAAGGGGAGTTGTTTGATTCTCCCTATGGTTTGCACTATTTTGCCATCTAACTGCATAACTCCCTTTACAAGGGGTTCATATTTTATTTCTAAGGCATCTTCTATTTTCTTGGGCATCACAGTGGTACTAGCTCTTGAATCTATCAATGCATTATGCAGGAGTTTCTTTCCAATTATCAGAGTCAAATAGAAAGGCTCTGGCTTGGATTTACATACTTGTACTCCATTGTTCATGAAGGCTAGTGTCATCACAGGAACCATATCTTTGAGTTTTTCCTTTCTAGCAGGTCCTCCCTTGGTAACAACACCTTTGGGCACCCCTTGACCTTGCATGGCTTCTTGCAATAGTGTCTTTTGCTTAGGAATTGCCAAAATATCCCATATCAACACTTGTGCCAGAGTTTTCTTTAATTGGTCCACAATATTGATCGGTCCTAAAGACTGAGTTTTTTGGTAATAGGGATACCTCATTCTTTCTTGAATCTGGGTAGGAATCCCTTGATCTTGCACCTATCAAGTCACTTCCTATCTAACAACAACGTTCCCTTGCCCCTAAGATGGAGGATTATTCTTGACTTAACCACTTACAAACTCAGGCTATTCTACCATTCTCCTCTTCAATCTAGTGTAGTAATTAGATTGTATTACTGGCCTTTAGGAGGTGGATGCTTCATTCAAAAAAATTGCTTCCTCATCCTCAACCCATGAGAAAAAAGCATGTTTTAGGGCTATTTATTCCTCCTGTTGCAAGGACATTCCTTGCATCTGAGCCATTAGAACTAAATTTTGCATGCTGAGATACTGGTATGCTTGACTGCTATTGGTACTAGCAAACTGGCCATCCATTCTTCTCTACTTAGCTACCCTTTGCTGTAGGTTATCCATGGGACAATCTCTGGGTGTGTGAGCATCATTACAAGGAAAACACCAAGCATTAGTATCATCCACATAATTATTTTGACCTAGAACCATTTCCCTATTTGAGTTGGGGGAATGGTTTGTGAGGGTGTGGGAATAACAACTAATTGATTTGCTGTTTGATTGCTAGTTTGCCTTAGAGGGCCTTGATACTGGTTCAGTTGGGATGAAAACCTATTCCCTTGATAGCCTTGATAAGGAGGCTTAGGGAAAGTGTTCTGCTACCTCTTCATATTAATCAACTCATTAGAGAATGTCATTAGCATACTTTTGATATCATCCATCTTAGATGACTGAGTAGGGACCAGCTGCTTCACAGATGATGAAGGGTAAGTATACATAGACACAAGGGGGCTTATAGCTTTTGGAACCTCTTTAGGTAAAGGCAAGGATATATCTAGGAACATAGGCATGGGAGGGCCTTAGAGGTAGCTTTTTGGCATCAATTAAATGGTTTTCAGCTCTGACCGCAAGGTCATATGCTGTCGGCAAAGTGTGTCCTCCTAGTGACTAAATCATGACAAATATATCTGAATTTAAAGCCTTGAGATAGAATACTATGGCCATACCAGGTGGTGGTTTAGCCACAATAGGGATTCTATCCCAAGTTTTCTGGAATCTGGTATTGAAGTCAGTCATGTCCTCTTGTGGTCCCCTCTGAATAGTGATCAATTGCTGTAACAGGGAAGACTTATCACCCTTCTCTACAAATCTTTCAAAAAATAGATCTCCAAGATGGTCCCATGTAGAAATGGTGTTTGGGGTCAAAGACTGATACCATTCTACCACCTTTCCTTTGAATGAGGCTGCTAACAATCTTAGGGCCACATTTTGCTCTATGACACCATGTATGGCACAAACATCTGATACATCTTGAAGATGTTCCACAGGTGTCTTTGAGTCTTGTCCACTGAATTTGGGTAGAGATTTTAAAGCATTTACTAGGATGGGGTCCCAAATAGCTAGCAGTGTTGGGAGGATTAAGGGGCCACCAGTGTTCCAGCTTGCATAATTTCTTAGAGGGACATTGGCTCCTATGTTCAATACTGGTAGAAACTAGTTAGCTCTTCTTCTCAGAATAACTACTAGAGGTGGAAAAAGAATACTTGGATTTGTAGCATATTGTGATTTGGTGACTGGTCCATAGCTCTGACTCCTCGTAGCTCTCTGGTTCATGTGGTCTTGATAGAAACTTCAAGACTGGTCCCACCAAGTGTGCCAGAAACTGTTGATGGCATAAAATTGCACTAGGTCTTAGCCAATCAACAATGGGAAGTTTCAATCTATGGGACAATGCGGCTTGAAACAACCTCTGGGTTTTAAAGAAGTTAGTCTCTTCTATTTTATAGTGTTGGGGAAAAGGGATAGGAGACTAAATAGAAACACAAAATGTAGGAATTGAAACCTAACTATGGCGATGCGCCTGAGTGTAATCTTAATCCTAGCCTGAGCACAATGAGACTACTATATGATTTTATTACATTTAAGAGCAGACAATTGCATGATCAATGTAAAAGATTGGAATAACAAAAATAGAGGCTCACAATAGGGGAGTCTTTTGCTGAGATATAGGAATTGTCAACCAAGGCATAGTGTTTAATCTTCTTAATAGAATCCTTCACTTCTCATAAGAGGCATAGAAGTTACGCATAGTTATGTAGAACTTCAGACTCTAGAAAATGAGACAAAAGCAAATAACATTTCCAATCACAACACTAGAAAATCTATAGAATAGACCAATTTACAAATGACACAAATAACACCAACCAAGGCATGGAGCTTAAATTTCCTTAATTCATTTAGCCACATAAATGGCATAGAAACATGCATGATTACACCAACTTTAAAATTTAATAAGATTAAGACAAGAGCAAATGATATTACTAGTCAAAATTATAGGAAGTCTAAACTATGAGAAATTTCCCCCCTTTTAGATTTTTCAATCTTGCTTATATAGCCTTAGATCACTCCTTTCATCATCCCCTTTCCCGCACAATATTCTCCATCCTTTGCTTATAGGGGACAAGCAGACAATGCCTTCAATGTTGTGGGGGGCTCCAAAAATCTACTAGATGAACTGTTCTATCTACTTGAATTAATTCTAGCTGATTTTCCCTCCATTTCACTTTGTGGCAATAGATACACAAAACACTCTGTTATGTTTGAAATGGGAGAGGAAACTTAGTCAATTTTTTAAAAATATTCTAGGCATCAGAAAATCACACTTGGCACTCTCCATCAGGTTCAAGAAGACAAATGGCCCTCTCCCTTTCCTTGGCTGTGATGTAGTTTTATTCGGGGCTCATAACAGATTCTTATGAATGGTGACACCTGGTAGCTTCTATGGACTTTAAAGTAACTCTTGAGGCCCACCATAATCTTTATTTAGTGATGACTCTCAAAGATGACCTCTCGAGAGATGATGTGTGGAGGCTTATGCGGCTTCTAGGAAGATAGGTGGCATCTTCTGCTTCTCCTTCTAGGTTTATGTGGCACACTCCACTTTCTCTAGGGATGGAGTAAAGAGGGACCTCAGACAGTGACACATGGCAGTCTTGGCTACACTTTGATACTTAGCAAAATGAAATGATGCCCTTTGAATGAAAGCATTGGACCAAAGTCTCATGGATGATGACACGTGGTGGCTTTCGCTACTTCTTCAAAAAGGGAGTTCAGGGCCTCCACAACTACCACTCAATGCTTTTCGCTCTCTATGCTACTTAGCTTGTTGAAATTCTTTGAATGAAAAGTTGATGCTGATATGGGACTCGAATTCTAACATGTGGTGTGTTCTGCTTAACTACTACTAGGTACGTGGCACATTCGTAGTTCTCCCAAAAGTTACAAAAGCTGTTCAGGGGACTCTGGCTATCCAGCTTCATTTCCCAGAGATTGACACTTGGCAACCTCCGCTCGAATCAAAACTTAGGCCAAGAATGAAATGAAAGGAGACAAAAGGGGAAAATGACCCACACTCAGATGTCAACACTTGGCAGCTTCCACTGCACTTTGATACTTACGCAAAATGAACCGGCCCTTTGCTTCAAAATTTTGTTGCTTTGCAGGAACCAAAATTATGGTGCTCAACTGAGAGTTTTAATGCATCGTAGAGTAAAATTTACTCTATAGCACTTACGTAATCACAACTAAGAAATAATTTTATTTACAACTTGTAAAGGAGTGCCAAAATATTTTGGCTTGGTCTTATCCAAATTTGAGATCATACAGGAAGGATTGTTTCAACTTGTCATCCCATTATATCCTACTGATAAAATCTTTAGGCATGTGTAGATATTATTTTAATTCATCTTGGCCACTAAGCTACTAAAAATATTCACAAAATTAAGGGATGGTATAATTCTAAATCTACCAATTAATGGAAAGCATCCAAAACATTTCCTTGATTGAGCCTATAACTATGTATATAATTATATATTATTTTGTTACTTTATCCTTCTATTGCTTTATTACCCCACTACTTCGAGCTTTATTTATATATTTTCCTTTCATTTTCTTATTTTGTGTCCATTTTCAAATGCTCATGATATATTTTTGCTAAGTCTTCCTTATTTTATTGAGCCTTCATAGTGTTTCTGAAACTTCTAAGTCTTGACCCTATGACCCAATGGATTATCCCCTAGTCTTAATTTTTGGGTTTATTTACACATTTGTAGATGGTGTGCATTCTCAGGAGAGAGATAGTGTTAGTTCCCAAAATTTCACTAAAGAAATTGATCCCTTTTTGAGTTTTAATGCTTAAATCCTTAGCCATATTATTGTTTTTAAATGTTCATTATATGTCAAGCTCCATGTTAAATTGACTAAGTATTAGTTTGATCTTTACTTAGTGTGTAAATAACCCTATTTTTTTGGGCATATTGAATTTAGAAAAAAATCCAAATGTTTATTTCTATCAAGTAAATTATCCATGGTAAAAGGCCTAAAGGAATTCCATCAAACATTTTATCCATGACAAAAAGCCTTAAGGTGCTCAATGCTTTGGAGAGATTGTTTCAGGGGAAGTTTCCTGTAACAAAAGTCTCAATGCAATAAGGTTGAATACCAAGTTTCTATGAAATAGGAAAGCAAAAGACTAAAGGGCCTAAAAAAAATACCAATAAGGAATTTTTGCAAAATAAAAGTCCCAAAGATCAAAAGATCAAAATGAATTCATCTAAATTGTATAAGTGTGAAGCTCATGAGGTGTAAAAGGCTAATTTTTCAACAAAGCCCTAAGATGAGCATGAATGTGCCAAGTGTTAGACTCTTTAAAAGTGACCAAGCAGTGTGACAACCACATAGATGCCCTTGGCAGTCACATAAACAACAAAATTAAGCTTAGCCATTATATATTAGGGCTTAAATTTGATGGTTACATCATCGTTATTGATACTCATATGAACATCAAATGATGGGTACATGGACATCAAATTTAATCCATAGTAACTATCTATTGGGGTTTAAATTTTACATTTTTACACACATCAAAGATGTTCATGTGGGCATTAAATGATAGGTGCACAAATGTAAAATTTAAGCCATAGTGACAACCAATGACATTAAATCCTTTAGATCTAAATTGATGGTCAACATTTCATAGTAATTTATGATTGACTTTATGAGTGAGATCTGACTCATCAAAGGAATCAATCCAAATAAAGAGATGCCATGTGGTGGGAGAGCACTAGTCTAATAAAGATTGACTATGTAGATTACAAAAAGCCTACATATTCTCTAGGTGGCATGATCTAAGGGGTCTTAGTGGAGATCTAATGGGTCATAATAAAATCTAGTGTTAAATGGATGTCAAAATCCTACATAGCTATCAAGTGGCATGTTAGCATTCATCATGAAGATAAGCATCTAGGAGTGCTAGTCTTAGGTAGACTGTTCGAGGATCTGAACCTAATGATATGTTGACATGTGTCTTATGGTCAATAGTCACATTTCAAGTGACTGAATATAGTGACATAGCGATGCCACATAGGCATGTATGACACATTCAAGGACCTTGTGCAATGTAGTTAGTAGAGCTTTCACCACTAAGAATTGTTTGGTAATTTGTAAATTACACATTTTTGAGAGGGGTTAGGATTTAATAAAATAGTTTAAAGGTTGAAAATAATGGATTTATACATTAAAAAGTCAAGTTGGAGCCAAAAAGGGTTAAAAGGTCAAATATAACCTAAGTTTTGCTTGTTTTAGCTACTTTACTTGAGCGAGCTCCTCTATGGGAAAGATATTGTAGGTTTACAAGATCAAAGTGGGCCACTCCAATGAAGATATCTAAGTATCCATGAATCAAGACTATTCTCAAGCCATCATTACAATTTTAGGTTGTTCCTTGACATGCATGAAAGGGAGGGCATCTATCTATAAGTTTCTATCTATGTAGGCAAGTGGTTAAGAGCATCCCAAGGTAGTTACACATAATGACAAAGTTTGTTTAGCCCTCTACCATGAATATTATCCTTTTAGGTTGTGTGAAAGGCTTCTCCCACCATGAAATCAAAAGATGTGCTCTAAATCTTCATCATTCCTCATAGAGGCAGTTAGAGTTATGATTTTCATGAAAATGGATGAAGATTCTAGGCATGGCAAGGGAATATTTTCGATCTGGAAGCATATTGGAAGATTTGAAAGTTTATTTTACAATATTGAAAATTATGACTCATAGTCCCAGATTTAAAATGTATAAATATAAGGCTTTTCTTCTATTCATAGGGGGTCATTTTTTTTAGTTGTTGTTTTTACCAAGTATAGGCTATTCCACATTTTGGGATCACTGTTATGTGTATTTTATCTCTCTTGCTAAGGTGGTTTTAGTTGTATAACCATTAGCAAGCTCTAAAAACATGTTTATATGTCTCCCTTGTCCAACATGGATCAAATACACCATGCTTGTCCCCATGGTAGCATTTTGAAACACTGATGTGTGTAATATTTTATTGCAATGTTAATGAAAATGCTTGTGGTTATCTATTATTTTCTATTGATGAAGTGCAATAATATGTTTTACAAATTTTGTTGATTGGATATCTTGTTCCATGCTCATTACTGGTATCATATTGGGCTTAGATTTAGATTATAAATCCATTTTTTAATTATGTTTGGGAATATGTTGTTGAATAAATTATTAGGGCACCCTAGGTTTATGGATTCAATAGGAAAAATCAAGTGATATTCTAGTTTCAATGTATGTTATAGAATTTCAAAGATCATTTGGGTATTTGCATTTTATTGGCACCAATAAGTGCAAATTACTCTTGGTATTTCCATTCACTTACATTTATGTTTTTTGCATCTTTATAATAAGTGATGTCATAAATGTTGAAATAATCCTTACTAATTGAAAACCGCCAACACATGGCCTTCCCCTTTTATATAATCATCTAACCTAATCTACCCTATCCTACCCTAAAAATAATACACCCAATTACATATTATGAGTGTTATTTTCTATGAATATACATAAAATATTACATACTTAACATGTGTCTACATATTGTGCTTTAAAGCCTAACATTGTAATATTTTATTCAATGCCTATGTTATTGAAAATTCTTTTGAATGAAGTTTAAAATCACATCCATATCTATCTTTAGTAGCTTGTGTTTGACTTAGTACATTTTTGCATTTCATGTGACAACCCTTCCTAGGTAGAGTGTGCAACTTTGGTCATGCCCTAGTTAGACTTACATGTGTGTGCTAAAAATCCCAATGGAGATTGAATTATAGATTCTCTCCATGTGAGAAAGATACCCCATGGATCCTCTCACCTTAGTTTAGGTAGATCCAAAAGTATCAAGGAGCATACCATACCCTTTTTAGGTGCCTCTCAATCATTTAATGCATCCAATCTAGTCTTGATGCTAAACCCTTCCCTAGTTATACTACATATCAGTGGGTTTTTCATATTTGTTTGTCATTTTATTCAAGTTTGAAAGGTCAAGAATATGATGTGTACAAATGGGAGCCAAAAACACTTAAATAACATTATTGAGAACATTATTACCTAAGATGAAATCTATAACCAAGGATGATTTTCTGAAAATCAAACATTTGACAAAATCCTAAAAACCCGGCTAATTTTGGTTCCCAACCTTTGTTGAAAATCTAAAAGTATTTTAAAAATAAAAAAATAAGATCCTTATTTAAAATATAAAATATTTATAAGCAAAGGTGATTCAAGTAACCTCCACCAGGGCTATGGACACCTAGCTGGCAATGGAGCAAGGCCTAGAGTGGGACCAAAGGTATCTCTATCAGGGCTATGGATGCCTAGATAGAAGAAGAACAATGTAAACACCTTCCCTTTTCATAAATCATGATTCATAATGAATATATACATTTGATACAAGTCTATGTTAATGATTAAGATCATGAAATCTAAAGTTGTTTTATGAATTCTAATGGCAATCAGTAGATGAATCAAAACACACACAACATGACTAAGTTTTGATATTTGATATTAATTTTTCTTGTGTAAGACTTGTTTAAATTATTAATCTAGTTTAATAATGGTACTTGATCATGTGGAATTATTTGTCTAGTTATTAGTTTAAACCAATAGTATCTAAATTTTAACATTTTACAATGTTTCCCCCAAAATTTGCCATTTTTTGAGGTCAACATACCCCCATTTATAAAAATTGAGGACCCTTATTCAATTTATAAAAAAATTGTGTTATAAATTGGACATTAAACTTTATCAAGGTTCATTATTGAATATCATGTTTGATCTAGTTTACATTGACATGTTAGCATATAAGCTTTCTTTAACTTTATCTAAAGTTGCTAGCATTTACTTCATATGTTTCCATATTATAGGTTCAATCAATCTTCATTTGAATGTGAAATGTTCATTGATTTGTGATTTGATAAATTTAATCCTTTTTATTAACCTTTGGTCTTTAGTTGATTAATTAAATCTATGTTTAAATGATAATTAGAAATTTATTCTAAATATTTTAGCCTAGGTTCTTATTAGAATGGATTTACATTATCAACATGCCACTTTATTTCTAGCTAATTATTAGTTTAATTTTATATTATGTTCTAATTGAATTAATTAATTCATGAAAACATTATTCTAAATTTTATCCTAAGTCTCTTTATACCTTGAACCTTTATTCTCTTACTTTCACTATTTGCAGGTATGAAAACATGCAGTGTCACCAAGTAGAAAAATCTCAAGATCTCAAAATAAAGATCAATAGTATGCATGTGTTCACCAAAATTTATAAATTCAAAGTTCCTTAGATCTAATATCAATGGTATGCATTCAAGCATACAAATCTTGATCAATGATCTAAAATAAAGGTTAGGGTCAATAAGTCAACATCTAATATCTACACTATGCATTAAATCTTGCAAAAAAAATCTATGGTGAGTGTAGAGTCAACATGTCAATGGATCTTAAGAAATAAAATAGTAGTGAAAAGTTTCACAATCATGGTAGACTAGATACAAATCAATGGTTCATGTTTAATTGAATGTACAAAGACTAGCTCAATGTTTTGTGTTTGATCATGCATTAAGTAGATCAATGCTACACATTTAATCACCCAAGTCAAGATCAATGGTACACATTTAAATTTGATAAATAATATTGATGGTGAGCATTGAGTTAAGGATTCAAATATCCTATCCTACATGAATAACTATCTTGTGGCATAAGGACATTATCTAGATGAATATTGATTACAGGGTACATAGAAAGCATGTGATGATTCTAGGTGGCACAAACTCATAAGCCTACATCAAATATCAATGTTTTTGGTGAGAGTCAAGGATATAATACTTAGGATACCAATGATGCAATTTTTATTGAGAACCAAGATTTCATGAGATGATGACACATGTCTAGGCTTCCACAATCACATTTAAAACATAAATGAGCTATATGATAAGGTGATACCACATAGGCATACATGTCATATTCAAATATATTATGGACATAAGCACAAAAAAGGTATAAATTCATTATACAAATTAAATATAAGCCACCAAATTGGATACTTCAAACTTACTCGCCACCATTAAAGCTCTATAAAATCCCTAAAACAAATAGAAAGCCCTAAATTATCTTTGAATTCATTATGTTGAGCCAAAAAGATTGGATTATCATTTACAAAAGGATAATTAAATGGGATTAAACAATTGAAACATATGGATCTACTTCAAAAAATATGGGGGAACTATATATGTCATCAAATTTAGAATGCCACATATTCAAGGATACAGAGTTTGTAGTTGCTTCATTGAACACTAGGGATAACAATCATTCAAATTTATTTGGGACTGTTGAGAACTAGGGGGTTATAATAAGTTATGAAGATAATATAATCTTTGTGAAGAGATTATATGATGATTTTTGGTGATTTTGACGATGATACTACACTATGCTACTTATATACCAAAGGTACTTCATTGTATTGATGTTCTTGGTATAATTTTCAAAGACACTAAAATTAATAAGGGCATGATTATTAATGAACTTAGTCTCAAGAAAATTTCATATATTTTTCCTTTTGAATTTGAATCCTACTAAAAATTACCTAAGCCTTAGATATACCTAACCTCCATTAACTCATGGGATAAGAAGCACAACATGATGGACATTTTGGAAAAATGGTTATAAGTGGGTAACCAAGTCATTATAGATCCTGCAAAGAACATCCATATAAGCCAATTTAGACATAGAGTTAGGATGGTGATGACAATACTAAACAAGTTATATATATGTGCACATGCAACACATGTTGAACCAATGTGGGTTCCTATGGTATACTTCATCATTGAAAAGGAAATGGTTCCTCCATTAGGTGAAATTATCAATATTTCCCTAAACTGATACATATATGGAATCAAGAAAAATAATATGAATAAATTCTACATGATGTCCTATCTATTAGATGACCTATGTGTAATAACAAAGATCCCCAGTCAAAGATAATGGTCACCCAATGTCACCTAGACTATCTTCTAGTACTATTCCGAATTGCATATTTATAAGTATAGAAACCGCATCCAATTAATGTGTTATTGTGTTTACCTTACATTGAGTAAATCCATTGGTAGTATTCCTATGATTAGAGTAAGCCCTTTAATCAAGAATTATATTGAAGAAATAGGAGACATATGGTTGTATATTAATCCACTATTATAAGGATTGAAGGAACCCAATTTGTTTCTCTCAAACTACTAGTTCATGTACCTGATAAATTAGCAAAACAAGAAGTAGCCTTCCCATTATTTAATGATATTTATAGAATTTGTAAGACCAAAAGAAAGGTAATTTTACATATTTTCACTATGACAATTGTAAAAACTATTTTTAGATAGTGGGATCACATTGAGGCTACCTCAAAACACAAGCTACCCTTTAACCTACATATTGATGATAAAAAACAATGGGATCCCTATAGCATGGTAAAAGAACATTTGAGAATCAAGGGTATTTTGAATGTGCCTTATGAACATGAGCCCAGTGCATTTTATTTTACATACATTAAGGAATCAACCTACTATGAGGTCACTAGAAGATTGAAGGAACACAACATAAGGCCTGAGTTCAGATTGAATAGAGACCATAAAATGGAAGATAGATGGAAGCTAGGATCAGGACAATTTCATTTGATAGATGTTGATTCTTGTAGGCTTCCACCAATAGATATTTATGAATAACATAAGATTGAAGAGAGAAGACCAGGTGAGATTGATTATAGTTCTTCAACTCTTGAATCATCCAAAACAATAAAGTAGGATTCATCTCAATAGGAGGTTCATATGATAGCTCTAGATCCTCATGATTCTATTGAATATGCATTAAGGATGTTATCTATGACATATGAGATAGATTAAAAGGCATAAGAGGAAAATTTTGCGGAAACCAAATATGAAAAGAATAAATAATTAGACTTGGTAATCATTGATCTTCCTAAAATTAAAATTGAGACTGTCATTGTCTCAAAAGCTAAGAAACCAAAAGTGACCATTACACCACCTTTGGATAATGTTAACTTGTTTAGTTAGGAAACAATCCTATATGTACCACCTATTATTTAATGGTTCATTTATGAAATAAGGTTGGAAAATATACCCACTTATCATCCATGGGATATGGTGAAGACTACAGGCATCTCTATGCAACAAGAGTTGAAGCCATGGATCATTTCCTTGTAAGAAGAAGAATCACAGAGGTTATCTAATCCAAATCATTCAATAGTCCAATCATAATTAAATGTCCTAGTATCACATGTGGTCCAATATTTAGTTGGATTAATATTTGATCTAGAAACTATAGGTTTACAAAGGGTTACCAAGACATTGGTCATGAAAGATGGTGAAGAATTTATGCATCAAAGGGTGGATCCTTTGACTCATTTAAATTAGAAGAAAGTACAAAAACTAGGGGAAACACATACATTTGAAGAAGATGTTCTTGAACTAGCTCAATCTCAAGTAGAAATGATACAAGCTACCATCAAAGAGCTAAAGTAAGAGAAGAAGAATTTGGAAGAACATTCCATCTTATCAGTTCTAAGAGATATAGTTAATATGTTTGAAGCAATTATATATGATACATTTGGTTTATTTAACACTATAAGGTATAAATTAGATGTGGAAAACTAAAACATTTTGTGGTTATGGAATAAGTCAATCAATGGCAAGATTCAGACAAGAAGGTAAAAGAATTGATCAAGATATTGATATAGGGCTAGACTCTTGAGTTTAAAATAGTTATCCTAGCACATTTGAATATGTCTATGATTATCTTAATGGAGAAGATAAGGGATGTGAATAAATGGTCCAAAGGCATGGAGGATCTTTCTAATGACTTCAAATGGTTATAAAATAGAATGGTGCTCATACTATGAGGTTTGATAAAGGATCTAACCATTCTAAATCCTACTAGCATGATAATTGATAATGATTTCAAACATAGGGCTACTCAGTTCATCCAAGTGGTAATGAATAAAAGATAGGGAACTACAAGGGTAGATAAATAGTGTATCTTAGATATGGTTTTTTTAGCATAAGAGAAGATTGAAAACACTATAAGTATTGAGGAAGCCTTGGATAGAGCTGATAAATACTTCAAAAGGCTAATAGGGAAAGAAGATGCATTGTTCATAGACCAATTATCAACCTTAAGTTAATTGGTGATAAACATGATAAGGCTATGAATATCCTAGAGTAGAATCAAAAGGTTACAAATTCAAGGGCATCCCAAAGTTAATTAAATTGACTTGATATATTATTTTTTGTAAAGGCTATGTAAATAATTTTGAGAGAATATTCTATTTTGTAAAAGCATTTGTATTTTTTTAATGCAAATGAATTGTAGGTTAGTCCACTTGAAAAGTTTCATTATTTCTATAATGTTGTAGAATGCCAATTGTATTTGACACTTGGCTAATTACAATTTTATAGTGATTGACCGACATACCTCATAAGTATTATATAAAATGGGATATTGTCATTTGTAAAAAAAGAGGAAGTTTTTAAAGAAAAAAAATATTTTATAAATTTGGAGCAAAGTAATGCAAGCAAGGGAATTCTGCAAATATTGTCTCATATTTTTTTGTGTATTTTGATATCATGGCTGCTTCCTCAAACATATAGTTTAATGGTTAGATTTAAATTGCTTATATGAATCTTAGATGTGCATGTGTTAATATAGAGTTGTCAATTTGAGATTATGATAGGTTGATTAAAATATTTTAGATTAATTTCATTTCCATTACTTTTCTTGAAGATGTGATAATGCAATTTTCTTATGGAATTAAATACTTAAAGTGAAATTGAGTTCTTATTTGCATTGTTTAGAAAATACTTAGACATTTTCCTATTATATGATAAGATTTATGCTTTTGGAAATTTCATGTCATATTTTGGTTTTATTGAATTTATTTGTTGAGATTCAAGTTTGTCATAATGTTTGGACTGAAGATCAGTAACATCCTTCTTTCTCCCCTACCCTTCCAATTTTCTCTTTTTTTGACCAAATCACTATAGTTTAGCTTTTCATTGTAAATATTCATGTTAGATTAGGTTTTAGACTTTAGTTTTTGATAATTATTCACCATAATTAGTTTGGATTAATTTCATCTTTCAGAGATAAGATTTAAGACCATGATTTCTCCTAATAACCACTTACATTATCATTGTGTGAAACAATTATATAATTTGGCTGCCACTCCACCAAAGATTTTAGGAAGATAACAACCAAAAACTCATGTAATATATTATTTCAATCTAGAAATGAGAAGTATTTTAAACACTATATGAACCCTATGATACAACCACATGCATCAACACACCCATATACAACATAATAAAAGAGAGAGGAATGGATAATCACTTCTTTCAAAATAACTACACTAAATCATTTCCAATGAAAAAGAAAACTTTTTCCATTTAAGAGAACGGTTGGGATAAATATAGTTTTATCAATTTGCTTAACATTGTAACAAAAAAATAGAAAAAAATGAAGGGTCCAACCTATAATCATTTGTGATTCAACATTATTACAATATTATGTCCAAGAACGTATACTCTAAATTCCTTCTCCCACCATAATGAACTACCAAAAAATGGCCAAAGGTTGGAATTAAAAAGGGAGTTTTAATCTATTGTATCCAAAATTTTCACCAAAATCATTGAATGGAGAGGGTACCACCTCTTATATGAGTCCATTACTGTAATATAAACCCCATAACTTTCCTTAAAATGCCTTACAATTACAAGTGTGTTTATTTGCATAAGTAACCCACACTTGTGCTTATTTTAAAAGTTAAAAAAGGTCTTTTTACAAGACCATATCTCTCTTTCACTTCTCATTAAATTATCTTGCAATAACCCTTATACACTCCAAAAGTTTCACATCTATATACCCTAGGCCATGTCCTATCCATTAACCTCCCTAGCTTTCCTAGAGAGGATATGTAAAATGTGATCAATTAATATAATTATATATTTCCACGTAAATTAATTTGATTTTAATTTTTGGATTTATTGATTTAGAATTTATAGTAATTAAATTTTTCTAAGTAATTTTCACTAAATGAAGGATTCAAATAAAGGATGGAAACAAAATTTAAATATAAAAATACCCTAAGAGTCACCACATATGATAAATACACCAAGAAAATAAGGGAAAAGTGGTTCAATATGAGGGGTATTACAATTTCCTCATTTCACACTTCATAATTTATTATAATGATAATACATACCTACATGTCATTATACCATCTCCCTTTACATTTTTTTCTCAATTAGGGTAACCCCATCATTTTATGCTCATTTCCATTTTTTCTCACCAAGGTCAGTTTCAATATCACAGTCTTTTCTATAGTGTAAGTCTAGGATTCATAAGACATCATGGTATTTATGTCCTCTCTCTATTAGCTAAGTGTAAGCTATCTTATGATAGTCATATTTAGCACCCATGTTTAGATTTTCCAAATCTGTATAGAGGAGGAAAATAGAAAAATATAAAAGAGTTAAAATAGATATAATACTTAAAGGTAGTATTTAAATGAAAATAAAATCTTAAAATTCATATCACACAAAAATATGTGATTTTATTGGGCACATATCCTATTATAGTTAAATATTAAACTCTACAGTTGGCTTCATGATATACTTGAGGTAGATTAGGGAGTGGTATGATAGTAAAATATGGCAGGATGTTTCATTATATCTTTTTACATTTTAGTGCCACCTATATTCTCACACAAGTACACAATCTTTGTTGGAGGCTGAAAAATCTATAAAGGGTACCCAGGAGTAGGGAATATATTGTGGTAAAGTATGATCATTTTAAGTTTAATGCATGATAGCCTTCATATGATGATATATTTATACTTTAATAATTATCCCAAGCTTATGTTTATAGGTAGGTTTCTCTAAAGCCATTGATGTTGAAAACTCCTAACCTTGTCAAAAAAAAATTAGTGTCTTTTTTCTATTGAATACCATGTTTTCACCTTGGTGATTCCCTCTTTCTACTTTATTATTTTTCCTTGAAAAATAGATTTATTTCAACATTTTCTAGTTTTTTGTACTTCCTATTCTCCATCTCTTTTGACATGGTATTTTTTTTTTGCACAACACACCCTAATTTCTTCATGAAATCATGAAACTTTTTGTTTGCTCTAGAGTCTAGTATTTTCCTTCAATATGGTTTGTGCCTTAGGCCTATTTGCCCTGATGTTCTAATTTCAAAGGATCTTTAAGATGCTATGATTTGGACTATAATTCTACTTTATTGTTTTAATGAAGTTTAAACTTAAAATATTCTTTACGTATACTTGGTATAAAAAAGGGTGTATAGTTAGGACTTCACTAATCTTATCATCTAAATTCAATCAGATATAATAAGTCTTGGTCTATCTAGAATCATGTTTTAGAATTATTTTAAGATTCTTTGTTAGAAAAAATTTCCTTATATTTTATATAGGTTATTTGGGTATTCATAAGTTTTTGATGATATTTTCCTTGCCATCTTATTCCAATCCAATATTTTATTTTAATTGGTGGGCTAAGCCTTTGTAAGGATTCATTATGTGACTTAGTTTCTTATAGATAATAGACTAAGGTGTTTATAAATTAATCAAATGGGATTATTTGTTCCTCTAAATTAATCTCCTTTTGATCCCATTTCTACTTTATTTTAAATTAAAATGACTTTGAGATTAGTCAGCTTTATTATTAGTCTTAGTCATTTTATTCATGTTAGGCTTAACTAGGTTTTCAATTGCAAAATTTTTATATTTATTTGTTTAATCTTCTATTTTTTTCCTTCTTTTTGGCTTAGGACTTAATCATTTTAATGTAAAATTCATATTTTTAAACTAATGGATATTTTATTTTTCCATAGGTTAATGATCACTTCCTTTCCTATGTTGGGTAAGTAAGGGGAAGCCATTTTTCATTCACTCACTTCCCTCGAGCCTCTTTAAGAACTTAGTCTATTTATAGTAATATTCAAGCTCTCAGGCACCCCTAATGTTGTTAAATGTTTTGATCCTATGTCATCACATCTATGGACCATATTGACTTCCATGTTAGGTCTTTGACCTTTTAGATTAATGTAATCTTGATAGGCTTCACGATCCATTTTCCTCACTTAATCACAAATTTTAGACTTGTGTACCTAGGCCAAAGACCTTATAAATGCATGAGATCATGCCACATGGAATGATCCCTATTCAAAATGACCCTATGATAGTCTATGTACTTTTGATAAAAAATTAAGCTCTCATAACCCCAAGATATTAATAGGTTTCATGATCTTGTTTCCTCTCTCCTTGAAGATAGTATGTATGTTTAATATACTTTAACGAGGCTTCAGATAAGTGATATATTGATAGGTGTTAAGATATCACATCACCAAGACCACAAGTTTAAATAATACAAGTGGATGATTAGTTAGGCAATAAATGAGTAGATGATTTCCATGTGGCATGAACTTGATAACTAGAGGACATACTGAAATCCACATCAACTTCACATAAGCTTAAATTTGATAGTCTTCTTACCTTTCAAAACCATCAAACTTGAAAATAGACTTATATATTTGAAAATTATTTAGTAGTTATTAGGGTTTATTTTATGCATTTGTCTTATAAACTTATTCCTTTTTACTCCCTTTCAAGTTAGTTGATTAACTATTTGTATAATTTTGTCTTTGGTAATTCATCATCTTATATTCAATTGGACTAATTTGGCTATAGGTTTTACAGATAAGGTTGTATTTACTCTCAGGTCTTGGTAAATTTATACTTCATTCCAACTTGTAAATGACTAAATTATTATGTTTATGGATCTATAGACTTAGTCACTCTTTATTTATAATGGGTTAATCTAGACTTAATCATTTTCTTAGAAATTGAAAACTTGGAAAACTAGCAACTAGTATATCTTTTCAAATCCTAATAACAACCATATCTTTATTGGTTTTAGATACCCATATGCACATGATGCATCCATGAAATGAGATATAGTATACATATGTCCCCAAGTGGACTATACATTATTCTTTCTCTATCCAATTTCTAGGTGAACATGATGTTGCCATGTGGCAAGTTGTCACTTCATTGTGACCCCAGAATAGTCAACATAATTGAGATAGGTAGGATATTGAATGAGTAAGTGGTATGAGACCATGTGGTGTGATCCAATTTCATTATGTAAATGGTATAGTCCATGTAAAACAAAGAATTAGTAGAGCCCAAGATTCCCAAAATGGGGCCTCATGTCAAAATATGGGGGCTTTAAAGTAATTAGAGTATATGGAATCTTAGGCTAGGATCAGTAAGCTCTGAGTAAGAGAGATCACACCACACTGTGAGATATTTAATGTCAGATCTAGATAGAATTAAAAATATTTGAGTCCTTGCGTGAAGTATAAAATAAATATAAAGTCACCACATAGTGTGGCCCTAAGCCATGAAGATATGTTGCCTAGTGGAAAAGTAGGAAGATTCTATGTGTTGCCACTTTCTTGAGATGGTTAGTTCATGGTATGTAGGCAATAGAGTCCCTAAAGCTTGAGATAAGGCTACGCATTAAAATATAATGGATCCAAATTAGGCAAGAAACATTTTTAATGTAATTGGGACTATAAATATTAGTGTGGTTAAGATCTCACCATGTGGTGAGATCTCATTACACCAAAACTAAGGAAATTTCAATATTCCTACGACCCTTAGCTAGGTTGTGGATGAGTAAAGTACCACCATGTGACATGGTACAAACACATAGAATAAATATGGGAATAATGTAACCAAGGGAAGTATCCAAATAACATGGATTTCCTAAGGTGGATACATGGACCTCCATAAGAGAAGTTTGAATTCAAATTAGATGGTCATTTCAACCCATCAATGCCCAAAAATTAGACTGTGGGTCTACTATGATTGGAATTATAAATTTATCATTTTTTTAGTAAAAATAGAATCATGGGACATATAATTCAAACAAAATTAGGTAGTGATATTTATTGATTAGTCATGTGCACTTTGGGAAAAATTGAAGGCCATAAAATATAAATTATGCCTTAATAAGGCATGATATTTGACTATGTATAATGTGACCAATTGATGATCCCAAAATGGATCCCAAGGAAATTAAACTATAAAATATTCAATTTAAATTTAGTAATAATGGTATATGTCACTTTAATAAAGGTTAGAATGGAACATGTGTTAGCCTTAGGTAGATCTAACTTGTTGAGCTATCATAACTACCAATTTGTGGGTTGAGTTGGAGAGTAATTGGACTAAAAATCTATATAAGACCCACTCTTCATTGTATGAAGGGATATTCCATTTAGATTTAGAGGAGATAATAAGATAACCATACCCTTTTTCATTTTATTTCTATTTTTTCTTTTTTAGTTAGTCTTTTTTCTATGAACTATACTAATTTGGGGCATTTATATAGTTTTAGCTAGAAAGGGTAAATCCCAAACATTGTTTATTTCATATGATATCTTTTACTTGAAATTTTGTGAGTCTAATATTCATAATTTATGAATTAGTATGATAATTGTGTTCCTCTTTCTTCATAGTCAAGTGTTCCTCAGAATTTAAGCACTATATTTGTTTATGATTGTGTGAATATTGGTCAAATAAAAGAGTGATTTTATGGAATTTGTCTAATTGAATGAACCAGAATGATCTAAATTAAATTATAGGATCATTTATCTTTATATTTAACCTTAATATTTTGACATTTTATAAATAAATTTTTAGTTTAGTTTAAGATTAGCCTAATTAGAGTAAAGTGCTTACATGTTTCATATTGATTGTATTTCCTTCAGTTATCTCATTTTAAAACATTGTTAAATCTAGCATGTTGGAAACAAGTGTTTATGAATGAATAGTTCATTATTAAATATAAATGAGCTGAGTCATTCCTAGTATAAGTTTATGTTTTGGTTATTAGAGTAAACTTTAGATAGGCCCCTTCTATGGAATAAATTACACAAGCTAAATGAGGTATCAAGTTTGCCAAGACCTAGTAGATAAAGACTAGGGGATTTTCTATAAAGCCTACTTACTATCAAGAAAGGTGGAAGATAATGTGGAATCCTCATGAGTTGATCCTTTCCTCCTAAATTCAGTGTGTTATGCCAAATGGAACAACAATAAATTGTGCTAGAAGGAGGGATCAAATGAAGTATTATTTGATATTCATGATTGATTGTGTTTAATGTTTTTTAGGTTTTGCTTAGATAAGAACATTCTAGGTTTCTAAAACTAAAAAAAAGAAGAATTATTATAAGATCAAATTCCATTGAGGGTGATTTTGAGCTATTGTAGCTCTTAGGACATAGGAGAATTAATACTGAGAAAAGGAAGTATATGAATATAAAAATCTATTTAGTTAATATATATCCTACTACTAGTGTCCCTTTCACCACCTATTTGGATCTCACTCAAAAAAAACTAATGGTAGTCATGGATGCCCTGTAAACATTCCATGGCTAGCCCATGACTTACCAAAGAATCCCAATAAATTCTACTCAAACTACATAACTAATGGGATTCAAACTACCAAATAACATATTAAAGCATTCAAATATGCCCTCATTAAGACTCAATTCCAACATGAGGATGTGTCTTCTCAATTTTTCCCTTACTCCTTAGGAGAGGTTTCCTATGCATGGTACCTCAGGTTACCAGATAGATATATTACCTTGAGATTATCTATAAAAATCATTTTCCAATTATTTTAGGCTAACTATTGATCCTACTATCATATACCAGCACTTTAATAGTAATTTTAGTGAACCAAATAATCTAATGAGTTTTATAATGCATGTTTTCACAATATATACTATAAATTAAAAACCCCTACACATAGATGGAAGTAGTTACCATGTAGACCTATCTAAGGGTCTTAGACTTAGTGACATACATGTTATTTAAAATAACTCTAGCATCACTTATATCCTTGTATTTGGCCTATAATGAAGCTATCGACATTGAACAATAGATGGTACCAAAAGGCTATGGATTTGGTCCTTTACCTTGATTGGGATATCCTTGATATTATAATCAAATTATAATAACTAATTGATATCTTACATGGAATACCTCTTTACTGAACCCAATCCTAGGAACTATGTAATAAAGTCCAAACCCAAGCTATAATCTAATGCCCTTAAATCATATATATAATAATCATCCCTATGTTCCACCTAACCATGTGTTGTCACAAAGTATGAGATAGAAAATTATCCCTATTGCATATAATACTACTACAATGCCTAGCTTGAGTAATTATGTTGCTAAAAATATTTTTTTGGTGATACTTATTGATTATATAGAACCTTAGTCTTTACATTTGGAAAACTTAGACCTTGTATGTTCCTCTTAGTTCTAAACCTTTTCCCACATTTGAAATTATTGTATCTACTATATCTTATGCCCATTGGCCTATCTCTCAGTCTGACCAATCTTATGTTGATGACCCGAGACTTCTATCTACCTAAAATTCTTAAAATGTACTTATCTTCCACTTTTGCAAGTTTTGATCCTACACCTACTTTCCTTCTCCCTAGAAACCAACATACAAAATATACACTAGCATTAAAGCTAGTGTCTTAACCTAATGTAAGTGTCCACTACCCTAAACTCATCTATTTTACAAATGAAACATATCCTAATGGTCATCCTAAGTGATTTAATTCTAGTTACTTCTACAAAGGGATTCATATAAATAAAATATCAACTCTCATTCATTCCTAACATAGAAAAGACATGAAAATTATCAAAATCAATCTATTGAGAATTCAATTGAACAAAGCTTCCCTATTTCTATAATAGTCATGTGAACAACATATCTGTAGTTTTGAAGTACTAAAGGATCATCCTAAGAGCCTAATTTGTAAAGATATAATTTAGGTCATTATTGTACTTATTTTGCACATATTTCATGATTCATACATAATATAACACATAGGGGAGAAATACATCATTCTAAGTCCCTCTTCAGAGTATCAGATATATAAATAGTGCTTAATGATTGAAGGGTATTTTGGGTTAACTAGACATTATGTACCCACTAACCCATTTTTGCCTAGTGTTTTCAAAATTCACGAGGAGAAAAAATCCATGACCTAAATATGAATGAACCAAAGAAAAGGTTACATCAAAACTAGAATCATTTAGGTGTTTGCATCCTTTTCTAGTAAGTATTCCTTACACGACACTTGTATCAAACATAAACAATAGAATCAATGTAATTATCCTAGGTTAATGTTAGTATCCAGATCTATATAAGTGTTAGACCTAGAATATGATGATTGTTTAATAGTAATATTCTAGACTAATTTCTAGATTTTCTAAATCCAACACTATGTTATCATTAGAACTATCTAAGCATATTAATTCTTTTTCATTTCCATGAATAGCTTAGTTGTAATTTGTATATTTAGCTTATACTTAACAATAAAAAAATAAGTGTGTGTTTATATATGAGTTTAACACCCAAATGGCCTATTTTAGATGTAATTATCACCCTTCTACATTATCATTTCTATATTCTTATCCCTGTATACTCCAAAGTAATAATCAAAATCCATTTTATGGTTAAAATTTTAGTGAACCTGATCTTTGAACATCATTTCTACCTAAACATACCCTATATGATTCTTATTACCTACTTTGTCCTAATATTTATTTACTTCATATCTATTATCATGGTGATATTGATTGCTTTGACAACTATGATTATGCAACTCTTTAACTTTATATTAAAGAGGGGGTACATATTGATTACTCTTATATCCTTCCAACTATAACCTCAAAGCCTTGAGTGGTAGTAGCTACTATCCCTTTAATCAGGTCCATGCTCCCACCATTTTAAGAGATGAGTTGAGCCATATTAATGAAGATAAATATCATTTAATCATACTTTATACACCACCATCATATAATTTTAGTCTTCAATATTTACAAAAATATGGATACAAAGGCCAAGGATTGGGAAAACATGAACAAGGTATAGCTCATCTTATTATTCCTAAAAATAATACATCTTGAAAAGGCTTAATCTTTTTATAGAATTATATTAGGCACCAATAACTCAATCCATCTTATCATTCCATTTATGCACATTTTACCACACAATTGGGTACATATGACCAAGAGACTCCTTTTATTGATCGCCAAAAATTTAGACAAATACATCAAGAAATTATAAATAATTTAAAAATAAATTGTAAGGGGTACATGCTTTTAATAAAAATAATTCACATCCCCATAATTCCTACATTCCTAAACAATATTCACCTTAGTAAATATGATGGTTCCCTTCATATATTCATTAGAAACAAATTCTATACCAAAATAAGGGCCTCTAATAAATATTATTCAATCTCAAATTTTTATACCAAAAGTAAATGAAGAAAAATCTTCCAATGGTCCAAGGTATTCAAATGATATACCAAAATTACCAAAGTTCAAATATCCCATACCACTACTAAATTACCCTACATTTAGTGATTATGAACTTGCATTGTTATACACAAAGATGATGGTACACATATGCCTAGATTTAAAAAAGGTGGTGGGTTGAAACTAATGATAACACCTATGAAAAACACTACTATTCCCATGGAACATATGATGTATATGATTAACACTATTGGTGATCTTCAAAATTAAGTATCTACACTTCAAATTCAAATGGATTTTCATAATAATAATTGACATGTAACCTTATTCAATAATCATCCTCTCAAAAAATGTAAAGTTTATTATCTTTATCCACAAGGTTTGGAGTTAACATATTTACCTCTCTTTAAAACACATAAATATCCATTTAATCACATGATATGTTATGTAAATTCTTTTGGTCAATGGGGAAAAGATGAAAAACTTTTATAAAGGTTTTCCATATGATAATTTAGGATGAGGCTCAAAATTGGTTCTATAGTCTACGAAATGGTTCCTTAACCACTTTTTCAAAACTGGAAGATGCATTCTTCATGGCATTCAATATTCACAAGGTGCCAAAACTTACATTATAATATTTGCACAATTTAAAAAAATGTGATGATGAATGACTTCAAGATTATATGATTTGATTCAAAAGTACATCTTATGATCTAGCATTTAGACCCTTAGTTTTTGAATTGTAGTTCATCTTTAGTAGGGGTCTTCTTTCCCCATTAAAGAAAAGAGCATTACATAAACAATATGAGTTATTTACCCATTTATATAATTATGTGAATAGATATGATTCCTTCATAATTAATCATTATATGGAACTTAACTTATCTCCCTCCAAATATAAATTTTATCCATCATACAAAGGAAGGAGATAACTTACCTAAGGAATACTATGAACAAAAATGTGGTAATCCTAATATTTATATGAATAGTTTTCAAATGTTACTTAATATGGGGCCAATCCAAGGTCCATAAATTATGAAAGAATATCAAAGTGAACAAAATAAAAATCATCCATGCTAACAATTACTTTATAAATGGATGGTTATTATTTTTGGCATGACCATATTGATCCTACATAAGAAAAAACTACTTGCAATGTAAGATACTTACAATAAATTGCTTCGATCTAAATAACTTAAAAAATAAATAAGGTTGGAATGAATAATTGGGAAACATACTAATACCAATTTTTTTGGTCCTAAAGTAATTCAAGCATGGGTTTGGGTTATGCCCACCACATATCCAAATGCATTTACACTAAGAACTCTTTGTTTATACCAACTAAAAGCAAACATTGATCCAAATCAAAAAGGTATTTAATTTCCTCATGAAGCCAAATTAATACATATTATAAATGATACCATTAATTCTTCTACTACACATAAAAAATGTTCATTGGATCATGATGAAAATAATGTAAAATATCCAACTTAAGGTTGTTAGACATCGAGTGGGGAGAGATACCTATGACCATTCATTGGATGAGATCAAATAGGAGTCTCTTCAAACATTACAAAATACCAAAAAACATAATAAAAAATGTTCAAAAATATTTTTATAACATACATGTTATATTTACTCCTTGGCATTTGTGTGTTAGTTGCATATTGATGAATGGCATATTCAGTTACTTCTACATACACACGTGTGTCATAGTTCTATTGAAGTATGATATAAGAATACAAAAATTCTTGTTATTTTACTATTTTGGATATTGGTCCTTCCATCTTCTCATGTCATTCATATAATGGGGGCATATACTTTATATGATCTTGATACACATAATTTATATGATTTGATGGTCACTCTACATTATCATGTTTAAGCTTACATATGTACTTACACATTCTTTTATCCATGATTATATTTTACACATGGTACTTGATGTGATATAAACTTGACATTTTTTACCAATACATTGGATACATGAGCTACTATGAATTTTTTATGCTGGTTATTTATGCTTTACTTTATGCACTTCTTTGAATGCCTTACCTTGCTATTGTATGTCTTGTTTGATAATTTGAATATTCTCATTTCTTGTGGCCCCTATGCCTACGTATTATTTATTTGACATATTATTATGTCATTTTTTTTTGGTTGGACATTTTAACATGGCATTATTATTTTTATGGACATTTGACTAAGTCATGTCCCTTCTATTGTGTGGCATTTGAACATGCCCCTTGTTTGTAGTCGCCTTAGGCCATTTCCTTTTTTACTTGATTTTGAGTGATCTTGTATGTTTGATTATTTACTTGTTGAGATTTTATTACTAATATATATAAATTTATATGATCATTATCATGCATATTAGGCCTACATGTTATCACATTATTTCTATGTGTTTTGATGCAGTATCTACCTAGACATGTTCCTTCTATATGTTACATGGTTCCATTAAAAAATTATATAGTTTTATTATATTTATGAGGTGAGGTAAATACCAATTAATATATTTAAATCACCTTAAATGGGGTAATATTAATTGGGTCATGTCATACAGACATGTTCTCCATACTTGGCACAATTTTTAGATTCAGTGGGGACATGTTTTGGAAGTGTGTTATCCACACTCATTCAATATTTGGTACTTATATCAGTATTTAGATTAAATAAAGGTATGTCATAAGGGAATTTATTTCACACATTTAATAAATTTAGATTCAGTGGGGGCATGCTTTGGAAGCATGTTCTCCACACTTAGTCAATATTCAACATCTTCATGTTATAGTGGGGGCATGTTTTATAAAAATGTTATACACATTGGTACTCATATCATTTTTTTTTAATTAATATATAGTGGGGACATGCTTTGGAAACATGTTATCCATACTTAAATTTTTTTAAATTGGCCAAATTACATAGTTATATGATTTAGATTCATAGTTGTGGTAGAATTTTATACATCGGTATCACAATTATACATAGTTTTAACATGAAACTTATCTAAGGTGCATATACTATTAAATTTGTGCCTAATATTTCAAAAGCCAAATTAGTTTTAGATTTTAAAATTATTTTACATATTGATACCCTAGAAAAAAATTTATGAACTATATTGAGCTAATCTACTATAGTAGTTGTTTCACTTTTTAGTATGGTTGAGGTGATTAAATCACTTAATCTTACAAATTTTTTAGGTTGGAATTGAATGTATCATCCAACCTCACTAGTTTATATATATCATTGGGCTGAAAATTTTATCTAATATCAAATTCCAAGTGGTAGCTCATTTTTTAATCTAATGTTAGGGGTATGTGCCTTCCAATGTCTCTCTATCTTGATCTCCTTAGATATATGAACTTTTAAGATTTATCTATATTTGTAATAATATCAATTTTATAGCCTTACAATAATACATATTTTTTAAATCAATATTCTAATAGGCAAGGTGGTTACATCAACACACATGTACTCCTAAACATTGTTATTTTAATTTAAATATATTTGAAGTACTTTCAGTCCTAGATTATATGTATTGATTATATAATATAACATGTTCTTGGTTAAAAGTCAATCACTAACAAAGAAATCAAGCTGGGCACACACAAAGAAAAGGTGTAATATACATACCAAGGTACATATTCCTTTATTTTAAACTAGTAATTTAATTAGTAAATTAAGGGGGGAAATGTAGATGATATTTATGGATTATATAACACCTCAGTCTTGTACACTCGTAAAAATTAGACCTTGTATGTGTCCTCTTAATTTTGAACCTTTTCTCACTTTTGTAAGTCTTACATCTAATATAATGTATTCCCCTGGACTTATCTCTTAGTTCAACCATTTTTATGTTGATGACCCAAGCCTTATATCTTGTCCATCATGAGATGATAAATTTATTAAATATATGTAGTTATATCAAAATTACCCAATTTATCAATCTACAAGTGAAATATAGAGCCAATTAGGATTAAAATGCAAAGACAAATGAATCATTCATACTAACATTACATATTAAAAGCTAAGTTCTCTAAATCAATATCAAAACAAGAACAAATATTATGTGATTATGGTTTTTGGATTACATATTAAACTCAAATTTTCTTGGACAACATGTGATTAGCTTGAAAACATTTTTCTTAGTAGACTAGTGATTGATTCATGGATTAGCTAATAATATTGGCAAGGATGTTTATGTATTTTATAGTTTAAATTCTCATTATTTGGAATGGAGTGAGTCATATATTCAAATAGGCCGTGGAATTCTCTAGAGATAAAACTCTCTAGAGAGTTGGAGGGAATTTTAAGGAATTTAAATTTCCTTAGAATTATATATAGAGAGAATTCTCTATAAAATATTCCATTAGGGAATCTAATGATTATTAAGGGAATATTAGAATAAGGGTTAGGTGAGGAGTGGAGATTAGGCTTGTATGAAAGCCTATGGATAGGTGTGATTTTGTGAATTTAAAATTCACAAGTGGGCATAAAAGGGATTTAGGTGATAAATGGGATGTTAATAAGAAATAACTAGAGAATTAATATTGGTTGAGAAATATGAAGGTTAATATAGGATAAGAAATATATTTTAAGGGGAATATATTATTGACTAGGGGGGATAGGCAATATTAGATGAAATAATGATGAAATGGATTAATTAGTAAATCATCATAAGTAGTGACATAATTAGAAAGTTAGAATAGGGAATTAAATTTAGATGCATAAATTCTTCCCCTCTTTAAAATGGCATTATGAGTAGATGAAGTGGGATTAATGTTCTTTCAAAGAATAACCAATGTGTGAAGTGTTAGTAAAAATGAGTTCACATGATGCCCCCTCAAGGGGGTATGTGGGGAGGAATAGACTACATGGGTACTCGAAAATAGACAATGGGTGGGTAAATAGTCAAAGGAGTAATGGTATTAAAAAGAAGAAAGACATTCATGGATGAATTTTAGTGAAATATGTTAGTGGATATGATGCCCCATTAAAGTGACATGTGAAGAAGAATGAGATGGATGGCCACTCAAAAATAAGAAATGAGGGATGGGATGCAATGAGTGGATAAGGGAATGGGATTCTAGATATGAGATTAATGATGAAGAAAATGTAATCAACATGAACAGTGAGGTATAAATTGATGATGCTCCTAGCAAATAACTATGCATAGGGAGCATAAATTATTGTGTCATATTTATCAACTTAGCCCAAGGGGGAATCAACCATAACATGATGATGATAAGATAAAAAGGCACAAGCTTTAGATATATCCCAAGTAAAGACACATGCATGGGAGAGTGTCAGGCTAAAATAAGACTAATTTGATGAGTGTAACTTAAAGCTAAAATTGATTAATATATGAAGGAGATGAGATAAAATAAATGATATGATCGAGTGACCAAAATAAGGTGGGGAATAATTGGATTGAAATTCATCAAATTAATGTGTTATAATGTGATTACTAGAGATAATTCCCATAGCAATGACATATGCAAGGGAGTGAAAGGTGATAAAGTTATGGTCTTAATACTACCCCAATCAAAAGAGGGAACCATAAAACTCAAGTGATAAATTGACTGATTAGTGATAATGGATGATTTATGGAAGAAAAGATGGATATTGTGATTTATGAGGCCCAATCAGTAAGTGTGGGTAATTGATGAAAATATTAGGGAGATTATTACATGGATGGTGATTGATCAATAGACTGAATGATTAATGATTGATATTATAGATCAATGATTTGACTGATGATTAATGATTGATATTATAGATCAATGATTTGACTAACACAAGATGTGATGATGATGAAGGACAATAAATATGTGATGATGAAATATGGGAAAAGAGGAGAGAGTGGTCAAGATAACCTTAGGCATTCTATGTGACTAAGCATTGCCTACATAGTCTAAAAAGACCTTTGGATAATGTAGTTTAGACTAGATGGTATATGAAAATATAGACTAGAGAAGGAGGATGGCAATGCATATTAGACATGTTATTTTTTAGATAGATTTATGAATCAGATGTTACACATGAAGATAGAGGATTGGGAGATGAAATGTTAGATGTTGATGACTATAGAGATGATAGATGATTTACTAGAGGATATAGGCATGATGATAAAGGAATTGGAGGAATTATTAGATTCTATATGAGTGGGATATGATGATTGAAATGATTATGGGATTAATATGATTAGTAATTTAGACATGTGAGAGAGGATATAATAAATGATGAGTATAATCCATTGTCAAGACATCATTATTATAACATGTATCATCATAGTCTAAGATATCCATTATAAATATAGCACTAGGTAGTATGCCCCATAATATAAGTATGAACAAGTGGACATTATGCCAATGTAAATGATTATAAGAGGGGGGAATGATGAACTCTACATAGGGTACCCAAAATCATTATTATAGATTTTTGGGATCCATCATAACATCTTAATTAATTACACCCTTGATTAAATAAACATGATGAAAGAATAATAAGATAAAATATATAAGAAAACAAACATTTGCAGATACATACATGATGAAAGACATGCAAAAAACTCAAATAACAAAGAATAGACAAGTAACACACACATGTATCTACATGTAGTGTCATTGTATTTTGTCTAATTATCCTAATGAGTTTTAATGGTATGAGTGATTAGGTGATGAGTTGGACTAATTTGGTCATGATGATGTGAATTTGGATTAAGTTTTTAGACTTGGATTATACTAGGGACTATGATTAAGATAATGTTATAGAAGACATATTACAAGATGACTAGGATGTTGAGATAAGGAAAAATGATAAAATAATAGACAATTAAGAAATAAGACAAGGTAGGATGATAATGAGATAGACAAATTAGGACATAGGATAAGATTATTGGGATACTCAAGACATAAGATAAGATAACTTAGATTTTTTTGGATTTTTGTGAATTTTATAATTTTTAGGGGTTTTTTGAAATTTTCACTTTTTTAGGTCTTTTGAGAATATGTATGTACACTATAAAAATGGGGTTAATATAAAATGGAATACCAATCCTAGAAACTAGGATAATGATCGATGGAATAATGAATGGGTGGATAAAAGGATGAGGATGAGACTAAAGAGGGAATGAGGACTAAAGAAGAATGGACTAGGGATCACCAATGACCACATCATGAAGGAAACAAATATATAGTTACCTAAGTGTCCATTAGAGGATATGAGAAGATGATTCTAAAACATTTCTCAAGACATGTTCCACATATTTACAAAGGTTAATACTATAATAAAAGATTAACATAATAGGATGCAAGATGGCATATAATGGGTAAGAGCAATGGACTAAGGGATAAGAGAGACATTGATGACATGGAGGGGATTGATAAGGGATATTATGTGGATGAAATAGTTTTGAACCAAAGTTTTGAGGTACACTACATATAATATATTATTTTACCATGAAGCCAAAAATTAATTTTCTTCATGGTACTTGGCCAAGGTGCCAGAATACTAGTTTTCACCACTAGATGAATTATTGATTTTTTTTTATAAATTTGAATTTTTTGACTTTTTGGGCATCTCAATTCATTGGATATAGGTGAGATATTCAAGAATTTTGACACTTTATTGATATTTTAACTGGCACTTATTATGGGTATATGTGATGTTAGGACCATGTTTTTTATGTCATATCCACTAATGTCCTTGTGACCTTCATCAATTATAGATTGATACCCAACTAAAAATTTAGACTGGGTATTTTTACACCCTATAAGATAAAATTATTCCTATGTTTATGAGGAGTGGAATTGATGGGTTTAGATTTTAGATTTGATGGTGGAATATAGGACTTTATTGGATCATAGGATTATGATAAGGAGGTGCGATGGGTGATTGGGAAGTGGGACTAGTATTTGCACATACTATTGGAGATGTTGGACATTCTATATTTGATTGGTACCATATAAAAAAAGACTTTAAGATATATAATACACTTTAACCTTTGGATAATTCTTCTTTAATCTAATTATTTGAAGGATTATCAGCCATAGTGATAGTGCTTTTGACATTGTTTTGATTTTCAGTCTTGATTATATCTTGACTACCTCCTAGTGCCTAATTTTGGGCTTCACCAGAGGATATTGATATTTAACTTGATATATGATTATTATTTTGAATTTGATTATCCCCTAGTGCTTTAAATAGGGTTTCACTAGGGGAATACATTTTTTGATTAGGCTAATGATTTGACTTTTCTTGATTTTGACTTGTTGGATAAAAGATGATTTGATCATTATGTATTCTTTTGGAATATGATCTTAGACCTTTGTATTTATGGAACATATTATGTTTCTTGAGGAAGGGTCTCATATTGTATGTTCTTTGTTATACTTATGTTGGGAGGTGATTAAATGATCATTGATGGGATGAAAAGGATGTATGATGGATGAAAATGGGGGAGATGGTATGATGAGGTAAATGAGTGGTGATGGTGAACCATGGTCCTTATAGGGTTTTATAATAGACCTAATTTTGGCATTATAGAAAATATCCTCAAGATTAGTAAAAAGATCACTAAGACTAGTTTTAGTACAATTAGATTCACGCTAAATATCTTCAACAAATAAAGCTTGTAAATTTTTTTTTATGACTTAATCATCCTAATTGGGATCAAAATATATGGCTTATGATTAGTTGAAATTTTAATTATAAGTATTCTTGAAAGATAGGTATATTCATCATTTGATGTAATATATTTGAGGGATGATGTTCTTGATGAGGAATCTAATTTGGATAATGGTGTTAAACATGATCATGATGTAGATAAGACCAATGCTAACTATAATATTGACTCTGATGTACATGATATAATGTTTCTAGTAGAAGATTCTTTATCTATAAATGACCTCTCCACATGGGTTCTTTGATATGATGGATGATAGGAAGATAATGGAGGAATAGTATATTTACCATATATAGGCCCATGGATTAAGGATTCATGAGATAAGGGAGGACTAGGTTCATGGGGAACAAACTCATCTTCTATGGAGGATTTTATGAAAATGGGGGGACCATGGAATATGGATGTGGTGTCTTGACCTTGGCTTAGAAATGTAATGGCTTGATCATGATAGGGAATGGAATCTTTCTATTCCTCTTCTTATTCACCTTTGGATGTAGACCCATTTGATTCATTCTCAACTTAAATGTCACCATGATTAATGAGGTTTTGGACATAGTTTTGAAAATTATGACATTGATTAATGGTATACCCATAGGTTCAATGATATATACAATATTGGTTAGATTTATACCAAGAGGGATTAGGCTTGGTATAATCAATATGTCATATGGGTGGATAAACCATCATGTTAAGGGTAAAAAATATGGTGGAAGAGGGATTATAAGGATATAAGAAGAGGAGTGTATAGCCTCTTTTCACTTCTTGACTTAGGTGATGAAGAAATAGACATTATATTAGATGGTTTTTGACATGATTGGGTGGGAAAACTAGTAGTAGATGAAGTATTCATGATAGGATTCCCTTTGCTAGTATAGGAAGGGGTAGATGACTAAATATGACTGGTAGATGGAGGATTTAAAAAGGACTGCATAGTATGAAGACTAGGAGTTGACTAATGGGAATGGGTGTAGACTATATGTAATATTGGGTGGATGAGATTGAAGTATCTAGGATGTGGGGTGCTCATTTCAGGGTGGTGAGAAAGCAGTACATACTTATTATCCACAAGGAATTTATTAATTAGGGTATCAAACAAATATTTTTTTAGATACCATGGATCAAAATGGGTGTTTCATGTAAAATTTTGCTTAATTTTTAGGGAAGAGAGAAAATAAACTTGATACTAGTATGGTTGAAAAACCTATTTGTTTATGTGTGCATTAAATTAGAAGATTATGAAGAACTCTTGTTTGGCTTGGGAGGAAAACCTATAGATAAGAAAGCACTAAAGCAAACTTATTTTTTAGATAGATAGTTGGTTGGATTTCCTAGTGATAGCTAGATCTCAAAAGCGAGGGCTTCTTTAGGGGATATCAATCCACATATTTTAAATAATTAAGTTCACAAAACTAGAAATAATGTACTTGCATCAATAATCAAAAGGTATTGACACTAAACATAAGAATGCTTGCTCAATAAAATAGACTATAAATGATCAAAATAGTGATAAAATAATTAATACTAGTGCTAAGGGGTTGGGTATGCTTTAGAAAATCTAAAAAAAGTTTGTGAGTGATCAAAAACATATAAAATTAGGTTTGGTTGAGGATAAGTGGGTGACAATTAACTTTCTAGTTTTCACTACCATAGTGATCATCAATAGTTAGGGTGATTATCAATGGTTAAGGTGACTATCAGTAGTCAAGATGACCATCAATAATTGTGCAAACCATCAATGATTGAGTCAACCATTGATGATTACTATGTGAAGATCTAGGTTGTTAATTACTAAATCATGAGGTCTAAAATATCAATTCTAAGAGATGAGCAAGGGATGGAATGATTGTGATATGGAAATATAGTATATGAATATTGACAAACAACTATTTGTCTTACCAAAAGTCAATTGGGTTAGTGGTTGAAGCTATTACCTTGTTGATAGAATCTAACTTGGTTCTGGTAGAGTAATGATACTTAAGAACTTGGTTAAGAGGTGATGTTAAGTCATCTCTCAATGAGATTGTTTATGATGCTTGATAATGTTGATTGACCTACAAAATAAAAATCTTGAATCCTTGAGCTTTTGATAATTATTGTAGATGGATTTGACCTCCCAGGCCTCTCTCTCTTATAGGCATAAGTAAGAGGTGGAAGTGAAGGTGTAACCAAGCCATCTAAATATAAATTATCCATGCAAAGTCTTGCAACAAGATTTAGATAAACTATATTTAGAAAAACAATATGGGTGGTTTACATGTGCTTTGCTAAGGAGGTGGACCCTGACCATCGATGGTCAAGGTTTTCCATGGTGACTGTTGATGGTCACCATGACCATCTATGGTCAAGTTCCAAAGGAAAGAAGTCCTAAAGGTTAGGTTGAGTTGGCTTATGAATCTGACTGTGAGTGGGATTAGTTAGGCCAAATTGGTGTAAATTGGTCATAAGAGGGTCCTAGGTAAGTCTAGGGAGTTTTTGACATTTGAAAGTGTAGGTGTGCATATTTTTGGTGTCTACATTTTGCCCTTTTTTGTTATGATTCTTGTGTGAATGAGCTGCAAAACAAAAATAGAGTATGGGTCATAGGTCTATTTGCCTCGAGAGTAGGAGGAGGTGTTCCCCCTCAAATTAGGAGTTGATGAGGTAAAACTAAAATTAGTTTAGGGTTTTATAAATGGTACTGGTAATAAAAATGGGTGAATGATAGGTTGGGAACTTTAGATGCAAACTTTCAAATAAAGTTTGACAAAAAGATGTGATAGCTAAGATAGTGCATAGACTAGGTTTCCAATATTAGTAAAAATAAGGGTTGGTGTTAAGAAATACAAGTGACAAGTGAACCATGTAACCTCTTATAGGCATGGTGGCTAGGAATAATTGTAAATGCAAGCCTCCTAAGAAATTTCTATGTTTCCAATGGGTATCCAAGGTAAGAAGTGCTCTTAGTGAAAACATAAATTGGTCAAGTGTCATAGGTATTCAAGGCATGAAGTACTCTTGAAAATACACAAGTGGGTCAATATGCATGAGCTGATGTATGATCAAAAGGGGTTAACATGGTAATGTTGTCACTGTGGTCAAAAGACCAGGCAAAAAATTGTCTAAAATTACATGCCAAATAGGTCAAAATAGACCAATAATGAGGTGATAAGGTGGTAGAGTTGGTTGGATAAGGTAATCACCAAAAGTGGGTAAATATTGTTTTAGTTTTGTTAAGAAGGGATGTTTTAGGTGCAAGTGTAAATTTGGGGTATCCTAATCATTGATGGTTAGGTCTCCCAAAAGGTGACCATCAATAGTCACCCTAACCATTGATGGTCAGGGAAAACCCTAAAAATCCATAGGGTAAAAAGTGAAAACAAAGTTACTTTTATCATTTTTAACTTTGTAGCTTTGTTGACTTTACTTTAGCAATTATGTCAATTGTAGATAGAGTTCTTGTTGAGTTGGTGACTACTCATTGGTTGGAGGTTTGTGGGTTTGATCTTCATGAGCTCAAGATGGAGGGAGCATGTGGGCATGGCTAAGAAGCTATTCACAGGCTCTAACCTTGATAGAGATCAAGAAATGAGATAGGTGGTGTCTTGAATCTAGTAGATAGGCATGATATTATGCAATTGAATTTGGTTAGGGGGTTAGGGTTGTGTTAGGAATGCTTTATTGGGGTTGGAATGCCATAGGTAGGGTTTTGGGACAATTTTGTGTGAAAAAATAACAATGGTTGGTGTGAGGTAGGGAAATTAAGGTGTGTGAGTATTAGGGGCAACAAATGGGGTTATATTAGATGCTTTTTAGAATAGAATTTGGCATGGTAGGGTTTGGGCATTCTAGCCATAGAATGCCCACATTGATCATTGATGGTTGATACCCATATAAAAAGTGGGTGCTTGATCGTTGATGGTCACTATGACCATCAGTAGTCACCTATTAAATAAAAGGTTTTTAATAAGTGTTAAAAAATAGATGAGGTAAAAATGGGTTGGGTTTTTCTAGGTAGCCAAATATTACAAGGCTTTATATGGTATACTTGGCAGGTAAATAGGTATAATAAGTTAGGTGGGTTAAAAGCTAGGGTAGACAAGAATAGCATTGAGTAATCCAAGTGTTTGATATGATGCAAGAGAAGGATTAGATTTAGATGCATGACTGCATGCCCTACATATTTCTTGAGATACGCATGGGGATGACTCTAGAATATTAGGCCTATATATAGGAGGTAAGGTTGGGGGCCATGAGGCACTACCATCATGTGACCCAAGATGCATCCATGGTTATAGCACTCATCAAGAGATGGGATCCTAATATGAACACTTTCTTGCTCCCAATTGGGGATATGACTATTTCCTTGAGGATGTTCATATTATTACCAAGATCCCAATATGTGGTGAGGTGATTTATCATATCAATTGTTCCTTGTTGGATTCATGTGATGGAGGGATGATATGGATGCATCAGTTGTAGGAGTTGGTGCCCATGATGTTGAGTGGTTCAAGGGTACACTAGGTACACTAGTGGTTGGAGACATCACCTAGAGGCTATATATTTAGTTTCTAATATGGCCAAGGAATAGGAGGCATACCCTCACCCTTTAAAGTTATAGATGGATCATTGAAAATTGAGAGGGGGAGGTGGAGCTACTCCCATTTGATAGGTGTGTTAGTATTTTGGTTTAGTACAAGTTATCCCAAGCCAATTTCTTAGGTACATGAGGGAGGATTCAAAGGTTCTATTTCTAGTGCCTTAGCCTACTCCCATAGTTTTTGATGGTGGGTATGAGGAGCTCCTTGTTAGGGCTCTGATAGATGATTTTGGGTATATAGATGGATATATGGGTTGGTATTAGGACATATATGTAGTTTTAGATACTAGTAGAGATGATAAAGGCATGAGGCTAATGGTTATAGATCCAATTAGTCATGATGGATAGGTAGGGGAGGATTTAGCTATAGCCCAAGCATAGGTATAGACATCATAAGGATAGGTGGCCACACTACAAGGACAAGTTGTGGCATTGCAAGCATAGGTGGTGACCCTAAGTAGTGAGTGAGATCAAGTAAGGATCTCTCTTGGGTTAGTGACATAGGAGAGAGACTCATTGAGGTAGAGGGTAGGGGTGGCCATGATAGTAGTGGGAGGACCACCAAACATAGTGCCACAAGTATGTTATCTACCCACTATGCAAGAGCTCAAGTATTATGAGGCTATAGTGTTAGCACAACTTCCTATTTAGATGATATATGGTGATTACTAGGCCAACATGATAAGGGGTTCCTCTATATATAATCTAGGATAGTGGGATTCAATAGTGGGCCATGCAGGGACACCAAGGGGGCCACCACCAGATGGGAGTGCAGGTGCACATATAGGTGGAGCTAGTAGTAGTGGCATAGGTGGAAGTGGGGATAGTGGGATTGGTGCCCCATGATCATGATTTAGACATGTTTCGATATATATTGATAGGTTTACACTATTTTGATACTGGCCTGCATGCCAATGTAGCAAGATGTACATGTTTTGAGAAAGAGGTTATACATTGTTACATGTATTATTTATGATGACATGATGTATATGATGTATGGTGTTATATATGATGTTATAGATGATGTATGTTTATGTTTTACATGTTATTGTGGACATTTATGTTTATGCTTATGGTTGATGGTCTATGGTTTCTTGCATATGCGTTATGAGATGTTGACTTAGTAGCTTAGGCATGTGATGTTTGAAATATAGTTATGATGCTCTGATTTTGTTTATGGATATGATAGGATGTGTTATGGATGGATATATGGTATATCATGATGAAATTATTAATGTCTTTAGTTATGGTTATGATGATGTGGTTTGCATGATATATATTGTGGTAATGTTATGGATAGATTGGTAGATGACATATGATGTTATCCATGATGTTTTGATTATTGATTTTGTTTATGCTTATGAGGATGAATTAGGATATAATATATGTTGACATGATGTTTTGATGTTAGATGGATAGGATTATTTTTATGACATGATGTGATATGATGCACATTTATGGGGTTTTGATCATAGATAGGTAGATGATGTGGTTCATGGATATAACTCATAATGTTATGATTTTGATTTGATATTTGTTGTTTATGATCATGGAGATAAAATGTGTATATGGTGGAAGATGTGATGAGAATACATAAAGTAAGTAGATGAAAAACTAAATGTTTAGGATAGTGAGAGGAATCATGAGAGTTACATCTACATGAACCAATAAAAGTTAAGAAAAGAAACATAATGCCTCCTCATTGATAAGGACAAAAATGAAACCCAAAGTTGGATTGGCTTAATGAAAATAAGCCTTTCAAATGCTTCACATTATCATGCTTAGGTTGATAAACAAGTATCTTGATCACATTGCATAAAGTAAGCTCATACTACCATGAATATGATACATGGAGGGAGGATGGGTGAGACTGGAGCCTTTTGTGAGACTAGCATCCCTCTTCTAGAGGCTCCCAAGAGGATAGTGTAAGCAAGTCTATGCTCATATATAAAATGTAGACTAATTGATGTGGGAAGTCTAATGAGGAGAGCTGATTATGGCTTCTAAGATTATTGATTTTATTAGAGTTGATTGTGGCATTTCTCATTGATTTTACTTTTTCTTATGGGTTGTTTCTTATTTTAATTTTTCTTGGGGTTGGGGAAGCTAATCAATGCAAGAAACTTCCATGAAATTTCTAACTTTTACCAAGTGAATTACTTATCCATCATTCAATGGAGTGGTGTGATTTTATGTACCTAGTTCAAATGATTTTGATAGATATCATTCAAGGGAGCAATCCACCTTATGTTTTGTAATTTCAAATAAGTTTTCAATATCTATCCTTCAAGGGAGTAGTCTTTAAATGTTAAGAATGACCCATGATTTGGTTGTGAATTTGATATTGATTTTTCTTTTGTTTTATTTTACTTGACATAGACTTTTTTATACATACTCAAGGGGTTACCTTTATGAAGTCAAAGCTAGAGGTACAAGAAGGTTCAATAAGTGAAAAGAGGTGTAGGTGACAATGACCATGGGAACCAATCTTGAGGATATGGGAAGTACCATAAGAATCATGACATAGGTAGAGCCATGGTACCCATAGGTCAAGATTAGGCTCTGATTTTGATGGATAATCACATGATTTAGCTATAGTCAATTACCCCTAAAAAGAGGGAAATGAATGTGGTTTTAGGGGATGAGCTTAAGTTAGACCAAATGTGACTATGATCCTTATTTAACAATAGAAAGGATGTAGATGTGAAGCATTGAGAGGCTTAGGTTTTGGTTTGCCTTTGAGAGAGGATAAATGATAAGCTCTTGATCCATACTTCTGAGTTACGATGTAATGTCCAAGCCAATTGAAAGCAAATTTGCCTCTTTTTCTTTTCTCTATATTAGTGATGTGTTGATTTTCCTTGAGGATGAGATTTCTAATATTGAATTATCATACTTTTAGTTATTTATTATAAGCATGCTTGATTCATTTTTGATAGACATGGAGATGGGAAAGATTGGCCAAATGATGCTCATCAAGTATCTCAAGTTGTGCTAAATATTTTTTTTATGATAATCATCTTCTGAAATGAGATTGTGAAAATATATGCAAAGATAATGTATTTGGAACTCAAGAGGAAATACAGCCTTAGCTTCAAACATGAGAGAAAAAGGTGTATCACCTATATGGGTTTAGATGATAGTGTGATATTCCCATAAGGTGAAATAGATGTGCAAGTGCCAATCTTGACCTGAGGCATTGACTATTTTGGTAAGCATGTTATTAAGGGTTTTTTAAGAGGCCTCTACTTGTCTATTTGCTTATGGGTGATAAGGTGATGAAAATATAAGTTTAATTCCAAATACATCACAAAGACCTTGAACTTGTTTATTTTTTAAGGATTTGTCATTTTTGGTAATGATCTTATGGGGAAAATTAAAGCAGTAGATGATATTATGGGTGATACATTTGATAATATTTTTATATTTTATCAATAAAAGAGGAATAGAATCCACCCATTTGGTGAAATATTTAGTCACAGTGATGATAAAGTGATGTCATTATGAAGATTGGGGGTTAATTTCACTAATAAGGTCTAGAACCCATTGTGAAAAAGGCCAAAACTTAGTGGAAACTTGAAGGCTATGGTTAGGTACATGATGTAAATTAACATGTTGTTGACACTTGACACACTTTTTCACATAATCACAATAGTCTTGGTTAAGGTTAGGCTAGTAATAGCCTGGGCAAAGGATGCATTTAGCTACAATGAGTCTACTAAAGTGACCCACAATACCATCATGCATCTCCTTGATAGTGTGAGAGGCTTATAGACCATGGAGGTAGTGGAATAGGAGGCCATCAAAACCACTTTTATAGAGGATCCCTCCCATAAAGGTTTAACAAAAGGTGATTTAAATAAATGCTTGATGGAAATTCCTAAAGAGGCCAAAAGAACTATGTCAAGGTTGAGGTAGTCTAAGGTTTGTTGATACCAAAGGTTAGGCAAGATATCTTCCACATTAATGATGGTTGGAGTGTCTAACTTGACATAATAAGGTTTGGTTATGTGATTGGTGAAGTCTACTTGGGATAGGTTTGTGATGGACTTGTCTATAAATTAGAGAGGAGGAGGTTGATTGCATGGTAGGGGTGTGTCAACCAATTGGTCAGAAATGACATGCCCTTTAATTGACTTCTACTATAGGAAATTGAGGTTAAACTTAGCTAAAATCATGATCCACTTGGCCATACACTAATTTTGGTATGGATTGGAGTGCATGTACTTGAGTGAGTTGGTATTGGTTATGATAAAAAATTATGGTTAAGAAGGTAGTGGAAAAGTTTGGTGGCCATGAAGACTAAGGTCAAGAAAAGTTTCTCAGTGTGAGTATACCAAGTTTCATAGTCTACAAGGGTATGGCTTATGTAATAGATGGCTTTCTCTTTGTGTTGTGCATCTCGATGGGCAAGCATTACCCCTAGAGAATGGTCAGTGGTAGAGATATAAAGGTAGAAAGTTTGGTCATATTTAGGAGGTGTGAGGATAGGTGGAGATAGAAGGTACTCTTTGAGTATATCAAAAGCCTTTTGACAATAAACATTCCACTTAAAAGATACATCCTTTTTCAAGAGGTGATGGATGGGTTGACACCGATTTGAGAGCTGAGAAATGAAGTAGTGAATGGATTGGAGCTTGCCCTATAAATTATGGAGTTGCTTAAGATTGGTTAAAGGTAGCATCTTGAGGATGGATTTGATCTTGGTTGGATCAACCTTGATTTTTCAAATGGAAACAATGAATCCAAGGAGTTTGCTTGACAAGACCCCAAAAATACATTTCTTGGGATTGAGGCAGACATGGTAATAGATAAGTCTCTCAAAGATAATCTTGAGAATGGCTAAGTGGTCCTTGTAAAGTTTGTATTTTTTTGGAGGTCATCCACATAGTCCTCAATTATTGTGTAGATAAGGTCATGGTAGATGTAGTTCATAACATGTTGGTAGGTTTCACTGGCATTCTTAAGACTGAAGGTCATGACCCTATAAAAGAAAGTACCTCATGGTTTGATAAAGGTAATTTTGTGTTGATATTTAGGGGTAATAAAATTTTGATTATAACACAATAATATATCCATGAGAGACAACATCTCATGGCCTACTGTAAGATCAAAAAGTTGGTCAATGCTAGGTAGGGGAAATCCATCCTTTATGTAGGCAAGGTTAAGGTCATGAAAGTCCACACATATACATAGTCCCCCTATGGCTTTAGTGATAGACATGATGTTCAAAACCCATTGGGGATAATCAATGGGTTGAATGAAGTAGATAGAGAGGAGGAATTGAAGCTCTTATTTGATAAGAAGGGATATGTGAGGATGCATTCATCAAAGTTTATATTTGATAGGCTTGGAATCATTATTGGTTATAATGTTATGGGTGGAAATTGCTAAGTTAATACCAAGAATATTTTCATATGACTATGTGAATAAAATGTTGTGGTCTTGGAGGAAGGTAGAGAAGTCTTGAAGTTCCTCAAAAGTAAGAGATTGTCTTAGTTTTACAATATGAGGGTTATTTGAAGTGCCTTTGTTAATATACATAGTGGATTCATTTAGCATGGTTGAGGATTTGGGAGGTAAGTATTTATGGATGGAGGAATGGGGTGCACCAACGTAGGTGAGAATAGAATCATCATCCTGGCACTAGATAGTGTTAATGGTAGGAGAGTCTTCTCCCACTAGTTTAGGATGGATCAAAGGGATGGATACTAGTGCCCCTTCCTTTTGATAAGTTAGGGTGCTAAGGGTAATCATGTTGAGGGAAAAAAAATTTAGGTGGGATGATGTCCTCATCCTCACATTTAGGTGGAGGAGGTGCTAGTGAGGAAGGGGTCTCTTCTACAATAGTGATAGTGGTAAGTTGTTTGCATTTATTCTTATTAGGGATAATGAAGCCAAGGTTGTGCTTCTCATGAAACTTTCAGATCTCAATCAAGATCAATGTGTGTGGGCCATGCTCATATCATCATAATCCAAACCCTTTCTAGGCACACCTATGGAGGTTTACTTTAGCAAAGTTTGGGTTGTCCAAGTAAGATAATGTAGAGGTGAATGGTTTTGGTGAAGAGTGGGTGGTGGTGGAATTGATCTTGTTAATTCCCACATAGATAAAGTGGGTTTGGTAGATTAGAGGCCCCATGGGAGTAATAGCTTCAATGTTGGGATCATAACCTAGTTGGTGGTTGAGTTTCTCATACTCTTGGTGAGTAGGGAAAGAATTGAGGGTAAAGAGATGGTATTCTCCAAGGGTAAGGCATTGGAAGGTAGATTCCAAGGGATAAGTGGTGGGTATATGGTCGATAGTAATATATGAACTAGTAGATGCCTCTATGAAAGGAAAAGTAATGGATTCATTTTTTATGGTTGAAGGTTTGGTAATAGATGTTTGGGGTGATTTTATTAGAGGTAAGAGGACATTATTAGGTCAATATCTAATATTACATGTTATAAAAGATCTTGGGTTAGATTTTATGGTAACAAATTAATCCTCATTCTCAAATTTAACACAATGGTGAAGGGTAGAAGGTATACAACCCATATCATAGATCCAAGGTCTCTATAGTAGAACATTGTATTAGAATTCACCTTTGACCACATAGAAGAGTTTGGGGAGTATGCATGGTTTGAAATAAATGTGGAAGACAATGGCTCCTAAGGTTGTGGTCATGGTGTCATTAAAGGATCTAAAGATAGTTGAAGTTTAGGACATAACATTATTTGGTAATTTGAGCTGGTCATAAGTATGAGAAGAGATGATGTTGATGTTGGCTCCCCCATCGATCATAACCCATTTGATGTGAGTTTGGTTGATGTGGGTAGTAATAAAGAGAGGAAGATATAGATCCTCAATATGGATAAAGGGTATCTTTTAGTCCTTGAAAGTAAAAAGGGTGGAGAGTTGGAGAGTAGCTATGAAGGTCTCTATAGGTGGGGAGTCACCTAGTCTAACCTCAATAGATTGTATAGTTGTTATCATGGCCAAATGATGGTGAGGTGAGGTGAGGTGGAAATGAGCTTGTATAGGCCAGTCTTAGCTAGAGTTTGGTGGAGTTGCTTAAGAATGACCCTCTTAATGGATTTACAGGGGTTATCCTCTGAGGTGCCTAAGATGAAGAGATTGGGATCTAGTGTGGTTTAAGATGATAAGGTGGGTATGTCCATGGGATATACACTTTGGTCTTCCTATTATCCTTTTGTTGTGATTGTATGACCACATTAATGATATGGATAAAGGGGAAAGGTGTTATATGAGTTTGGGTAGATTTTCTATCACTCTGAGGTGAGAGTGGAGGATTAGGGATACATTAACAAATGGTTGTTAGGTGCATTGGTAGAGGAGTTGAGGGAAGTTCATCTAGTAAAATATCATCCTCATCATAGAGCTTATGGATAATGTCTTGGAGAGCTTTACAATTCTTCATGTCATGCTTGGGTGTCCTATGATAGGAAAAAATTTGACAGTCATTATGCCAAGCTAGTTTCAAACTAATAGGATCAAAGTGCCTAATAGGGGGTAAAGTGAGGTACGAGGCTTGTATTAGCCTTTGGAAAATGGTTGTATAAGATTTAGCTAAAGGTAGGAAAGGTTTAGAGGTTGTGGTTTTGGTTAGTAAGATGGGCATGTTGTTAGTAATGGGTTTGGTGAGAGAGGGTTTAGGTAAGGTGGTTTGTTTATTCAACAGTTTTAGTTTGGTTATGCTACTGGTTGGGGTGTCTAAGTTTGATAGTCTAGCTATTGGTAATCCAAGAAGGACTAGCACATAAGATAATAAGTGGGTTGGTGTAACCAATGGTGGTGGATGACATATGTTAAAAGGATCGTTTTTTTAGGCAAAGTTGAGGGATGAGGCCCTAAGATATAAGGCAAAGTAGAGGGAGGCATAATCCCATCCATGTGGTTATTCAATGGTTTCCCCCCCTTGTTTGGTTTGGGTTGAGGTTTGGGTATATGCTTGGATGAGGTTAATTCCACTTCAAGGATGGGTAAACCAATCTTCATGTAGGGAAGGTACCAAGAGTTTTGGAAGGTTTGATTGGTGGTTTGGTCATTGGAAAGTTGATTGTTTTGGTTTATGAAGAAGGTGAGTGGTTGGTATAAGTTCTAATTGATTTAAGAAGTGGTGTACAAAATTATGGATTGGTTGGTTAAAAGCATGCCATAAGGTTTGGTTTTGTTGATGTAAGAAAGCCCTAACTATGGCTTGAAAGTGGTTTGATCCATGTCTAGTTTTATGACCCTACCTAAATTTTGAATGAGTGTGGAAAAAGGTTTGTATACTAGTCTAGCCTCCTAGGTAGTGGGTTTCAAGGATACACCTATGGGCTAAGGAGGAGGATTAGTAGCCTCATATATTTCCTCAAGCAAGGGATGTAAGTTTGGATTGGGTTGCTGATCTATGAGGGGTGTTTGTGAAAAAGTTACTCCCCTGGGCATGATGTCTATAGTTGTGGTTTGTCTTGTGATTAGGGGATATGGTGGATTAGAAATTGTTGCTTATTTAAATAGGTTATTCAAATGGTTTTTTGATTATTATAAAGCCTTTATGAGTGAAGCTAAGGAAAAATAAACCTCCTCATTTTGGGCCCTTGAAGGAAGGGAAAGTGACTCCATCACCTAGGTGGGTGAAGTGGGGGAGAAGCAAGTAGGTTAGATGGTATCCCTATTGATAAGCATATTAAGGACCATATTGATCATGTGGGAATTATGAGAAAATTCAACTTGTGTGTCCTCAATTTTGGTGGGGGCATGATTGGGAAAAGGCTTCCTAAAGATATCAAGATATTGATTTTGAAGGGCATTGGGATTATCCAAACTGAGTTCCCCCTTGTCGATAAGGTTTTGAATAACATTCTTGAAAGTATTAAATAAATTGATATCATGTCTAATTACCTAATGAAAAGCACAAAGGTCATTCTCATTGTACCAAGCAGGTGTTGGATGAGAAGAATCAAATTACTAAGGAGGTTTGATGAGGGGAAGTTGTATGAGGTTAGCTTTTAGTAGTTTCCCTAAAATCAAAGCATAAGATCAAGTAGAGTGAACTATTTTTGATTCTTAAGTTTGGGTTATTTATGCTTTGGTTGAAGGTAGTTAGATAATTTTGATGATTAACATTAGGTGGAGGGGTGGTTTTAAGGACAACTACATTCATAGTTCCCTTGTTCTTGGTTCTGATGTTAGCTTGGTTGCCTAGTTTGGAGGAAGATTTTTCATTTGTCTTGAAGGTAGAGTTTTTGTTTTTTAACTTCAATTTTCCATCATATATGGCTCAATTTTATAGCTTACTTACCATGGTAAATTATTCATCAATTTTTTTGAATCTTTGAACACACAGTGTAGAAGATATATATTTGACATAGTCTCGAGCAAGAATCTCTATAAGTTCAGGCTCAGGAAAGGAAAATGAAAGCTGATTAATCAAGCTTATCCAATGGGAAATTAAATAAAAATGGACTCATCATTGAATTATCTGAAAGAAAATATATTGGTGATATAGACCTTCTTGGAAATGTTAATGAAAAAGTGATCTAAAAAGACCTGAGCTAGTTATGTGAAAGAAAAGATTGAATATCTGGTAAGGGTACTATACTAGTCAAGTGTCATGCTAGATAAAGACATGGGGAAGGTACAAAGAATAAGGGCATCATCATAATTAATCATCTAACATATGTGCCTAAAATACCTAAGGTGTTACTAGGGGTCCTCCTTGCTCTAAAATATGGTGAATTTTGGAAGCTCCCATTGAAGAGGGTAAGGTCTGATAGGTACAAAGGGATGAATAGGTTTGGTACAAATCTACTCATAGGATAATATGTTATGATCCCCTAAAATATATGACTCAAGGTTTGTCATCTTATCCATGAGTATATTCATTAGGTCAATTTGAGGTGGTAGACCAAAAGGGTTGTAAGGTGGATACTATGATTGAGATTGGGTAACATATTGGTAATTGTTTGGTGGTTTAGAGGTTGTCACATTTTGAAATGTGGATGATAAAGGTTGGGTAGGTGGTATGTAAGGATAGGTGGATGGTGGTGGTATAGTAGTAGGTACATACCCTTGTGGGTTAGGGATGTATCCTAGATTAGGCATGATGGGTACCTGCTGAGGGATTCCTATGGATTAGACCTGAATGGTAGTTGGGTTGGTAACAAAAGGAGAGGTAGTGACCTTCATGTTAATAGCTGTTGAATTATAAGGGATAAATACCCCTAATATTGGTAAAATGGTATTAACTAATAGATTGGGGTTGATAGAGGGAAGGTTAGTAGTTTTGGTGATAGGTGCTCCAACAATAAGTGGAACATGATGAGTTAATAGTAGGGTTGTTCCTAAGGTGGAAGAGTCCTTGGTAGGGGCAAAATGTGTAAGGGTAGAAGTTAGTCAGATAAGTTGGTTTTTATTTTTGGCATCAAAGGGGTTAGTAGATGAATATGTTTGGGTAGTTAAAGGTTGGGTGGTGACCAAGGCAATAGGGATACCCCTCATAAGGTGGGATGGCATGTTATAAGGAGGATCTTGAGGTGGAGTTAGAAATAGGGCATAGTGAGGGGAGGTGTGGTAGTAATGGAGGGTAAATGGATTATTGTCTAAAAAATTGGTAAAGTCCATGTCTCCTTAGGAAAATACTTGAGGGAAAGTAGTGTTTCCTAATAGATGAGGTGAGTCTTCTACCTCAGAGACATACTCCATAGATGAAAAGGTAGAAGAGGTTGATTTGAGTGACAAGTTCTGATCTACTAGATCTCTTCACTATTGGAAAGTGAGAAACATAAAATAAATGGGGTAAAAAACAAGAATAAACTCACCACTCAAATAGGAACAAGAAAATAAAATGATCAAGGAAATCAAGCCACACACTATAAAGTACATTAAGTCTAGAGGTTAGTTTTAATCTTATTTTTGGCTTATGCCTTAGTTTATGAGAATGTGTGATAGAATTTGGCTTGTCGATCAAGTAATATAGAAGTATTTTATGGTTAGTTTTGGGTTGTTTAGGTGATCAAAATAATATTTATTGGAATCAATACATGGCTTTGTATTGGGGCCTACCCCCTCACTTCACACACTGCAACGATATGGGTGTTGAGTACTTAGCCAATATATATTGATAATTAGAATTTATACTCAATAAGAGAGATTAATTAGTTCTCTCCCTAGGAATGACCTCTAAGTAGGATTGCTGAGAATGGGTAAGGTGACTGTTAGGTGATGAAATCCCAGTTGGGCCTTGTCTCAAATTGTCTTGATGTTTGATTGATGAAAGTGGTTTGGATAGTGTGTGCAATAAAAGTGGTGATATGATAAGATTACTATGATTTAATTTAAAGTGAACTAATGTTAAAAAAAATAAATGGATGTAGTTAATTTTAATCCCAAAATAAATTTCATTTCTAATTATGAGCATAGATAGAGAGAAGAGCATACAAATGCAAAGAAAAATTGAGAGTAAAGACTATAGGTCCCACCGGGCATGCTAGAATGTTTCATGTAGATTTTGGCTTAAATTTTAGGAAAGAGAGAAAATAAAATTGATACGGGTGTGGTTAAAAAACATGTTTGTTTATGTCTGCATTGAATCAAAAGATTATGAAGAGTCCCTCTTTGGCTTGGGAGGAAGACCTGCAGATAAGAAAGTACTAAAGTAAACTTGTTTATTAGATAGATATTTGGGTGGATTTCCTAGTGATAGCTATATTGTGGAAGTGAGGGATCCTTAGGGGATATCAATCCACATGTTTAAAAAAAATTGAGTTCACAAAAATAGAAATAAGGTACTTGCATTAATAATCAAAAGGTATTGAAATTGAACACAAGAATGCTTGCTTGAGAAAATAGACTAGAAATGATCAAACTAGTGATAAAATAATTAATACTGGTGATAAGGGTTTGGGTATACTTCAAACATTTGAAATAGGTATGTGAGTGATCAAAAACACAAAAAAACATTTTTGGTTGAGGGTAAGTGGGCAAAAATAGCTTGCTAGTTTTCACTACCATAGTGATCATCGATGGTTAGGGCGACCATCAGTATTTAAGGTGACTGTCAATGGTCAAGATGAATGTTAGTAGTTTTATGGACCATCAATGGTTGAGTCAACTATCAATGATTACTATGTCAAGATATAGGTTGTTAATTATTAAAATATGGGGTTTAAAAAATGGATTTTGAGAGATGGGCAAGGGTTGGACTAATTGCAAAATGGAAATAAAGTACATGAATATTGACAAACAAGTAATTATCTTACCAAAAGTTGATTCAGTGAGTGGTTAAATTAGTTATCCTATTAGTATAATCTATCTTTATTTTGATATAGTAATATTACTTGAGAACTTGGTTTAGAGGTGACTGTAAGTTGGATCTCAATGAGATTGTTGATGAGGCTTGATAACATTAACTGACTTGATAGACCTACAAAAGAAAAATCTTAAATCCTTGAGCTCCTAATAATTATTATATGTTTATTTTACCTCCTAGACCTCTCTCTTTTATAGGCATAAGAAAGAGGTGGAAGTGAAGGTGTAACTAGGCCATCTAAATATAAATTATCCATGCAAAAGCTTGCAATAAGATTTAGACAAGCTATATTTAGAAAAGCAATGTGGGTAGTTTACATGTGCTTTGTTAAGGAGGTAGACCCTGATCATCAATCTTCAGGGTTTCCCATGGTGACTTTTTATGGTCACCCTATCCATCGATGGTTAGGTTCTAAAGGAAAGAGGTCTTGAAGGCCAGGTTGAATCATCTTGTGAATCTGATTGTAGGTGGGCTTGGTTAGGCAAAATTGGTCCTAAGAGGGTCCTAGGTAGGTATAAGGGGTTACCAACATTTGTAATAATATGTGTGCATGTTTATGGTGTCTACAATGGGATAAATTATGAATTAGGTATTTTTCTAACCTTAATTGGTAAGTTTGGGGGGTTGAATGGAAAGATTAAGGGATGAAGATGGGATGTGTGGAAAACAATTTGGACAAAAGGCTTAATTTAATCTGATCTCAAGCTTGAATGAATGATATGAGACATTGGACAGGGTAAGATAAGATAATATAGACCAAATTAAGACTTTATTTTATTGAGTGAGCTACGACAAGCTCTAGAACTCGACTAAGGCTAGACTAGCCCAAGAGACTAGTTTCAACTAGGGATGATTGGATTAAAAATAGATCAAGCCCAAAATTTTGACTCAAATACAATTATATAATTTGATTAATAATTTTATAAGATTATTAATATGACTCAAACTTTATTAGACACAAATAATCTTATAATAATGACCTTGATGAAAAGCGTGGTTTTGGGATGTGTCAAATTTTTTTAGATAAAGGCTTGATTTGGTCTGATCTTAAGTTTTATTGGATTTTTTTATGTTTTGTGATGTTTTATGGGGTAATACATGATCAATTATATTAACTTAGGTTTATTATTTTAGACTTGATTCAATTGAGTGAGCTACAACAATCTCTAGGACTTAACTGGGGCTAGACTAGCCCAAGAGAGTGATTTTGAATAAGGGTTGATTTGATTTTAAACTAGATCAAGACCAACATGATAAAATAAAATATTATGAAATTATTTTATTGATAAATTGGTAGGATTGTGATTATGACTCAAATTTCATTACACATAAGTAGGCAAATGATGAAGACCCTAATATGTGAAGAATGCTTTTCCAACATGGATGATGACTAATGTATAACTATAGACTTGATATGATGATTAGTATATATATGTGGATGATAATTTAAATAAAATTTTGACTATGATTTGGCTAGGTTGATAATATGGTAGATAAGATGATTAAGATAGACAAGGTCAAGATAAATGATGTGGTGTTGATTGAGACAAGGTGAGTAATTGGTTTGAACTAGAGCCCTAAGGATGAGTAATACAAGATGAAGTGGGGATGAGAGGAAAAAATGGACTAGATATGAAAATATTAGGGGATAAATATATGTGACTATGTTTAAGGAAGATGACTAAGAATAGACTATAAGGTTTAGGATAAGGGATAATGATGATGGTTAAGATCAAGTAGTGATTGAAGAATGGATAATGGTTGTCCTAAGTGTTATATTTGACTAGGGGGATAATATTTCATGTTTTTATCTCAATGGATACAAAAAATACAAGCCTCAAAAACATACAATAAAAAATCAAGACACAAACCAAGATTTAGTTACTCACCCAAGAGTGTAACCTAATGACTACACTATCTAACAACTTTGTATATGAGTATGTAGGCTAATGACCCATTATGAAATCTCCAAAACCATCTCAACCCAATTTAAACTTAATGGTCACTTGGGAGTTAATACTAACTTTCAAAACAAGTTACCTATTATAGTTGAAGGTTTTCTTCTAGGCTATACAGGCTCACTAGGTGCATCCCTGATATACACTAGGTACATGAGGCCTAAATCCATATAAGATGTTGTCTAATTCTTGGGTCATATAATTAACTCTTTCCCTTCATGAAAGACCTGTATAGGTTTAACTACTTGGCCTAAAAATATCTTTCCCTAATTTTTCTAATCCATTAGAGAAAAGAGTGTGGTGAATCCATAGTGATGAAATTTGCATCACCAACCCATAAAACTATGTAAATTTCATGAGAATCACTTCCACATCATGTTTCCCATAAAAAATCGAAGGATTTATTAGTGGTTTTTAATTTTATAAGACTCACCACTAGGATGCAAGAAGGAGAGAATATACCACTAAAGCCCTTGAGTGACACTCAAGTCCATCATAAGATTTATTAATCAATTAATTAAGTGAGATATATACAAAATATATACATGATGGTTTTTAAAATTCAAAAAAATTTAATAGGTGTCCTATAAAATAAGTGATTAGTAGTTTTAATTTGGAAATCTTGAGGGGCAATCTACAAAACAAGATGTTAGACAAAAATATGACCTACAAGATAAGTGGTTAGTTTAATAAAATCAATCAAGACAAGACTACCACCAAATTTTTCCCTATGAAAATTGAACAAAATGTTAGTCCAATAAGCCTTAATAAAAACACTAAAAAAAATTATGGGTTTTACACTATAAATTTTTTTGAATGAGGGGCCACATTGTGGGGGTTTAGGGGTAATATCCCTAAGTGGGGTCAAGAGGCAGTGCCCATTTTGGGATTAAGGGGAAGAATCCCTTTCGGGACCCTTATAATGATTCAAAATTCATTAAAAATAATCCTAAAAAGTGCACTCAAAAAGGATAATTTGATGGCAAAAATGAATACAAAATCATTACTATAGTAAGCAAAATTATAGATACATAATTTTAATTGAAAATCACTTCCAGAGAGTCAAAATAACTTATGGAAAGTCAAAATCACATATATAGACAAGTGATTTTTAAAACTAAAGCAAAATGTCATGGTTACTAGGTAGTTAGATCAAAATCACTTATAGAATTTTCAAAATTATGACTATGAGGAAACATCATAGATACATAAAAGTAATTTCAATATTCCTAAAGCAAACTATATTAAAGCTAAATGAACTATTTTATTTTATAGATATCAGTAAGAGATTATGATAAGTATAATTAAGAATGATTAATTACAAAAATGGAATAGATTTAGTTAGGAATCACGTAACATTAGTGATCACATTTGTATATTTACTATAGGGTAAATTAATTTTTACTAGGTATTAATTAACATATAGTTATTATGGTAAGTTAGTAGTTGGTTATTATTAGTTAGATTGTTATATGAATATATATTTGTAACAATATAGTTTGTATATAGTTTGGAGATTGTTTATGTGAGAGATTATAGGGATACCATTATCCTAAGTATAGGAAATATATTTCCTATATCACCATGTAATGTTTCAAATGAATATAGTGTGAAGAATTATATTACTAATTGTGTGTTCAGCTCCTTCACTACTTTGTAACTCTAATTTTTCCCAATTTCTGGTATCATAGCAAAATGAGGTCTTGAGAGGTTATAGAGGAATAATCAGTGTAATTCATGGTTGATCTTGTAAATGGAATTGATAAATATTTTTGAACTATGTGTAGGTTATTTTTTAGTGCATTTAGTTTTGTTAGTATTTTATGCCTGACATTGTACATTCACTAGGTGGAAGCATTATTGAATCTCTCTAGATTGAAGTTACTCTAGTCAAAAATCTAAATTTAGTTCTATATGACCTTAATTTTTTGTGTTACTTGACTATTGCATACCTATGTTTGTGCATCAAAATATTCAAGGTGAATATATAGAATTTAACTCATTATTTCCTTAGAACTTGGCATTTCACCTATCATTGATCTACACAACAATATATCACAAGTTGCTCAAAGAGGAGTGATTTACATTACATGATAATTACTCTTTCTCTCCATCATTTTCTTGGTGCATGTGTATAGTTGATCCACCTTGTGAGGCCAATCTAACCTATCATCATTCCACACTTGTAATTCTATAGATCTGTGCATCTTGATTGTCAATTTTTACAAAGAGATTAGTCTTAATCCATGACTCATGTAGATCAAAACATCACCATTCATTGGTCAAAATTATATAAGATTTGTATTATTTTGATTTCATTTCCAATCCATATGTCAAACTGTCAACTTTCTCGATGTTAACTATTTAAGTTTTAGTTCTTTGTCTTTAATAAGTGGTTTGATAGATATTCCTACAAAAGTTCATTTTTTCAATTCAATTTTGTCTATAATAGGAAATAGAAGTGTTTATTTACTTATATTTTAGATTTAGTATTATAAATACACATTAAATTATTAGGAGTAAATGTTAAATATAAACCTTGTCAAATTAGTCTTGAGAATAGTTTACATTTCCTATCAATATTAAATAAATGTTATTTAAAATTTAATGGTTTATAGTTATTCATATGGTCTTAATCAAACTCATTTCCATATAGTATAATTTTTTAATTCTATTGTTAATGGTATGGTATTTTCATTAATTTAGTTTAAATAATTGGTATTTTATATATTTCATTAAGTCATTATCCTTTGGTTATTTTAATTTTAAAATGTGTCATTTTTGTCAAAAATTCAAAATTCATCTTTATAAAAGAGTCAAAGTTAAGAGTTAGAGTCATAGTAAAAAATGTTCAAAATTATAAGGATGTATTAATGCTTGTACACAAAGTCCAAATTATGGGGGGATTTCTCCTTGAAAAATTTATACATCTAAAATTCATCAACATATTTATTGAGTAAGCAACAACCTACTAAAGGATGAAGGCAATGAAGGTAAGAGGTTCTTGAGCCTCTCATCAGTCACTAATGATGGGGCCTAGATGATTTGGTGACATCATTTATGTGGTGTGTTTTTTCATTCATCATTTTGTGTGGTGTGATTTGAAATAAGAACAAAAGTACATTCCTATTTAAATATTATAATAAGTGAGCACCTGCATGCGCATTTTTCCATGATGTAAAAATATAGTGGAAGGATAAAAAACACCAATGTAAGACAGTTCATGAATCTTGAAAATGTTTATGGTAGATATAAAAAACCATTGGAGGTGGGCAGTCAATGAGGTTCCTTTTCACATAAAGGTTTGTCGTAAATTTGTTTAAAACCATGGAAGAAATGAGCCTTTCTTTGGATCAAGGTCATGAGCCAAATAGTTGGGTATGTTATAAGGGTGAACATATTGTAGGTGAGAGTGTGAATTTTTTTCCACCATGTTTTCACTAAGGGGGGAATGTTATGAATATTCTAATGTTGGTGCTCATATTTGTATATTTATTGTAGGGTAAATTACTATTTACTAGGGTAGTATTTACCATATAGTTATTATGGTAAGTTAGTAGTTGGTTATTATTAATTAGATTGTTATATTATTAGTTATATGAATATATTTTTGGAACAATATATTTCATATAAATTTTGGATATTATTTGTGTGAAAGATTGTAGGGATCTCACTATCTTAAGTATAGGACATATATTTCCTATATAACCATGTAATGTTTTGAATAAATATAAAATGAAGAATCATATTATTAATTATGTGTTTGGTTCCTTCATTTCTATGTAAATCTTATTTTTTCCAATGCATTCTATGAAATATGATTGTTAAAAATGCATATACCAATATCAAAATCAAAACTACCAAGTCAAAACCATGATTTACCATAGGCGATTTTGAAAACTATATGGAAAATGAGTTATTCATAGATTTATAGAGACTAAATGATTTTAGAAAAGGCTTGTTTGATTATTATTCCACCAAATTATGATATTTACACTAGTTATTAAAAATTAAATAGTGTTTAATTAAGTTTGTTTAAAATCATAACTAGGAGTCAAAATCATAACTAGCAACAAGTGATTTTGTTTGAAAGTTTCAGATCTTATTATTTCAATTTGATTGGATTTTTTCATATTCTCTACAACAAACTAATTTAGATAAGGAGTAAAAATCATATAAAAACCGAATTATAATTTTTGATAACCTATTTAGAGATAACTTATGACATAAATAAAAAATAGAACTACTATGTGAAAAATTATAGATAAGAATCAAAATCATGATTGTTATGCTGAAAATAAAAAATGAGTATCAAAACCACAACTACTAATAAGTGATTTTGACAAAATTACAACTAATCTATTCAAAATATAAAATAGAAATCAAAATTATAGATTTAAAGAAGTGATTTTGACTAAAAATATAAAAATGACTAAGTTACCCTATTGGATAATAGTTAGGTTGGTGGTTTATGTCAAAAACACCATTATTGAGGGCAAAATCATAAGTGCAAAATCAAATTTTGTAGAACAATACCACAATTCACCTGGAAAGAAAAAAAATGAAAATTTGAACCCAAATTGTTTCTAAACTTGACCTACAAGCTGAATTCACACACTTTACAATCACTAGCCCAGTCCAAAAGGAGGGTTCCCACTATAGTCACCAAATATGAGATGAAAAATTTGAGAAATTTATTAGAGATATGTAATTATATCAAAAATACCCAAATTATCTATCTACAAGTGAAATCTAGAGCCAATTACAATTAAAATGTAGACAAATGAATCATTCATACCAATATTACATCCTAAAAGCTAAGCTCTCTAAATCAAGATAAACACAAGAAAAGACTATGTGATTGTGGATTTTTGATTACCTATGTGATTAGCTTAACAATATTTTACTTAGTATACTAGTTATTGATTCATGGATTGGCTGATAATATTGACATGAAGGTTTATGTATTTTATAGTTTGAATTCTCATTATTCAGAATAGATGGAGTCACAAATTTAAATAGGCCATGAAGGGATTACTTTATGGAATTTAAAATTCCATGGAATTCTCTAGAGAGAGAACTCTCTAGAGAGTTGGAGGGAATTATAAACAATTTATAATTCCTTAGAATTCTTTAGAGATAACTCTCTAGAGAAGATTCTACTAGGAATCTAATGATTATTAAGGGAAGATTAGAAGAAGGATTAGGTGAGGAGTAGGAAATATGATTGTAGGAAAGTCTAGGGATAGGTGTGATTTTGTGAATTTAAAATTCACAAGTGGGTATAAGAGGGATTTAGGTGATAAATGGGATGTTAATAAGAAATAATCAAAAAAATTAATATTGTATGAGAAATATGAAGTTTATTATAGGGTAAGAAATATATCTAAAGGGAACTATATGGAATAATGATTAAAGGAATTAAGTAATGAATCATTAGGTAGAATTAGTGACATAGTTAGCAAGCTAGAATAAGTGAGTAAATTTAGATGCTTTTATAATGTTTTAATTAATAGAATAGTGATTGATTCATGGATTTGATCATAAAATTGTCATGGAATCTTTAGATTTGCAAATTTTGAATTCTCATTGTTTAGAATGGAGGGATTTATAGATTTAAATAGGCCATAGAGGGAGTTTTTTATGGAATTTAAAATTCCATGGAATTCTATGGAGAGTTGGAGGTAATTTTAAGTAATTTAAAATTCCTTAGAATTCTCTATAGATAGCTCTCTAGAGAAGATTCCATTAGGGAATCTTAGGATGATTAGGGTAAGATTAGAAGAAGGGTTAGGTGAGGAGTATAGAGTAGGCTTATAGGAAAGCCTATGGATAAGTGTGATTTTATGAATTTAAAATTCACAAGTGGGCATAAGAGGGATTCAGGTGATAAATGGGATGTTAATAATAAATAACCAAAGAACTAATATTGGATGAGAAATATGAAGGTTAGTATAAAATAATAAATACATCTAAAGGGGAATGGATTAGTTACTGGGGGATAGATAGTGTTATATGAAATAATGATGAAAGAGATAAATTAGCATATCATTAGGTAGAATTAGTGACACAATTAACAATACATAATAGGTGAGTCAATTTATATGCACCCATATTTCTTAAAATTTACTTCTCTACCACTTCTACAAGTTTTGATCATGTAACTACTTTTCTACTCCCTAAACACTAACTTCCAAGACAGACCCTAATGTCAACGCTAGTGTCCTAGCCCAATGCAAGTATCTAGTGCCTTAAAATCATCTATGTTTCAAATGAAATGTATCCTAATGGTCAGCCTAAGTTATATAATGTGAGTTACTTCTCAATACAAAATCAATGATCATTCATTCCTCACATAGAAAATATTAAGAGAGACTAAGGCAACTTATCAAAATCACTCTATCAAGCATTTAATTGAATAAAACTTACCTATTTCTATATCGGTCATAAGAACAACATATCTACAAGTCTGAAGTACTAAAGGAGTGGCCCAATAGACTAATTTAGAAGTTATATGTTAGGTCACTATTGTAATTGTTTTACACATATTTCATGATTTTTATACACAAGCCAACACATAGGGGAAAACTAAATTATTCTAAGGCCCTTTTTAGAGCATTGTATATGTAAGCAACACTCATTGATAAAGGGGTATTTGGGGTCAACTTGAAACTATATGTCCACTAACTCATTTTCCCCCAAGGTCACTATGAAGATAAAGAACTAGGGTCTTTTAAATTCATGTAGAGAAATAGACCATGGCCTAGATATGAATGAACCAAATTGAAGGTGAAATCAAAACCATAAGCATCCAAGTGGTTGCATCTTTTTCTAATAGGTATTCTTTACAAGACATGTTGACCATTTTGGTCCTACAGGCCAAAATTGGTCCCCTTCTTCCCCTGCTATTCTGAACCAGTCCAAAATTTGATTTTTTGCACAAGTCTAAAAAATTTATACAGACTCTACAGGTTTTCTACGGACTCTACAGGTCCATTTCTATGGACTTTGTAGGTTTTCTATGGACTCTACAGGTCCATTTCTATAGACTCTATAGGTTTTCTATGGACTCTATAGGTGAAGTTTCTATGAACTCTGCAAAGAAGTTTTCTATGGACTCTGTAGGTAGAAACAAGTTCTCGACACTTAAGCACAAAATGGACCATTTCAAGTGCCCTTGTGGAGGGCAGTTCAGGACTCAAGAACCCTTGTAGAGGGTAGGGAATACTTTTTCAAAAAGGCCACAGAGAAAAGCCAAAAAGGTAAGTTTCTTTTAGAAGTTTGTTTAAGACAAAGGAAGTACCCTTCGAAAGGGTCATTTCCAATTTTCTCGAAGGGAACTTTTCAAAGGCATTTGAGAGAAAAGATAGGGGCTAATTCATTCATACTTTTTGTTTGAAGGAATTTATTTAGACAAAAAGTTTGAAGGAATTCAGAGGGTCCAAATCAGAAAAGCCCGAAAGAGAAATCCCGAAGGCCAAAGGCAAAGTGGTCGAGACAATTCTTACAGACTTTTTGTCCATGGGAAAAGTGGTCAAATGAAAAGAGCCATGGGTAAAAAACTCAAATAAAGTCTCTGAAAGAATGAGCAAGACAATTCTTGCAGACTTTTTGTCTATGGAAAAGTTAGCCATGGAAAATGTCTGTGGGAAAATATCCATGGGAAAGTGTCTGCAGAAAATTAGCCAAAGAAAAAAGGCCGCTGAAGGACCTCAAAGGGCAGGTGCCCTTGTGGGGGACTCTCAGCCAAAAATGAAAGGCACTTTTCCAAAGCCAAAGGGACACCTTCCCTTTAGGAGGGTCCAAAGTAAGAAGCTAAAGGAATTCCAAGGGGTGACGGGCTTGAAGACGTCAAAATTAAGCATGGTGAACTAGCTGTTGGTTTTCAAATAGTAATAAGTGTGTAGACATCAAATTTAAGGCTTGTGAAATAGTTGTTGATTTTGAAAAGCCCAAAGAAGAGCCCAAGGAACGTAGTGACCCCCAAAAAGATAGCCCTGAGGGCTGAAGGAGCCAAAAAGAGACAAAGCCAGGAAGAGACAAAGTGAAAAAATAGACAAGATAGCTACGTGGAAAAGGGAAGGTGAGTTATTGCTAGGTGGTCATCAAATGACACAAATAATAAGCATCATGGCCTACTTTGCATTTATGAGAAGACAAAATGCATGATATCTAGAAAGAGTAGTCTTGTTTATAGAAAAGAGGCATGACATGTGCTTTCACACTAATGTTTGAATGCTAAAGTCAAGATCAGTGATTACACATCATGGTTTTAGTAGGCCTTTTCTAGAAGAATGACATCAGTAATAGGGACTTCCTCTTCTCGATGCTCTCAATGCACATGGGCCAACTTGTCAAAGAGCACCAAAGTATTTTCCAAAGCAGTGCCTTCACTTCTTCTCCACTTTATATAAATTATAAACTTCTCATTTGAGAATCAAATATCTTAGCCTATAAGGAAAAGCTCTGCCCAAAAATATTTGGGTTTGTAAGGCAGAACTCTGCCAGATTTTTACCTTGAATCAAGACCTAGCAATTTTTACCTCCATTTGAACTTGCACTCACGCATATGTCTATGTTTTATTTTTGTGTTAATTCATTTTATTTTATGATTTTCATAGAATGATTCCAACATGTTTAGTGCATTATGAAGTTTCTTATTTTGTAGGTTTGCCAGAAGTGTCTATAATAGGAATATATGTGCATGTGAACAGGCTGCCATAGTGTGTCTCAGAACACCTTTGATAGTTATTCCTCCCTGTATCTCTACAGACCCTTGACTCACTGATATATAAGAGTTTCCCACATTAGATGAAGTGTATGATATCTTATTCTTGGTGAAAATTGTATGTTTGGGCTGAGTGTATCAATTTTTTTGGTGTATCACCTCTTTTTAGTTTGGGTTTAGGTTCTATTTTTCAACATCCTTCTCCCTTTTCATCTCCCCCTTTTTTATCTTATTTTTTAGCAGTAGGGAATCTAAGACCTAAAATATACATTAGAGGGAGCTATCCCTTATCTATAGACTCTCCCCTCCATCTTCACCAATCCCACAGGTGAGAGGGGATTTTCCATTGTTGCGTGTGGAAGGCAAGAACTTGGCCTCTTGCCCAGGGTGTGATCCACTGCATCAACAATTTTTGGCACGTCTGATGGGACCAAATAGGACAAGTTTTATCCAAAGAGTTGAATAATTTTTGGTGTGTTCTTCAACCAACCAGCCTTTGGAGACTTTTTTATCAACACCAATGGTGATGCCAAGTTGAATCAGCTGGTTAAGTAGTCCTGGTGCCATCAAGAAATCACATTTTTTGTATGTATAATCCCATTGATCAGAATCATGGGCCTTTAATTACTTCATATATGTTTGATCAAGCTCAAAATATTTATGGGATCACCCCAAGCAGACCTCCTAGTTACCCTTCAACAATAAGGAAAGTAGCACTGGAGTTTGAGAAGTAGGTAATGGAGATAGACAGATCACATGAGCAATATAGATATCAGCAAGAGTTGATGTACAAAGAGGAGTGTTTGTTCAAGTAAGCTCAGGCCTTGTAATCCATGGAGGAGGAGGTAGCAAAATGAAGGAATCCATTCATACAAGGTAGCTAGCCTTGCATGCCCCCTCTTATTCTAAAGAAAGCCCCCTCTTGTGTACTAAATCCTTTCTATCAGATGCCACTTGCTCATTCTAGCTCATCTGATGCATCAATCAATCTTGATCTTGTCCTCATGTGCCTAACCTTCAAACATCAAAGGGAACTAGAGAAACCTCTCATAAAGATGAACATTCTCAATTTCTTATATTGCAAATCCTCCTTTGAAGGGAATACCATGAACTGGCTCATCTCTCTTGAAATAGCTCTTCTTGTACATTAGTAGACCCTTCCTAACCTTCCCCAACTTCCTCAGGTCTCTCAATATGATCTCCAAATTCCAAGTTGGAAGAGGAAAAATCATGAACCAATTTAGGACCTTGAAGAAGATAAAATTACTCCCTGTTCACAAGGGGAAAGTTCTAATCCCAAGGTCATGAGCTAGAAGGAAACAATAGAATCATGGGGTAGGAAGGAAGAGGAGGAGAAAGGTTTTGCTCAAAACCTTGAAGAACATGAAGCTACTCCCACTCATCATGATGATGATTGTGACCTCTAAGAAAGGTTCTTCCAAGAAGATCTAGCCAGGAGAATTGTAGAGTTGGAATCCACAATGAGATTCCTCAACCAACATGTGATGGACCTATCTGAACACACCCTATCTACACCCCTCCAAGAGAGATATCAGGCTACACCTGATATAGATGAATTGTTGGCCAAATGGAAAGAAGAGAATCATTTGATTCTAGCTCAAGGACTACCTCCTCTTCCACATGGTTTTTTCACTCCATCCCTTCTCAAGGAGGAACCTATTTTGCAAGAGGTGAGTGAGGAAGAAAATATCCAATCTATAACTTCCCAAGAGGCTATCATGAGTGACAATGAAGAAGAAATCATCATCAATGCTCCTTTTGAAGATGTTGTTAGCAATAGAGAAGATGCAGGTCATGCATACATGCAGATGTTCTAGCAATACAAAGAGGAATGTAAGCATGGTGAGCTCTCTCCCCCTTTGTTTGACGAACTTCCTTATTACTTCAATGAGGAGGGTGATTATGCCATGGAGCTTGAGTTGGAGGAGGATCAGATGGATGTCTTTAAATAACTATAGACTCTCATCCTTGAGCAAGAAAAGGAGAGGCTTGCTCATCTAGAGGCAAGCTTTGAAGAAGAGAACCTTAAACAATAAGGTGATGTTTTGTGGGATGAGAAACCAATTTGTGATTCCATTTTAGACATCACAATAGTCACCCTTCTTTAAGAAGGCCATGAGGGAGTAAAAGATGAGTTTGATAGGATCCTCAATAAAATAGAAGGGAATGAGTCAAACTATGATGCATTGCAAAGGGACCATGCACAACAAAGGGCTTATTGTGATGAGCTAATAGCCATTGATTTCTTGGTGAAATGCACCAGCATGAAGGACCAACATTCAACAAGCTTCCAAGAATAAGAAGAGTATGTATATGTTAGAAGTATGTTTGATTTTGATCCACTCAGATGCAATCAAATCAAGGTGACAGGCAAGAGGATTAGGTCACCAAATCTCCATTCCATTCAACCACTTGTTTGGCATCGTAAGTTTCCTTGCTAGGAAGTGAACTTAAGAAAATTTCCCTTTGATCTAGGAGGGAGGAAAATATACCTAGTTAGCTATATATAGTAGTTTACTTTCATTTTCTTTTCCTATTTTCCTTAAGTGTAGTTTGCACAAGTAGTGTTTTTAGCCTTATGTGTGCTTTCCTTTGTGTTTGGGGTAAAAGCTCATAATTGATTCTTGGATCTTTTGGGGCTATTATTAACCTTTCTTTTAATCTACTTTCTGACTCTATGCCTAATGGACTTTAAGGTAACTAGCTTCTAAGCATAGCAGGCATGCTTCCCCTAGGAGTTGCCAATTTGTTAACCATTTTGGTCCTATAAGCTAAAACTAGTCCCCTTCTTCCCATGTTTTTCTGAACCAGTCTAAAATTTGATTTTTTGCACAAGTCTAGAAATTTCTATGGACTCTGCAAGTTTTCTATGGACTCTGTAGGTCCATTTCTATGGACTTTGAAGGTCTTCTACAAACTCTGTAGGTCCATTTCTATGGAGTCTATAGGTTTCTATGGACTCTATAGGTGAAGTTTCTACAAACTATGCAAAGAAATTTTCTACAGACTTTTTAGGTAGAGATGAGTTCCTAACACTTAGGCACAAAATGGACCATTTCAAGTGCCTTTGTGGAGGGCAGTTTAGGACTCAAGAGCCCTTGAAAAGGGTAGGGAACACTTTTGCAAAAAGGCCACAGAGAAAAGCTAAAAAGGTAAGTTTCTTTTGGATGTTTGTTTAAGGCAAAGGAAGTACCCTTCGAAAGGGTCATTTCCAATTTTCCTGAAGGGCAATTTTCAAAGGCAGTCAAGAGAAAAGACAAGGACTAATTCCTTTGGACTTTTTGTCTAAAGGAATTCCTTTAGACAAAAAGTCTGAAGGAATTCAGAGGGTCCAAAGTAGAAAAACTTGAAAGATAAATCTCGAAGGCCAAAGGCAAAGTGTTTAAGACAATTGTTGCAGACTTTTTGTTCATGAGAAAAGTGGTTGAATGAAAAGAGCCATGGGTAAAAAACCCAAAGAAAGTCTTTGAAGGAACAAGAAAGACAATTCTTGCAAACTTTTTGTCTGCAAGAAAGTTAGCCATGGAAAATGTCTGTGGGAAAATGTCTACAAGAAAGTGTCCACAAAAAATTACCCAAAGAAAAAAGGCCGCCGAAGGACCTCAAAGGGAAAGTGCCCTTTCGGGGGACTCTCAGCCAAAAAAGAAAGGCACTTCTCCAAAGCTAAAGAGATACCTTCCCTTTAAGAGGGTTGAAAGAAAGAAGTCAAAGGAATTCTAAGGGGCGATGGGCCTGAAGATGTCAAAATCAAGCACGGTGAACTAGTTACTAGTTTTCAAATAGTAATGGGTTCATAGATGTCAACTTTAAGGCTCATGAAATAGCAGTTGATTTTGAAAAGCCCAAAGAAGAGCCCAAGGAATGTAGCAACCTATTGAAAAGATAGCCTTGAGGGCTAAAGGAGCCAAAAAGAAACAAAGCTAAGAAGAGACAAAGTGTAGAAATAGACAAGATGGCCCAGGTGGTAAAGGGAAGGTGAGTTATTGCTAGGTGGGCATCAAATGGTGCAAAAAGTAAGTGGCATGGCTTGCTTTGCATTTATGAGTAAACAAACTGTGTGATATCTAGAAAGAGTAGTTTTGTTTGTAGAAAAGAGGTGTGACCCATGCTTTCACATGAATGTTTAAACACCAAATTCAAGATCAGCAATTACATAGCATGGTTTTAGTAGGTCTTTTCTAGAAGAATGACATCAACAATAGTGACTTCCTCTTCTCGATGCTCTTAACGCACATGGGCCAACTTGTCAAAGAGTGCCAAAGTCTTTTCCAAAGTGGTGCCTTCACTTCTTCTCCTCTTTTTATATATTATAAACTTTTGATTTGAGAATCAGATCTCTCAGCCTATAGGGAAAAGCTTTGCCCAAAAATCTCTGGGTTTGTAAGGTAGAACTCTACCAAATTTTTACATTGAATCAAGACTTAGAAATTTTTACCTCCATTTGAACTTGCACTCATGCATATGTCTATGATTTCTTTTTGTGTTAAGTCATTTTATTTTATGCTTTTCACAGAATGATTCTATCATGTCTAGTGCATTATGAAGTTTCTTCTTCTACAAGTCTGCCAGAAGTGTCTACAACAAGAATATAAGTGCATGTAAACAAGCTGCCATAGTGTGTCTCAGAACACCTTTGATAGTTCTTCCTCCCTATATCTCTATGGACCCCTAATTCACTGATATAGAAGAGTTTACCACATCAGATGAAGTGTATGACAGCTTCTTCTTGGTGAAAAGTGTATGTTTAGGCTAAGTGTATCAAATTTTTTGGTGTATCACCTCCTTTTAGTTTAGGTTTAGGTTCTGCTTTTTAGCATCCTTCTCCCTTTTCATCCCCCCTTTTTTATTTTATTTGTTAGCAGTAGTGAATCTAGGACCTAAAAGATACATCAGAGGGAGTTATCCCTTATCTAGAGACTCTCCCCTCCAGCTTCACTAGTCCCACAGGCGAGAGGGGAGTTTCCATTATTGTGTGTGGAAGGCAAGAGCTCAGCCTCCTACCCAAGGTGCAATCCACTGCGTCAATAGGACACTTACATCAAACCTAGATAATAGTGTTGATGCATCCATCCCAAGATGATTTTAGTATTTAAAACTCATGAAGTGTTAGATCCATAATATGATGACTATTCTAGAATCATCTTCTAGAATATTTTCTACATGTTCTAGATTCAACATTGTATTATCATCAAAACCAACTATGTATAGTACTTCTTTGTCATTTCCATGTATACCTTAGTTATACTTTCTATATTTAGCCTATACATAGCATTATAAATTAATTATATGTTTATATCTAAGTTTATCACCAAATTATTTTATTTTAGATCTAATTATCACCCTTTTGCATTATCATTTATATATTATTAACCATATATACTCCAAAGTAAGGATCCACATCCATTTTAGGGTTAAACACAATTACCAATAGTTTATCCCTATGTTTATAATGATAATGCACTAATGAATAACCCACTACCCTAGTTATGGATCAACCAAAGTTCCCCCATGAACCCTGAGGTAGCTAATTTGTAGTAAATGGTCCAAATATTAGCCAATGATATGGTCAATTTGTGTAGGTAGGTGCCTTGAAAAACTAACAAAACTTCAAATAACCCACCTTAAAATATAAATTACAAATTTCAAAGGACTAATAGATAGTGAAACACTATAAATAATAATGGAAATGTGCCTAGTCCCCTTGATAACACCAATTAAAAAAATAATAGTGCATCCTTATCCACTTGATGTAGACTACACAATATAATAAACCATGGTAAAATAGATTTTGCTTAGTTTGTATTGGCCTCAAAAAACTTCTAAAAGGAGATGGACAACATTAAAATAGTGTCTATACTATAAAATGGTAAACTAATCCCAAGTGGAGATAACTCAAGCATTGACATGGTCTTGAAGACTTATGAATTCCCATTTGAAAGTGATTATGAGACCAAAGATAACCTATATGAGGTCCATGCTTTCAAATGGTTCTATAGGGGGAATAACTATTAGTTGAGAAGTAAGTTGTAGATTCCTTTGACTACCTCTACTCCTATAAACAACATCCATGTTACACTTAATGAAAACTCAAGTAATAACCCTTCCCCCCCACAAAGGACCTACCACCTCATATTAGCCTAGGATCAGTGTTGCACCTCCCCAAGCTGATAAACCAATATAATAATATAAACCATGATATAACATTATTGAGGACCTCAAGAAAACTAGGGCCAACAAAATAATGATTAAGTTTCTTTAGATTTCAAACCAAAAATACCTATTGTTAAAGGAATTGTCTGACCCCAAAAGGAAACAAGCTAATAACAAAACTAATGCTCATATTTCTACCTATAAGGAAAAAAATAAACTCCCATTTTATACTAACAATTAATTTTTTTGGTAAAAATTTAGATTATTATTTGGTGGATTTAGGTGCTTCTTGCAATGTGATGCCTTATGAAATTTTCCAATAGTTGGGTTTAACTCTCACAAAATCACATAGAAATGTCATTCAATTGGAAAAATTAGAGGTTAAGGTTGTTAATGAGTTGAAACACATCCACATGCATTTGGCCTTTAATCATAGAGTGTATAAATTTATTGATATGAAGGTAGTAGATATACCTAAATAACATGAGATACTTCTCATCCAAGATTGGTCCAAGACATTCAATGGGTATTGTTAGGGTTCTAGATTTTCACCCTAACTAAGAAGGGGATTATTCAGATCCTCTACTCAAATCTAGACCAAGATGTGACTGATCCTAGGCTGTGGGTCACCTATCATAGGGCGAGACCTCTAAATAAGGTTGACTTCCTTCTAGATCTATCACCTAAACTAAAACCAACTAGGAAAAGGAAGAGATAATTGGGTAACAAAGCATGAAAACATGTAAAGGAGGTGATGCACTAGTAATTGGATTGTTCATCCACTCTATCTAAACTTCTAACAAACACTAATGAGATTAGATCTACAACTCTAAATGGCATTCTGTGCATTAATATTTCATGCAAAGGTTCACCAAATGATCAAAACCTAAGGGAATTGATGAGTAGGCATGGTTTAAGGTACTAACTAGTCATTGTATCCACTTGTTAGCTTTAATCAAATGACATTTAACACTAAACATGACCTATAAAATAATATAATCTAGCAACTAGGTGATATTCAATATTTGACAAGGGAGAAATTTCTACCACATATGCAAATCAATCTGACATTAACACACTATACTAGAATTATGAAATCTAAAAAAGAGTCTTTTATTTATCTCAAGAGGTTACAGAGATCAAATCTAGGTAGAGTCTAGTCATGCCCAAAAGAGGGATTATCAAGTTGCTTTCAAGGCTTAGAAGCCTACATTTATATAAAAAAGGAGAGAGGGGGAACTATACATTGGAAAATGCCCAACTACTTTTGATGGATTAGCACCAATTTGAGGATGTTGCTCATTGATCTTATCAAGAAGGAAAAACTTAAAAGTCTTTATAAAAGAATTTAATGTTCCATTGATCTTTATCTAGCCACTAGGTCATCATCTTGGGACTCCATGAAATTTTCACCTGATCTGCTAATGAAGACTAATCCTTCTATGCCTCAAAATTGATAATGATACTTGGTCTATTTTGGAGTGGTTGGATATACCTATTCATCAAGGTTATAACTGAGCATAGATCAAATTATAGATTGAAAACTAATCATATTATTGGTTTTCCTATAGTTTCTCTATTTATTGAAAGCTTATATGCCATATATTCTCTCTATTAACCTATTATGGTTTAAATAAACCTATTTTTTCCATTTGAACCTTGTAAAAAGTAAGAGCTCAATATATGCACAAGTTCTTTTTTCATCAAAAAACTACTGATCTTGGTCTATATTAGGTTCATAAGACCTATTTATCTTTTCAAGGCTTTAATGGTAACCCTCGATCCCTAAAATGTCTATCTAGTTCAAATCAAATCACCATTTTGATCTCGATTCCTTTGTTATTACCTTGCTTGGGTCAAAAAACATCTCCTCAACCTTCATCAAAATGTCTTGGGGCTCAATCCTTCTCATTGGTTGTCAAATGTTGACTCAATTTATTGGCTTCTTTCACTTTATTTGCTCTATTGATCTACCTGTACATGGATTTCCATGAGCCATCGATCTTACACCAATTGAATGTGCTTATGCCACTTGTCCTCAATTTATTAGCTCCTTGGATTCACTAACCAGTTTGACTCATCCTCACCATTCAATCAAGATATATGAGTTCATGCACACCATAGATATCCCTAGTCCCAATTTCCTATCAGTTCTTGTACTCTATCAGATCATTAGTATGATTGAATATAAACCCTTGATTTATTTTGGACCCATCCTTTTATTAGTTATTTCACTTCGTTGGATCTTGGCTTGATTATCTCACACTGTTGGATCATGTCCAAATTGTATATCTTTAAATAATTTAACCTAGGGACCTTTTGACTTGATTGACTCAGTGCGGATCATTAGATCTAATGTGTTAGTATGAGGGCTCCCTGCACCATTAGATGTTGACCAACTTCAAACCTTTTAAGGACCTTTTAAACCCAAATTGTTACTTGCCTTGATTAAAATTGATGTTTGCACTAACATCATTTGGTATCCATGTAGATGTATTTGACATTCCATAGACCATCAAATTTATGCTCATATGTATTTATGCAATGTCTTTATTTTGACTCTTGTGTGACTGTCATTCATTATTTGATCAACTTTTACAATTTATATCTTGAAACATAGGAATCATGGAGGGACCAAATTTAATGGAGAATGTTCTTGAGGTTAAGAGGAATAAACCCTTTTGATCCATTAGTCTCAAAAGCCTTATGAGTGAATATATAAAATATTCAACTTGATTGGTCCATATCTAGTTTGCATGATGTCCTAACGATGTTCTAGCTTATTTGGATAAGTATGGAAAACCTAGAAAAAATTCATAGGAGTCAACTTTGAACATGCACAACCTCTACCATGCTTTGGCAAATGATATGAAACTTAGTGGGTAGTAACTAGGGACTAAGATAGATAAACCCATGTGATCACTTTTTCTTGAGATTGTCACATGTGTAAGCTATGGATTCATAAATATGATCACTTGGCTCTCTACCACTAGACTCAAATGTCAAGATGGACTCAATGAAGAATTGGATGAACTCCATGTACTTCCATTTATATTGTAATCACTTTTGACACCTCATGGGTTTTTTTCAACTTCTGTAACTATCCTTAGAAGATGAAAAATTACACTTTAAGTGGATGTAAAGTGTTTCAAAAGGTTTGCATTATACATGATCTCATTAGGTCCACTTATTCCATCTATAAATCTGCTCACATTGAATCATTGGATCATTCTAATCTTATGATCCTACTCCTTCCACTAAATTTTTGGACTAAGCACATTTTTTATAAGTAGACCAAATCTGGTCAACATCTTTGGTGACTTTGCTAGGCAACATGCCTGATATGCTTGAACTCATACCATGTACATGACCTTTGACTTATAATAGATAGCACATTTTTTCCATGACTATAGAAAACCTATTGATTTACAAGAATAATGGACTCCACCAAATAGGGGAAGAAATAAAATAAAGTATGTAAAATATCCTAATAAATTAAATGTTTAGATAAAACACTTATCTAGGATAAAATATAAACAAACTAACCTAATTAACCATGATAAAACATGATCCACCTAGATCAAAAGGGAAATTCATGAACTTACTCATTATAAGAGAAGGTACAAGTTACAAAGTAGGGGGTTTATTGAACATGACCTTTGAAGAGGCACTATTTTTTTCCAATTATTTATCTTAACATCTCTTGAAATGAGCCATTGATAATAGACCAATCACCAGCAAAAATAATTCATCTTGCACTTTTAGATCCTTTTTATGTTTCTTATCAACTACAACCTTGTCAAGTGATATTTAGTTTATGCATGGTCCTTTAGTGACCTTGTCTTTCTTATAAACTACCACAATTTCATCAAGCTCTTCAAGGAGCTCTAAATAATTAGCCCAATTTATATCATGATCTTGAATAGGTGATTACTAATCAAACTTATGAATATCATGCTCTCCAATGGGAAACATATCTTTACAAAGTTATTCAATCTCTTGCAGAGATTCAAAATATATCTACAAATCATATTTTTGTTCTTCACTTTAATCAACCTAAATAAGATCATTTTGAAAGGTATATTGATCTTCCTCTAATGGAGAGATCTCAACATCATTTGTGACATCACCCTATACTAGTTTTTCATGTAGTTCCTCCACATCAAGACTAGACTTTTCATTCTTCTTGGGCATCCATAGAGTAGCAGTGTCTTCTTGAAGCTCTAGAAAATTAATGGAATCCCCAAATGAATATTCAACCTACTACACTATTTTCTCTTTAGGATATATCATCTTAAACTATTCAATTTCAATCATGACATCATGGTACAACTATTGCCAATGGTTTTCTTCTTTAGGAATGCTCTCTACCTTAGTAATAGTGTTGTGTGAGTTATCTTCATGGATACCTTAAAAATAAAGATGAACTTATACTTGATTTATATTAGCTACCAAAATATCTCTAGAAAACTCTTGATCTTGGACAATTAATATATAATTAATAGGTTCTTGAGAAGCAACCCCTTGATGCACATCTAAAACTACTTCCTATTGGATCTCATCTCCAACTTGCACATGCTCCTGTAGCTCATCCTCTTTGACATTATGAAAGACTGAGACATGCTCACTCTTGCCAAGTGGTGTCTTAATAATGACCTCTTCTTCTTGGTCACTAAATTCATCATTATTTTCTATCTCATTAATTGCATCTTCTTGATTTTCCTCACAAAGAAGAGGCTCTTCCTCCAAGAGTGGCATTGTAGACCCTTGAAAATATTCAAAAAGATGAGAGAGGTCTAAATAAGTTACTATAGGTACCTAAATTTTCTCCTATATTTTCTCTTCTTGGATCACCTTCACCTCCTCTTCTTGTTTCTTTGCCTCTTGAATGGCTCTCCATGAAGGAAAGGCTCTGGGATTTTAAGGGGAAAGGATTGGAGACCATATATAAGGTTGATCATGATCAGATTTTTTAACCTTGGTAGTAATGGAATTTTGGAGAGTAGTGAAAGAGAAATCTTTGACAACCTATACATTTTATTCCTCCACTTGGATAACACTTTATCAAGGTCTGAAATGTTTTTGTCCTCATGAAAAACTTAAACTTGAGGGATGAGTGGTGAAGAAAAGGAATTGTAAGAAGGTTTAGCCTCTTAAATAAGCTTTTGAATTGGCATATGTATATATTCTTGAATAGGTTCTTGAATCCAACTAAGAATCTCCATTGGCTTACACTGAACATGGTCAAGAACTTTTTGATAATAAGGAACATAAGAAGGTTGATAAGGAATATAAGAGGGTTCTTGAGACAACTAATCCAACTAAAATTATAACTTCTCAAAAGCCTCTAGTTTTTCTAATACAAAGCTACAAAACCCAAGCCTCTCTTCTAGATAATCAGACACATTCTAAAATTGTTCCTTCACTTATTTATACTGGGAGTCTAAACATACATTTCTTGCATATGCTATAAATTTAAGCTCTATATCACCCATTCTCTCATGGAAATAAGGATGCTCATCTACCACACATATCCATATGGGAAAGGTTAAATTTGGTCTTGAAATTGATATGGTTCATAAGGAAGGTAAGAGTCATGCTCTTGGTAATAAGGATCATGGGAAAATTGATAAGGCTTATCATGGCTTTGATAAATTTTTTGGTAAGGTTGAATAGGCTCATAAAAAGGCTCATATGGACCATGATAAGGTTGGTATGATCCATAATATGACTGATAAGGAGGTATAGCATATGTATTTCCTTTATACATATCCATGAAAATAAAATCAAGATAGTGTAATGAAAATGAACTTACTTAGAAACTACCTAAACTTTAGAAGCAATTACTTGAGCTTGGAATCATCAAATTCTTTATGAAGAACATTTTTATAGTTGAAATTTCACTAAGACAAGCTCCAATGTGTCCCACTAGGTGTCCAAAAATTGTTGGTGAAATCAATCTTATCTTTATAATCTCATGCCAAAACTATTGGGGTTATACATTTTCACCCTAATCAAGAAGGGGATTGTTTAGATCCTTTACTTGAATCTAGACCAACATGGGACTAACCCTAGGCTATGGGTCACCTATCATAGGGTTATACCTTTGGATAAGGTTGGATTCCTTTTGGATCTATCACCTAAACTAAAATTTACTAGGAAAAAGAAGAGAGAAATGGGTAATAAAGCATGAAAACATGTAAAGGAGGTGATGCACCAATAAAGTGATTATTCATCCACTCTATCTAAACTTATAATAAACACTAATGAGATCAGTTTTACAACTCAAAATGGTTATTTATGCATTAGTATTTCATGCAAAGGTTCACCAAATGATCAAAACCTAAGGGAATTTCTGGGGAGGCCTGGTTCAAGGCACTAACTAGTAAATGTATCCACTTGATAGCTTTAATCAAATGACATTTAACACTAAACATGACCCATAAAAAAATATAATCTAGTAATTGGGTGATATTCAAGATTTGACAATGGATATATTTATGCCACATATGCAAATCAATCTAACATTAACACACTATACTAGAATCACGAAATCTAAAAAAGATTCCTTTATTTATCTCAAAAAGTTATAAAGATCAAATGTGGGTAGAGTCTAGTCATGCCCAAGAGAGGTATTATCAAGTTATTTTCAAGTTTTAGAAGACTACATTTATATAAAATATGAGAGAGGGGAAAATATGCACTGTAAAAGGCCTAACCAATTCTGATGGATTAGCACCAATTTGAGGATGTTGCTCATTGATCTTATCAAGAAGGTGAAATTTCAAAGGCTTGGAAAAAGAATTTAATACTTTATTGATCTTTATCTGCCCACCAGGTCATCATCTCAAGACATCATGTAATTTTCACCTGATCTACTAATAAGGACTGATCCTTTTATGCCTCAAAACTGATAATTATACTTGGTATGTTTTGGAGTGGTTTTATATACATGTTCATCAAGGTTTTAATTGAGCACAAATCACTTTATAGATTGAAAACCAATCATATTATTGGTTTTCTTATAGTTTATTTATTTATGGAAATATTATAGGCCATATAGTCTCTCTATGAACCTATTATGGTTTAAATAAACCTATTTCTACCATTTGAACCTTGTAAAAATTGAGAGCTCAATATATGCATATGTTCCTTTTTCATCGACAAACTACTAATATTATTCCATATTAGGTCCAAAAGACCTATTTATATGTTTAGGGCTTTAATGATAACCTTAAATCCCTAAAATGTCTATTTAGTTCAACTTTGATCACCATTTTGAGCTCAGTTCCTTTATTATTACCTTGCTTGGGTCAAAAACCATCTACTCAACTTTTGTCAAAATGTCCCATGGCTTGTTCCTACTCATTGGTTGTCAAATGCTGACTTGAGCTATTGACTTCTTTGACCCTATTCACTCTGTTGATCTACTTATGCATGGATGCCCATGATCCATCGATCTTATACCAACTGAATGTGTTTGTGCCACTTGTCCTTGACTCATTAGATCTTTGGATTCATTGACCAAATTGACTCACATTCATCATTAGATCAAGATCTATGAGTTCACATTGACAATAGATCTCATTGGTCCCACTTTTTTTCCAGTTCTTACACTCTACTAGATCATTGGTACGATTGAACATGAGCCCTTGATTTAGCTTGGACCCATCCTTTTGTCAGTGATTTTGCTTTATTGGATCTTTGTTTGATTATCCTGCACTATTGGATCTTGTCTAACTTGTATATCTTTAAAGGCTTTAACTTGGGGACATTTTGACTTGGTTGACTCAGTGTGGATTGTTATATCTTATGTGTCAGTATGAGGGCTCTTGTACACTGTTAGATCTTGAATAACTTCAAACCTTTTAAGGACCTTTTGAACCTAAATAGTTACTTGCCTTGATTAAAATTTACATTCACTCTAACATCATTTGACATCCAAGTAGACATATTTGACATTCTATAAACCATCAAATTTAAGCTCATATGGATTTATGTAATGTCTTTATTTTGACTCTCATGCGACTATCATTAATTATTTGATCAAATTTTATAATTTATATCTTGAAACACAAGAATAATTGAGGGGCCAAATTTACTAGAGATGTTCTTAAGGTCCAAAGGAACAAACCCTTTTAATCTAGTGGTCTCAAAATTCATCTAAGTGAAGATATAAAATGTTTAACCTGACTAGTCCATATCTAGTTTGCATGACATCCTGGTGACATTCTAGCTTATTTGGCTAAGTATGGAAAACCTAGAAAAAAAGCCTAAGAACCAACTTTGAACATGAAAAACTAATATCATGCTTCAAAAATGATCTAAAACTTAGAATGTGGTAATTAGAGACCAAGCTAGATAAACCCATGTGATCACTTTTTCCTAAGACTACTACATGTGTGAGATATGGCTTCATCAAAATGCTCACTTGGGTCTCTATCACTGGAATCAAATGTCAATATGGAATCAATGAAGAACTAGATGAGTTGTATGTACTTTCATATCTATTCCAAGCACTTTTGACACTTCATAGGGGATCTAAAGCTTTTAGACCTATCCTTAGAAGATGAAAAATTACACTTTAGGTTAACTTAAAGTGTTTCAAAAGGTTTGAATTCTACATGATCTCATTGGGTCCACTTATCTCATCTATAAATATTCTCACACTGAATCATTAGACCATTATAAACTCAGGATCTTACTTCTTTTACTGAATTCTTAGACTAGGAACATTTTTGGTATGTAAACCAAATTTGGTCAATAGGTATATAACCACCTATTTCTTCCACATGTGGCCTTCATGGTGAGTTATGCCCAATTAGAGTCGGATTAAGAGAGAAAAAGATGGATCACTGTATGCACCTAATTTTTACATAGTGTGACAAGTCTAATGATAATGTAGTGGCCTCCTAATAATGCTTAAATAGGAACTCTCTAATACCCCTTCCCCTTTTGATCCCCTATATCTATTCTAATATTTCATTAGTGATAGAACTACCCTATTAGGTGATGGAACCACCCTATGGAGTTACAAAACAACCCCATGAGTGGTAGGCTATTCAAGGTGGTTGTGTAAACCACCATGACTAACTCATTATAAAAGCATAGTTTTATTTTAAATGTAGGGTGGTTTCATAATTTGATAGATAATTTTTGTCCCCAAGAGTAGAGATTACATAACCACACCTACAAATAGGGGTGGTTCTATCACTATTATCTAGCTTTCTAATTTTAAATTTTGGGACTCATTACTTGACATACTTTACATACTTATTATTTTTTTCTCTCTTTACTACATTTTATTCACCTCCATGCTATCCCTGCTCACTCCCATCTTGATTTTATCTATTTTTAAACTCTTCCTAAGTTCAAATCCTAATTCAACGTAGTTAAACTCCTTCATGAACCTTCATTTCTATTTTATAAATAAGCCAATTTTGTCTTGATTTTGAATCAAAAATAATCATTATATATTAATATTTTTTAATCTTTTATAGTGATAATGTGATATAATTACTTTGGATATTTACTTTTATTGCTATCATGTTCGACTACATATTTATAGATAGGGAGAACCATTGTTATTGTAACCAAGTATTTGTAAATGGTGTCCTCAAATGGCCATAGTCAGATGTTCTTATTTTGGAGTTGTGTCTCTCTTTTTTATTGTCCCATTTTTTATAATCATTTATTCATCCTCCTTGTTAGAGAGTTCCTAAAATCTTTGTTTGGATAAAGGAGCTAGCACACTAAGGACCATAGTATAATAAATATCTTATTTTTAACTAATCTACATCATTATCATGTTGGATATTATTAGTTTATATTTATTTATTTTATTCATTATATTAGATAAAATTTTCATTCATTATTATATTATCTTAAACCTTTATTTTGAAAAAAATAAATTTCAATAGGAAAAATAATCTCTCTCTAGTCCTTACACAAAAACAATAGTTTATTTTTTTGTTTACTTGCATTCATTCAATAGATTATTTCACCAAATAATATTTCATATAAATATTATGTGAATGTTAAAGAATATATAATAAATTTTAAACCATTACAATAATGATTTTTCAATTTTGAAATAAGTTGTTTTCACTCTCAAATAAGCAACTAGTGAGTAGTAAAACCCTATACAAACCTAGATGAATAAGAGGTACTATTATGATTCTAATTTTCACTGTTTAGATTAATCAATAATTTTATTTTTAATTAATTTAACCATATTAAAAATAATATAAATCTTTCATTTATATTTCAAATACATTTTTCATAGCTAGTGTGTAACACCTAGAAACATTAAAAACTTGATCTTGACATGTTTGGATGAAAGAAAAATCTAGGAACCTTATAGTATTTTGTTTGGAGCTTAGATATTTTCTTGAATAAATTTAATTATAATAAATAATATTTTTCATAGTATAAACATTCACATATAAATAAAAAATAAAAAACCAAATTCATATAAATTACATCTAGAAAAGTCAAAAATTAGACTTAGCATAACTAGAATAGATCTCTCTCTCTCTCTCTCTCTCTCTCTCTCTCTCTCTCTCTCTCTCTCTCTCTCTCTCTCTCTCTCTCTCTCTCTCTCTCTCTCTCTCTCTCTCTCTCTCTCTCTCTCTGAATGCATTATAAAGTAGTTGGAAAATTAAAAATAAGTGTTCATTTAATTTTAGTTTTATTATTATCTAATTTAAGCTTTTTTAGTTCAAAAAGTGATTAGTTTCCATTTTAGTCAAATATTCCTTCAAACAAAATCAAGCCAAAAACATTACCAAAGCCTTACCCAATAGTTCAAGCCTCTTAAATGAAACATTTCTTCTAACAACACAATAAGTCCATTCAAACACTAAATTGTTCATACAAGCTCATACACTTACATATTTACTAATCCCTTTTGGATGACATTTCCTAAAACACTAGGTATTATTAGAAGTGGTCTTTACCTACGGTTAGGGCACCCAGTCCCATAGTTAATATATAATATGATATCAACATTGATATTAGGAGATAGTTTTTCTATTCAACCCCAACCCCCACCTCATTTTTGACTCTCTCAACTCCTTATATTAAAAATAAAAAAAACATGATCCACCAATCATTGTCCTCCCTCAAAATAAAGGTCAATAGCATAATGTGATCCAATCCTAGATCCTTATCTCTACCCCTTTCTTCTTCTCCTTAGATCTAGCCTCATCATATACCATTCAAATTTGTTGATGTCATTAACTGGGAATAGCCAACCCAAACAAAGTTTATCTCATCCCACAAGTCATTCAACCTAACCTCCCTCATTTCCCCAATCTTAGTATCAACCAAGAGCTTTTCTTCCTCATAATATTAGAGATAGAAGGAACTTAGAGCTATATTTTTGCACAACTTAATTCTCTTAATGAGAATTATGATGCTACAAAGGTATTTTAGTTCCATCAAGAGAATCCATTTCCATTCCTCATTCCTAATACCATTCCATCAAATAACAAACCTAGTCCATAGTTTCACCCATCTCCCATCCATTACGTTAGTTGCCTTATCCTAACATCAAGGAGTCAAGTGTAGATTTTAGCATGTGTTATTCACATGCACATAAATTGGTGAAATGAACATGAATGAATTTCATCTTTTAAATTTACCCTTTCTTGCTCTTCTTCTTCATCCTTTATCCATTTTCCCTCCTCCCATTTATTTTGTGAGTATCCATATACCCACAAAATCTATCTAGATAGGACATATGAGGATTTCTTATCCACTCAAATCTAGTGATCATTCATTAGTGAGTCATAACAACCCTACCTTTAACACCAATGTATATTATAAATTATATATTTATTCGCATCCTAAAATGCGAACTAGGAGTGGGGTATCTCATGAGATACATTACTCTTTTGAAACTGCTACCAATCATCTAAACTCTGACATAATAAGCCTCAGTTGGGTAGGAAAAATCACTTCTCACATAGACACTAGTCCATCAATTAGACTACAAACCCTAGACATGGAAAGTGTTTCTAAATATGGTAATTACCTAGGAAATATTTTCCACTTGGAAGATGAGGTTAATCATATGTAAGAAGCCATGCACCTGCTATCATGAGCCGATATGCCTCCAACTCACTAGTAAAAACTATAACCACTACCCTTGAGGCTCCTAATCTAAAATAAACCATTCAAAATAGACAACCTCGCACCTTTACTCCTCCTTTACAATATCTTCCTATGCCTAATACCAACACTAGACTATATGATATCATCAACACCCTAGTAGGTCATATTTGTGATATAGAAAACAACCAACAATGTTTAAGCCATGGGATGGGCCCAAGTTCTCTTATACAAGTTCATTATTCTCCTCCTCCCATCCAAATTATGACTCATCCATAGTCACAATAACAAAATTACATGCTTCAACCATAACCATAGCATATTCCCCCCACCAAGTTATGCCTTTATCCAACCCTTAGGGGACATACTTACTCATGAGGTCCCTAACCAAGACAATTTTAAAGTACCCCCATCCTACTAATTACCTATGTAAAGCCCAATGGTAAATGTGTACATTTACACTCCACATTTTTTTTTAAATGTGGTGATGAATGGTCCATAATTCTTTACCCTTTCCCCCATGTATACTGACCACCACAGATAATCTATACCCTACCTTACATAGCCTACGTCTATGTGCAAACTATGTATACCCCTTTGTAATAATCCATAAATATTCTCAAATATAAAAATATTCCTTATTACTTCCATATGTATTCTAAATATACTCAACTAGATAACTATTTTTTGGATTATTCCATTTTAACCTATCAAGCTTACTCAATCTCTTATAGTGGTTATCCAACTAACCCCTATGTGATCCCACATTTCTAATTCAACCCCACCACATCAATAAATGAATTTAGAAACTTGGATACCTATGTTAAGTACCTTAAGGCACCTCTTGACCTCAACATATGATGGATTTTTCTCCCACATCCCCTTCTAGACCTTCCCAAGTTAAATTGGGAATGAGATCATAATGAACATGTTAAGACTTATGCTAAGGCTATTAGGAAAATCCTATTTTTGGATGGGGTTGTTAACAAAATTTTGCCTAAAAACCTAGAAATAATATCTCTTATTGGTATTACCTCCTCCCTAAAAGTTCTATTCATGCCTTCAAATAATTAATGGCATAACTCATTAAAGTCTTAGACATCAAAAAGTTTCTCTAGATTGGCATTCAAGAATTCCTTCATATCAAACAAGAACATAATGGTTCAGCTACCCATTTCATCACAAGATCATGATAGGTGATATATTCATCTATAAATGTGTCTTGAATGTATCAAAAAGAGTTATGTGTACTCTTCCTCTATTATATTAATAAAGAGATGATGAGGATGTCTAAAATTTCCTATTATCTACTCAAATTTGCACCCTTGTGAAGATTGTTCAAGCCTTCAAAGTTTGGAGTAACATGGAGATAATCCTAGGATTTGGGTGGCCTAATAGGTGGATTGAATCTATATATTTTAAGGGCTATCTCCCCTTAATGTATCAGTTAGGATCTCTACACTACACTATCTTCTTGTAAAGGAAAAGGGAGGAGGATAAACTAAAATAAAATCTACCTAAGGGGGTGATACACCAAAATATATCCTTAACCTATCGCATATGCACTAATAAGATGAAATAATTACATGAACTTGATTGTACTTCTCAAATAAGAGTCTCCAAACATCAATATTCCACATAGAGGTCACTAACTTGATGCATGGTCTAAGGTTTTTGATCATGAGGTCTTTAAAGGAAACTGTTGAAGGATTACACTTTTCATTCATACAAGGATGTTTAAACACACTATGTAACTTGAAAGGATAAACTACCACCTGAAAATAGGTACATAAGAGAGGAAAAATGTGAGGAAACATTCACTATTATTGACAATCTATAAACCATAATCATACACTGGTCACAAGCATTGAGGTATGGATTTAGTATTATTAAGTTCGTAGAGCCAAGTACAAGTGTTTTTTTTAGCAAGGCTCTACCACAACTTAGGTTAAGGATTCCTAGAAAATGCCAAAACTAGACATACTTAAAGAAGAGTGAGAAAGGATAGAGAGAGAATCAAAAGCATAAAAACTAGGGATAAGTCATCCACTTAGTCATCTTCACATTACTACTTAGTACTTTCTTGATTCTCTCTTACTCTCTTGTAAAATGACATACTAGTGTAATGGTAGGATTTTTGAATGTTTGAAAAGTCCTAACATTGTTTCTTGGTGTTTGAACCATTCATGTGCCTATATCCTTGATTATAGATCCTCCTTGATGAAATAGTATTATTATATGAAATTAGGTATTCAATTCCCCATTAATTATTTAATTGAATACTTCTCCCTATCTATTTATGAGGTCTCTCCACCTTACTTGGGTTGTTATAAGACTCTTGAAGATCCCTGACTTTGTCTCCTAAACTTGATATAGGAAAGGAAAAGTTCTCCTTGAGGATGTTGAACACTCTTTCAAACATTTAAATTATTCCTCTAATAAAATTTTAACCTTTTATTACTTGAATTGGCATGGGATACAGATATCAACATTGATAAATCCTTTTGAAGAGCTTTTATGAATTGATTTAGTTGGTTGACCCCTTGAACTCCTCCATCTTCATCATGGTGTAGGAAGGTGAAAACTTGAATTTATCTCCAAAAAACATTATCCCTCCATGGATAACCTCTCAAAATTATATAAAACTTTAAACAATATAATTGAAGCCATCAAATAGTTCAAGACATCTTATTTTGCACCTTTACCTTGCTTTTATCTCAACTCCTTGTAGCCCTAAAAATATGTAATAATCCTTGTTTGGAATAATTTACATAGTATATTATAGAAATTAAGACATATTTGAGGACATAATATCTAATTACAGATCCATGCCAAGTTACAGGACCTAACTCCAAGTGGAATTGTCCTTTTTAGGCCATTTTCTCTCTTCAATTAGGCATTATTATGCCTCTTTACCTAGAAACTGAGATTTTGATCCACAACATCCCCACACATTTTAAACATAAAAAAATATTTGATTAAATTTACACATTATATAACCATATTCCATGCCAATTTTGGGGTTTTTTAACCTTGTGCAAGTAGGCAATCCAAGAAATGGCAAAAAACTAGCCCTTCCTTAACCCTATTTTGGATTGCCTTGAAAAATCAGACTTGTTTGAGTACTTCCATGGTATTTTTTATGGATTTTAATAGGTTTAATAAAACCAAATTCATCCTCTCAAATAATTTTCAACTATTCATGATCTTCTATACCCTATTTGGAATCCAAAAAATCATAAAAGTAAAAATTTAATGCATCTATATAGTTTCCAATATAAGAAAATACCATGTTGTAATCTAATTGGAGTATATAAAAATGATAAATATATTTAAGAATAATTCCATTTAATTTCATGTTATTTGTATACTAGTCTCTTTTGACTGGTCAAAATTGGTCTTTTAGGTAGCCTTTGAGTGTCTTATCATGTTAATGATGATTCATAAAGTACACACCCCTAACCAAAGAAAAAATACAAAAGTTTTAATTATAAAATTCCCCATAATACCTCCAAATATATTTTTCTCCCATGAAAATCATCCATCCTATTTTGATTATAAAAAAGTGTTCCTCAGTGTAGAAATTATACAACTGTGATGTCAAGAGAGAAATTAAGCCTGAAAATGATGTTTTGACACTTGGTTTGAGTTGACAATGAATTTTTTTATATTTTGAAAACATTTTTTTTCAATCACCACCAATTTTTAATATCCCTCCATTATATCTACAACCTCATATTTCATTTATTGGGGGTTTGAAGCAAATCATGCACTTTTGATTGTAGCTAACTATATGACCATTTCTATTTCTTGCCTAGAAAATTAAATACTTATGAGATAATTAAAAATCTTAAGCTAATAATCCTTAATATTTTAAACTCCTTTATTTATTTAAAAACATCTAAATTTATATATTTTTTAGACACAATCCTCTATAACATCATTAGTCTTCATGGCTAAGTTCATAACAGATTCACTATTTTGGTTAGTTCCTAAAAACACCTATGTATATTCTTAAAAACTTTCCTAAGGGTATTCATAATCTCTATTTACCTTTATAAAACAACTCCCTTAATATATTTTCCTCAATACAAAACTCTTTACCATTGAAAACACAGTCTTGTGTAAGGAGGTCAAAGCTTACTAGGCTTTGACATATTTTTCAACCTTGGAGCTGGTCTCACTTGAGGTTCATATAAGATCATGATAAAATAAGAGGATTATTTCAAAGTGTTTTTATTCTTGACACAAACTTGAATTTTTCATTACACCAAGATACATCTTCATGTAAATAGATATGTATGTATAAACACTTGATTGTGTTTAGATGCAAGAAAACATCTATATATGCTCTTAGTAGAAAAGGTGCTCTCCTTCCTAATATTAGAGAGTTAAAGGTATCATTAATATTATTTTTAACTCATAAACATATTATTAGGGCTCATATGTTCTTGTATCATCCTCAACAAACCAACTCTTCACCATTTTGAGGCACATAGGCCTGTGTGTGCATGTTTAAGTTTACCATGCCTAGATGAGTTCTTCAAACTTTAACCTTGTATCTCTTCCTTAAATATAATTTGTAAATTTCATTATATCACTATATATTCATTATAAGTTATTTTAATTTCTCTCCACTACAATTATTGAACCTCAAACCAAGTAGACACCCCAACCATGACTAGGTAGGTAACTTATAAACTTGTTTAACTGAGTGTATGCAAGGTTTGAGTGACCCTTATTTGGTCATGTATTTAAAATCATATAGGTATAATTATAATTAAATTATTTATTAAAATTTATCATTTACTCACCTAAGATCCCATTATACTATCATGAATTCATTTATACTTTTATGTTTTAAAAGCAACATGAACTACTCAGGCCACCTATAGGTATATATCAGAGTCTTAATTGTAGTATGAGGTGTTTAGGGATATTATGAAATTCATTGGATTCCTCAAAAAAATTATAAAAAAAAATTGAGAGTTCATAAACCTTCACTAACCTAAACTTCAAGTTCCAAATCACTATTCTCCATTGCATCTTCTCTCAACTCTGAGACCAATGGAGCTACCTAAGTAGTCCTATAGGTGTCTTTGGTATTTTGACTACATTTGAAGTTTTAGGATCTTTACAAAAGTAAAAGATAAATATAAATACATTATAAATCATAATTATAACACATTCACTTCCTTTTAATCTTTTTAACTCTCTCAAGATAGTCATATTCATCAAACATACAACCTTTTTCTTGCATCTATTTAGGCTTGGTTGTAGGGGGATACATGGTGAGTTTTGAGCTTTAAAATTGTTCTATTCAAAATTATATATTTAACTCTAGTTATTATTTTAAATTAACATAAGGATCATTCGTATTCAAACTCAAATTTATTCATACTTAATAGTTCTTCCCGTGCCCAATGTTTGAAAATGATCTATATTACCCAAGATGGCTTGTAGGTGCATATTGGGAGGTTTTATCTGCTTGTAGAGTTTAGACTCTCCCATTTTGAACTAGCTCATTAACATTTTATATTCATTGAGATTCCTTTTATACTATTTCTCATTCAACTTAGTCCACTTTAAGTTTGTTAACACCCCTTTAATTTGGCCATACATGACAAATAACCTAATTTTACATGTAGGTCTATTTGTTAGGTGTTCATTGATTATTTTGAGTACTAGGTATTAAGACCATACATAATCAATTGGAATTATAATTTTATAAGTGTGTAAATACCATAATTTCTTCACCATGATTCTAACTTCAATGTAAATAAATCTTCTCTCAATAGGTCTAATTATCTCAATTAGGCCTGTATGATTTATAGTGGGCTATCTCTAGAATTGAGTTATGAAAATACACTCCTCCATGTTCAAGGACCTTTATAAATGTGTAAAAACCAAAGTATATTCATAATTAAGGCCTTCAAAATACTCTCTTAATTCATTTTACAAAAACATTCTCATGATGTGCAGACCTACAGGTTTGCATACTATAGGTATGCATTCCTCATGTGAAAGGCCTATTCATTATGGCAGATTGATAATTTTAGCCTCAATGATAATTTAATATTAATTAATTACTTTTATCATGATATCAAGACACACATAAACCTTTCACCATGGAATTTAAGACATCCACAAACCACTTTATACAAATATGCATTCTCACAATCTTTAATAATGGGTACCAGTTGGAGATCCAGTATGAAATAGTCAGTCACATTGAATTAAATTTAAGGATATTAAAATATTATGGAAAACATTTAACCATAACTTTTATGTACTGGAACCCTATAGAAACTTTGAAACAATGAAGAATAATGACATTATTATTTGCAAACTATGCAAAAGAGTAGCTTTATTTCCATTTTGATCCCATACATATGATATGGAGCTTGGATAAATATTAAATATGCATATTAAAACCCTAAATACCATCTAAAATTTACCTCATGCATTCATTTTTCTTGAAACTTACATTTTGAGGAGAAACAATGAGTTTATTGGGTGGACTAGCAGTTTTAGATCATCATATCTTCTTAATGATTTTTCATAAAGGAGAGGGATGGATCTGATTACCAATGCAAAAAATTTGAATCTTATTAGTAAACCCTCCTCTGTAAAAAATATTATAACCAAACTCACTCTCCTTTGTCCATAACAAGCACTTAAAATCTAACTTTGTGAGCTTGTCAATTGAGTGATGGAGGTTTAGAAGCATTTTTTGCACTTTTAGGACCTGTGAGAGATATATACTCATGTATATGACTTTTATAAGACCAATAAAACATTTTAAGGTATTTTCATCTGCAATTGAATACCCCAAGTCCATACAAACTTATAAAACTACCTTTTTAGAGAAGGAACCAAATTATTTTGACATGTAGACTATTATTCTAACCTCCTAACATTTGTATATTGCAAACTCATTTTCAAGTCTTGAAAAGTGAAATATTAGATGCATTCCATCTTGACCATCTTGTAAATGTAATTAAATCCCTTAAAAAAAAATTCAAGTGAAAATAAAGCAAGTGTATATTGGATGACCTCATGTAGAGAGAATATATCAATCAAAGACCTTATATAACTTCAAATGACCTCTTCATTATTTTATTTAATTATTTATACAATAAATTCACCTTAAAAAGGCTTATTTTGGTCACAATTGAAACCTATGTTTCTCTAAAAACCTTCAACTTTGCTAAATAAGCTTAATCTATTCAAACAAGTTTAACAACCTTTAGACCAAGTGACCAAGTGAAATGAGTTGACTTGATAGACCATGTACCATCTTTACACATCATGGCATACCCCTAAGACCCACTAGACTAAATCTAAAGGCATTGGAAAGCTTGGTAAAGATATTAACTTAAAAAATGCTAACAAGACCTTACAAAGACAATTTATGGATCACATAATTATGAAAAAGCTATGAACAAGGTTGTAGAAGCATGATAAGCAAAGTTTCAAATTATAGTAGTGATAGTTTGACCTAAGAGCTCAAACTTGTCAACACTTTGGTGACTTAATGGGGAAGCATCCCTGCTATGCTTATGAACCATTAACTTTGTAATTCTTTTGAGATCATGGAGTCTCTCTCATATCTTGAAATAAACATGAACAAAACTTGATCTTGGATGCAAGACTCTTGAACATCATAAGATGATTGATTGACCTCCAAACACACACAAAATGAGAACAACACACACAACAATATAAATTACTAACAAGACCCACATTTCATTTATGCTACAAATAACTTAGGTAACACACTAAACATAATCAAACTACTATGTATAAATTAACCTGCCAAGACTGATCTTCCTAGACCAAAAGGGAAGATTTAAAGATCATTTTATTCATGTGATGAGTAAGGGTGTGAAACAAGTTACCTCTTGAACATATTTCTTGATAGGCAATGCTTATTTGTTACCAACTCTCTTGGCATGTCTTAAAGTGACTAAACAACAACAAACTAGTCACCTATGAAAACATATTCATCTGAAACTTCAAGATCCACTCCATATTGGTTGTTATCAAAAACTTCAACAAATGATACTCCATCTAGGAATTTTCCTTGGGTCTCTATGGCATCTTGACTAAACTCATTCTTCTTATTATCCACTTCAAGTTTATCAATATCTTCAAGGAGCTTTGCATACTCAATCTAAGATACATCATGATCTTCAATGGGTATTTCTTGATCAAACTCCTCATAAGCATGCTCAATAAGAAATGTACCTTTACAAAGGTCTTCAATCACTTTAAGAGATTTAGTGTACTACTAGAAATCATAATTTAAATACTCACTTTAGTCAACTTAAATTATGCCAAATTGAATGACATCTTCATCCTTCTCAATAAGAATTATAGGGATGTCAAGAGTGTCAAAAATGAAATAATGATGTGATTGGGAAAAATATTCTTTAAGTTTAACTTCTTAATTATTTGAAACCACATCAAATTCATTCATCAATTCATCTTGGTTATTTTTATAACCTTCCACATCAAGACTAGCTACAACATCAACAAGATTAAACATAATTAGATATCATTATTGAGGTATATTGTCAAGACCATCTTCAATAAACTCATCTTTGGTAATCATATTGTGTATAAATTCTTGAAGTGGGGTAGCAATGAATATGTTCACATCAAATTCACTTGATGTATCCTCTTCACATTCTCTAAGAATCTCACTTACAACTTTAACTTCCTTATCTATCCTACATATAATAGGCTCCTCTTCAATAAGGGAGATGGTGGGAGGGTGATGCGTATACTCACAAATTTTAGAGAGAGTATTAGGCATTATAGATTGCTCATGAATAGGCTTGGAAATTAAGGGAGAATTATTGTAACTTGATGTCTTGGGGATGATGGATTCTTATAGGAATGCTTGAAGAGAAGTGAATTTATTTGTCCTATGAGTGCTTCATCCTTCTGAATAACCATTTAAATTTTTTTATAGTCTCCTTAAAGTTCATCCATAGCTACAATTTGATTTCCAAGCTTCTCCACTATGACATCTTTTTTGTCTTGAAATCCTTATTGTATAGACCTCAAAAATGGAAAATATTTAAGTTATTGATAAGGTATATGAGTGGATTGAATAGGCATAAGACCATTTTTGGTTTCAAACTTCAAGGCTTCAAGTTGTTTACCTATGTTTTATTGGAATGGATCTTCTTGAGGAGGGTTGATGGCTTCATGAGAATATGGAGTATAAGAAGGATGATAAGGAATATAAGAGGGATCTTGACATACTTTATATAACTCTCTTTTCTACCTCTCTTAGGTCTCCATCTCCTCCAATACAAAATTAAACAACTCATTACTCTCTAATGGATCATTAGACACAGTTTGAAATAGTCTAGTCACTTCCTCATATTGATAAATTGAAGAAATATTTATTACAAATGCCAATACCTTAGTCTCCATATTATTCATTATTTCCTAATTTTTTTTGGTTCATATGTATCATCATATCCATATGGGGAATGTATATGCTGATCATAATACTGATATGGCTCACAAGGAGGGTAAGAGTCATACTCTTGATAGTAAGGATCATGACAAGCTTGATAATGTTGTTGAGGCATATAGTTAGGGTCATATTGAGGTTGATAAGGATCACTTTAAAACTAATATGGACCATCATAACATTGTTAATAATAATCATAAGATTTATAATATTCATGGTAGGTATGATAATAAAGTATATCACATAAATTCTCCTCATACCTAGCCATCAAACCTAATGAAGATAGTGAATTGAAAACACAACTTACTTTAACCAATGCTTGGGATGATAGAAACATATGGTATAACTTGGAGATGCCATTGATGTTTTTAATTCCACCAAAGATTGATATGTAAAATAACAACACCAATAATCCTTCCTTTACTTTGGATTTTGGTCTCACCAGGTATGCCAAAAACTATTATCTACTCAAACCTGCACCCTTGTGAATATTATTCAAGCATTCATAGTTTATAATAACATGGAGACAATCCTAGGTTGTGGGTGGCCTAATATTTTAATTGAATTTCTATATTTGAAGGGCTATCTCCTCTTGATGTATCATTTAGTATCTATACATTATACTATCTTATTGTAAAGGAAAATGGAGGAGGACAAACTGAAAGAAAATCTACTTAAGAGGGTGATATACCAAAATGTCTCATTTACCTATCTAATATGCACTAAGAATATAAAATAATGTCATGAACTTGATTAACTTATCAAATTAAGTGTCTTAAAATATAAATATTTAACATATAGCTCACTAGCTTGATGAATGGTTTAAGGTTGTTGATCATGAGGTATATGGTCACTAATGAAAGATTACACTTTCCTTACATACAAGGATTTTCAAACACACTATGTAACCTAAAAGTATAAAACACCACATAAAAATAACATTCATCTACAAACCATAAGAATAAAAATAGTCACAAGCATTAAGGAGGAATGGATTCAATCTTATTTAGTTCATAGAGATAATCACAAGTGTTTTTTAAGTAGAGAAAGAGAGAGAGAGAGAGAGAGAGAGAGAGAGAGAGAGAGAGAGAGAGAGAGAGAGAGAGAGAGAGAGAGAGAGAGAGAGAGAGAGAGAGAGAGAGAGAGAGAGAGAGAGAGAGAGAGGCCTAAAAAATATGGATGGGTTATCCATATAGTCCTCTTCATATTCCTATGTAGTACTTGCTTGATTATCTCTTCCTCTCTTAGAAAATGTCATACTATTGTAAGGGTAATTATTAGCATTATTTCTTGGGTTTTGATCCATTCATGTTTCTATATACTTACTTATAATTCCTATTTAATGAATAAGTCTTATTCCATGAAATCAGGTCTTCAAGTCCTCATTAATTTATTCAGTTGAATACTTATCTTCATCCATTTATGAGGTCTCTCCACCTTACTTGGGTTGTTATAAGACTCTTGAAGCTCCTTTGACTTTGTCTCCTTGACTTGGCATATGAGAGGAAAAGGTCTACTTGAGTATGTTGAAGACTTTGTAAAACATTTTAATTGTTACTCCAAAAAATCTATGACATTTTCTTGCTTGAATTGGTATGGTATACAAGGATCAACATTGATAAATCATTTTAAAGAACATCTATGCATTGATTTGGTTGGTTCACCCTTGAAATCATCCATATTAATCATGCATAGGAAGGTGAAAAATTAAATTTGTCTTCATAAAACATTATAACTCTATGGATGGAATTTCAACATGATAATAGACCTAAAATAATAAACTTGGAGCCATCAAATAGTACAAGAGATCTTATTTTTCACCTTTACTTTGTTGTTCTCTCAACTCCTTATAACCCTAAAAATAGGTAAACCTCCTTGTGTGGAAGAATTTATATAGGTTATTAGATAATTTAAGAAATAATTGAGGAAAAAATATACAATTATATCTCCATGCCAAGTTTTAGGATCTAACTCCAAGTGTATGTGTCCTTTTTCTGCCATTTTCTCTCTCCAATTAGGCATAATTAGGCCTCTTTGCCTAGAATTTGAGATTTTTCTCCATAGGCCTTCCACAAATGTGAAACATAAAAATAATATTTTATTAAAATTTCCCATGATATGAACATACTCCATTCCAATTTTAGGCTTATATAACCTTATGCAAGTAGGCAAACCAAGAATTGGCCAAAAACTAGCCCGCCCTTAAGCTTGTTTTAGATTACCTTGAAAAAGTAGACTTGTTTGAGTAATTATAGGGTATTTTTATGGATTTTTTAAATTTTAGTGGTGTAATACAACCCAATTCATACTCTCCAACAATTTTCAATTATTCATGATCTTCTATACCCTATTTAGATCCCTAAAACTCACAAAAGTATTGTTTTTAATGCATCCATACAGTTACAGGTACAATAAAATACCATGGTGAGAATATAATTTGAGTCTATAATAATTTTTATGATATTTAAAAATAATTATAGGTCATTTCATGTGATTTGGATACCAATTTCTCTTGACTAGTCAAAACTAATATTTTAGCTAGCTTATGAGTGCCTTATCATCTTAACGATGATTCATAAAGTACATGCCCATAACTAGAAAAAAAATTCCACAATATTCAATTATAAAATTACCCATAACACTTAAAATTTTATTTGGTTCCCATGCAAATCATCCCTATTTTTTTGAGCATAATAAAGTGCTCCTCGGGATATAAACTATGCAATTATGATGTAAAGAAAGAAATTAAAATTGAAAGTGATGTTTTGACACTTGGTTTGAGTTTCCAATGACATTTTTATGTATAAAAAAACTCATTACATTTTTTAAAAATCATCCCCAATGGTTAATCTCCCTCGAACTTTTCAACCTCATATTTCATGTATTGATGGTTTGAAGCATATGATGTACTTTTGACCCTCGTTGATTGTATGACCATTTCTCTTTCTTTCCTAGTGATTTAAATACTTTTGAGATCATTATATATCTAATGATAATATTAATAAATATTATAAACTCCTTTATCTATTTTAAAACATGCAACTTTATACAATTTTCATACACATGCCTTTAGAACATCATTAGTCTTCATTGTTGTGTTCATAAGATATTCCCTATTTTGATTAGTTAATTAGAACACATGTGTCTATTATTACAAAATTTAATACGTTTATTCATAAAAAATATTTCCATTTATCAAAATAACTCCCTTAATCTATTTTTCTCTACACAAAACTCTTCACCATTGAACACATAGTCTTGTGTAAGGAGGTCAAGGTTACCAAGCTTGGATAGATTTTCCAACCTTGGAACTGCTATCAATTGAGGTTCATATAATATAATGTTAATATAAGAGGATTATTTCAAAGTTTTTTTCTTCTTGACACAAAATTTAGGATTTAATTACACCAAGATACATCTTCATGTAGACAAATATGCTTATATGAACACTTGACTATGTGTAGATTCAAGAAAACATCTATATATGCTCTTAGAAAAAAAGGTGGTCTCAATCCTAATATTGGATAGTTAAACATATAATTAATATTAATTTTAACTTATCACCATATTATTAGGGATCTTAGGTTCTTTTATCATGCTTAGAATACCAACTCTTCACTATTTTGAGGTACACAGGCATGTGTGTGTATGTTTAAGTTTACCACACTTAGACGTGTTCCTCAAAATTTTACCTTGTCTCTATTATTTAAAGATCATGTGTAAATATAATTATATAAGTATATATTCATTATAATTTATTTTAATTTCTCTCCACTATAACTCTTTAGCCTCAAACCAAGTAGACACCCCAACCTTGACTAGGCAGGTAGCTTATATACTTGTTTCGCTGAGTGTATGAAGGGTTTGAGTGACCCCTATTTGGTCATATATTTAACATCCTATAGGTATCAATGTTATAAAATTATTTATTTAAATTTATAATTTACTCACCTAAGTTCCAATTCTACTATCATGCATTCATTTACTTTTTCAAATTTGAAAAGCAACTTGAACTACTTAGGCCACCTGTAGGTATATATTAGAGTCATGACTATAGTCCGAGGTGTTTATGGATTTTATGAAAGTAATTAAACACCTCAATAACCTTTATAAAAAAATTAGGAGTTCATAACCCTTAACTAATCTAAAATTCAAGTTTGAACCGATTTTTCTTTATTAATCTTCTCTCAAGTATGAGACCAATGGAACTACCTAAGCAATCCTGTAGGTATCTTTGGGATTTTGACCATATTTAAAGTTTGAGGTTTTTTATACAAGTAAATGAGTAATATAAATACCTTATACATAATATTGAGAACTTAGTCACTTCTTATGAAAAATTTCAACTCTCTCAAGACAATCATATTACACAAGCATACAACCTTTTTCTTACATCTATTTAGGCCTAGTTATAAGGGCTACTTGGTGAGTTTTGAGCTTTGAACTTGTTCTCTTCAAACTAGGATATTTATCTATAGTTAGTATATAAAATTAACTAAAGGCTAATTCATATCCAAACTCAAATTTATACATACTTATTATTATTTCCCTTTCCCAGTGTTTGAAAATGATCTATATTACCCAAGATGGCCTATAGGTGCATATTGTGAGGTTTTATCTACTTGTAGAGTTTAGAATCTACCCATTTGAAATATATCATTGAAATTTTATATTAATTTATATTACTTGGAGACTCTTTATCATTAAAACTATCCCACTTTAGGGTTTTTAGCACCCCTTCAACTTGGCCATACATGACAAATAGCCTAATTCTACCTTTAGGTTTGTTTGTTGGGTGTTCGTTGATTATTTTTGAGAAGTGGATCTTGAGACTAAAAATCCTCCATTGGAATTATAATATTCAAAGTGTGGAAAAAACATAATGTATTCACCATTATTCCAACTTCAATGCACACAAATCTTCTATCAATAGGTCTAACTATCTCAACTAGGCCTATATGGTTTATTGTGGGCTATCTCTAGTGTTGAGTTATGAAAATACACTCCTCCATGTTTAATTAACTTTAAAAATGTTTAAAAACTAGAGTATATTAATAATTTATTCCTTAAAAATACCTCTTGACTCATTTTGTAAAAAAACTCTCATGATGTGTAGACCTACAGGTCTACAAACGTGTAGGTTTGCATTCCTCATGTGAAAGGCCTAATCATTATGCAAGCTTGATAATTTCAACCTTAATGATAATTTTCCATTACTTAATAAATTTTATAATGAGTTTAATACTCACATAAATCTTTCACCATGCAAGGTAATACCTTCACAAACCACTTTAATGTAAACATGCATTCTCCCAATATTCAAGCATGGGTACTAGTTAGAGAGCTAGTATGAAATAATCAATCATATTGAATAATATTTAATGAGATGAAAATATGATGGAAAAAATTTAACCATAACTTGTATGTATTATAACCTTGTATAAAATATGAAATAATGAAGAACAATGATACTCTTCTTTGCAAATTATGCAAAAGAGTAGCCTATTTACCCTTTTGAGCCCACACATGTGATATGGAGCCTATAAAAACATGAAATATGCCTATAAATACCACAAAACACATTTATAATTGACTTCATGCATTCATTTTTCTTGAATCTACCATTTTGAGGAGAAATAGTGAGCTTGTGGGGTTGATTAGTTATTTTAGACCACCCTATCTTCTTAATTATTGTTCATAAAGGAGAGGGGATGGATATGATAACCAATTATAAAAATATAAATTTTAATATGATCCCCTCCTTTTTCAAAAATATCAATACTTAAATCTCTCTCTTTTATCTGTACCAAACACTTGAAACCTACCTTTATGAGCTTGCCAAAGGAGTGATAGAGCTTTAGAAGATTTTTTTGAACTTTTAGGATCTATGAGAGATTTATACTCATGTATATGACCTATATATTACCAAGAGACACTTTTAATGCATTTTCACCTATAAGCGAATACCCCAAGTCAATACAAACTCAAAAAAATACTTTTTTGAAAAGAAAACTAAAACTATTTTGACATGAAGACCATTATTATGACCTCATTCTAACATTATTACATTTAAATATCATTTTAAAGCCTTTAAAATTTCAATGGTATGTGTATTCCATCTTTACCATCTTGGAAATGGACTTAAATCCCTTAAAAATATCTTCAAGTGCAAAGAAAACTAGTGTATATTAGATGACCACATGTAGAGAGAATATATCAATCGAAGACATTATAGAAATTTAAATGAACTCTTCATATGATTTAATTCTTCAATTAATAAATTCACCTTAAGAAGGCTTATTTTGGTCACAATTGAAACCTAGGGTTTTCCAAAAATCTTAAACTTTGCTAAAATACCTTAATTTGTTTAAACAAGTTTAACAACCTTTAGGCCAAGTGACCAAGTGAAATGACTTGAATTGATATACTATTTACCATCTTGACACATTAATACATACACCTAAGACCCACTAGACTAACTCTGAAGGCATTGGAAATCTAGGCAAAGATATTACCTTAAACAATGCTAATAAGACCTTACAAAGACCATTTTAAGATCACATAAGCATAAAAAAGATATGAACAAGGTTGTAGAAGAATAAAAAGGAAAGTTTCAAATTATAGGGATGAAATTTTGACCTAGGAGGTCAAACTTGTCAACATTTCCCTTATCGGTATTATGAAGAAGCCCATAGAAGTGCCTTGTGAATTGACCAGGCAACTATTGATAGTGTCCAGTGAAATTTTGGGACCAATAGATGCATCATCACCCCAAACCAAAATAATAGGGGATTTAAAAATATAATTCCAAGAAATACAAATAACCAAGACCCTAATATCCTTAATCAAAATGGGAATGCCACTAGTGATAACATCACCAATTTTATCAAAAGCTAAATGCAGTAATATTAATTAATATCAACTAGTGAATAACACCAATGCCAACAACAATATAGGTACTAGAAATAAAAATATTTCACTTGATATCCATGTGGTGGAATTTAACCAATGACCACCATGCAATATGCATCACTAAAACCAAAATCGAAACTAATATCTGCATGTTGAGCGGCTCCCTTGGTTCTAAGACCAACCATATTATCAAAGGAATAATCAACAGGGGTTGGTTCAACATGGACAAAACCTAAGGCCTAGGGAATATGATCCCAATGTCTATTGTCTCTTCTACCAAGTTATTTTTCATGATACTTGAAACTATATAAATCACAATAAGTTTATCCAAAGACTCCTTGAAGATCAAAAACAAACATTTGTAGACATGTTCTTAGGGAATGTTAGTACAAACCCACAGGTCCTTCAAAATGGCCATGTCACCCCTCAAAATAAAAATACCTAGATCTACCAAAACACCTTTCCTAACCATCAATAAGGTGTTAAAAAAAATTAACAACATGGTGGTCCAAACAACCACCCAATTCAACATAATCAACCCATAACAACATGCACCCATGATGCCAAGGCTTTAACTTCTGAAAATTCTAGTATTAATGTCACTCCTTAATTGGGAGTACAAGGAAATAACAGAATGATAGGAGTTGTGGAGTTATAAGTTTAATAAGAGGTGAATATCTTTAATCTCATTAAATAATATCAACCTATGACTCTTCGTTTGTTCCTCAGATATTTTAGAAATTGAGTCTTTCCCTAAGCTTAAGGGGAGTTATGATTTTATCTATGATCTAATCAAGACATTCTCCCACATATCATTTCTTGATCTAATCAAAAACTCTCCCACTCATTGATCAACCTTGTTGATTCCCTCAAACTATGTCATCTATCTAGTTTTATTCCTCTTCCATAAACCCAAATCAACCACGTTGATCTAGATATGTTCCCACCTATCATGAATCTCAAGATGTTAGTTATTTATTTTGTTTGTGTATTTTTCCCATATACTCTAAAATGATAAGGGGGATCCATCCTTGTTTCTACAAGTTTGGATCCACAAAAATTATGTGAAGAGATCCATGGTTAATGATGGAGAATCTATCAATATTGTCCCCTTTTATTTCCTAAACAATCTCGGTTATGGGGAAACCAATTATTCCATACCTCATAACAACCTGTGAGGTTATGATAACCTCAAATCTACTTCCATAATAACCATTGTAATCCTATTCCCTTTGGGTCCTAATATTGTGTTAACCAAGTTCTACGTCAAGATAAAGATACCAACTATAACATGATTTTGTGAAGACCTTAGATACATAGGATGAAGGCTATCCCATCAACCTTGTTCTATAAAATCTAGCTCCTAAACTTAGGTAAGGTTTTTGTAGCCTAAGGTGATATTAAACATTTCAATGTGCTACAATAAACCATGCATAAGAAACAAAGAATATACATTTTTTACCATATACCTACTAATAGGGTCATAAAACTTATGTATTTGGTTAATGTTAATGAACATATGAAGCCTAAAGTGGTTATCTTGAATAAGGGAGATGAAATTCCTCAAGCTCTATTAAAAGATAAATTTGAATAAAATGACATAGTAACAACTAAAAAGTTCATTATTTTAGATCTAGTCACCAGTCTGATAGTTTTGACCATGTCCATAGTCAAAATCATCAATCTCTTGGAAAAATACATGACACTCATCCTCCCATTCAACCCACAAGGGTTAGGAACCTATAACTTCTGAGTCTTAAAATTAGGGCCCCCAAGAGGGGTTAACTAGTTTATAAAATATCTGTATGATAGATATGTTAGTTGATGAATAAGTCCCTCTTCAGTGAATAAGTCCCTCTTCAGAATAACCTTTCCCATGACTACCATCATAATCTCCTAATACCCAATCATATAATGGAAAATTTTAATTCATAGACTACTCTTTTTACTTTTAAACCTCTTTGGAGCATGCTCTTGGATCATGCTATAATAGGTCCATGTCATTTTTTTATAACTTTTAATCCATTAGGTTTGCTTCCTCCTAATATGTCAGTTTCCTAATTAAGACCACATTGAGTTACAACTTGCATCATATCCTATGTTCACTAACATTTAGTTAGACCATTCTTTCACCCCAAAACCTACTTGTACTTAAATATAATATTTTTTGCCTTAACAATAAGTGTCATTTAAATTAACATCAAATCTTATACTTATCCACACATTCCTAAGGAGGTGCCCTCTCTCCCCTAGAAAAAATGTGGCCCTTGAGGAATAAATCATTATGTTATTATAAGCCTTACCACATATAACAAGGAAAAATAGAGTTACCCATGTATTATTAGAAATATTTTAAGTTACACAATTATGTTCCTAAAAATTCTACCTTGAAGCAAAACCATTACTATGTTAGGATATTGCCCATGCCAAAAATCATAATAACTATGTTGATATACTTCCCACACCAAAGATAAGTCTTATAGGGTAGACCTTCACTTCACATAGATGCTTATCTACCTTAGTTCAAATCTTATAATCAAGCATTTTGAATTCCTAGAAGTTATTAATTTCCTTGAATTCCTAGAGTCATCCTTTTGAATTTCCATAGATTATCCCATTCACCCTATAATAGGAAATTACTCATCAATCTTCTGAATCTCATGACAAAGAACCTCAAGGGGATTAATTTATATGATCAATATTCATATGATTGAGATATTATAGGACCAAGAGGCCTTGATGAATGAGACTCCTTCTTACACACATGCTCAATGGGTCCTCTACTATGTTCAGACCCAATGGCATCTAGGTGTAGAGGTAAAAGTTATTATAATGTCTCCTAAAGAATGATTCATGATATTTGTTTTCAAGATAGAATTTGGGTGTAAAAATAATATGACAAAGTATGAATCCCTATTTCATATCATGATCATAATTTTTTTGAGTTTTTAGAAATTAAAAATCTAAGGCAATTCATAGTTGGTCTCCAACTAGGTTTCTAAGGTTTATCAAACTAAATATAAAAATATTTAATTATACAAATTCATTGTGTTTGAGATTAATAACTAATTTTACTTAATTTATATATAAATAGTCCCTGTGGAAAGAAACTATCTTGTTAAATCCATGATTGATTCAACTTTGTGCTTAGACCATCCTATTATACTAAAGTCTAATTTCATAGTTTTAGTCAAGATAAAATCTCTTTTGTGAAAAAATCCTAGTAACCAAACCATTTACCATATTAATAAAGATGAAAATTCATTATTCCTTGACTTAGATAAGAATTATGAGGCTATTATTTACTTGTTACAAGATAATAATGACCTCTTCTCATTCCACCACAATAAGGGTTTCTCCCTCACTTGTTATCCCACATCAGCCCTTGGGGATAAATACTACAATTCTTATTTTAAAGTTGAGGATTATGTGTACTATTATGAAGATCATATCATTTTTAATAAATAGGTTGAAGATCTTAATCTTCCCCTAGGCCCTGACATGTTTAAATAAGGAAATGCCTCCCTCATTGAGAAAACCATTGACATTAACACTGGGACTGAGGGGAATCCTAGAATTATCAAGCTTAGGTATTTTTTATCCACATAGGAAGTAGAAGACCATAAGAAACTGATCATTCAACTCAAAAAATAATTATATTTCTTTTACACTAACATGGTATAAATTAAGAATGATGTGGTTTTAAATAACCTAGTTATGATGTTTGATGTAAAATAATTCAAATAAAAGCTTAGGCCTATCATTCTTACATTCACTTTAATGGTGAAAAGGAAGTTATAAAACTTATAAAAGTTTTATTTATCAACCTAGTGGACTATGCCAAGTGGATGTCCAATATTTTCCATGTTCTCAAGAAGAATGGTAAGATCAGGATATGTATAGGATTTAGAGATATCAACAAAGCATGTCCAAAAGATGAGTTTTCTCTCCCTTCCATAGACATAATTATTGATGAAATAATAGGATATGAGTTTCTATCACTTATGGATTGATTCTCAAGTACAATTAGATATGCATATTAGATAAATATCATAATAATACCTCCTTTACTATGTTATTGGGGGACCTTTTGTTATGTTGTGATGCCCTTCAATCTTAAAATTATTAGGAAACACATAGAGTACCATGATCAATATATTTAATGATGTTTATTCACAATATATTATAGGTTTATGTAGAATATCTTCTTGATAAAAAGAGTCATAAAAATATCCATCTATAAGTATTATACATTATCTTAACATGCTTGATTAAATATGGTGTTATTATTAACAAATAAAAATGTGTGGTTAGAGTCATAGGTAGAAAAATCTTAGGGTATATCATCTCCCAACATTGGATTGATATTGACCCTGCTAAGATTTTTTTGATCCCATAAGTGATCCCCCATGGATAAATTAGGGATCAAAACATTCTTAGGAAATTTGGGAGATATTTGATGGTTAATTCCTAATCTTTCATATGTAATCTATCTAATCAATAACTTTCTTAATAAGACAAGTCCCATATCTTAGATAGATGATTGTCATGAATCATTTTAAGTGGTAAAATTCTTCCTCATGTCTCCCCCATGCTTATAGTTCCTAAGCCAAATAAGCCCTTGATACTTTACATTAGGGTGAGTGAAGTATCTTTCACTTGCATGTTGTCCCAAGAGGATGATGCTAGAAAATAATGTGTCATCTACTTTATTAGCCTCACTATCATTAATTGTGAACATGGTACACTAAATTGAAAAAGGAATGATTATCTATAATATTTTAAACCAAGAAATCATGATATTGCATGATTAATTAGGAAACAAGAGTTATCATTAGATTCCAATCCTTGTGTACTTTTATAACCTATCCATCCCTCTCTAGGAAAGTTTTAAATTGCATCACTCTCCTGAGTATATTTGACTTAACTTATGTTAACCAAAAATATGTTAAGGGATAAATTATCAATGATTGGTTAGCAAATTCTCCCTTGGAAGTCATAGATCTCATTGATATTGACATTCTTGATGAATTTATATACTATGTAGACAAACCCATTATTAGTTCTTATTGGTACATCAATATCATTAATTACCTAATTGGCCACACTTAAATCAAAGGTTCCAATTCACAATAGAATGGTTCCTTTATATCATCACATCCAAGTATGTTATTTTATACATGGATCTTTATTGTAAAGCCTTTGATGGCATGTTACTCAAGTGTGTCAACTAGGAAGAGTAAAAAAGGGTCTTACTTTATTGGCATATTGGCATTTGTGGTGGACACTTTGGTGGCCATGTGACCACTCATAAAATCCATAATATAGGATATTTATAGGCCATCCTAAACCATGATTCCATTGAGTATGTGCACAAATGTGATAATTACCAACATTTTTCACATGAGATACATATTTAGACTATGGATTTTTATCCCATAGTCACTCAGCCCTTTTCCACGTAGGGATTAGATTTAGTAGGAAATATATCCCTTGCTTCTTTGATTGGTCATCACTTAATTATCACAACCATTGAGCATTTTAAAAATTGGTTGGAATCTATGCCATTAATAAATATCATGGGCTCAATCATCTTAAAATTTATTATGAACCAAATAATTTTCTTATATGGGGTCCCATAGGTCATCATTATTGACAATGAGTCTCCTTTAAAAAAACCTTGAGATTCATGAGTTATGTAAGAAATTTTCCATATCACACCACTCAGTCTCTTTGTATTACCCATATGTTAATGACCAGGCTAAGGCAACAAATAAAATCTATAAGTCAATATTGGTAAAAGTAGTTAAAGATTCTAAATGATATTGGTAGTTATAGCTCTATCTAGAAATTTGGGCATATAGGATGACTATTAAAAAACCCATAGGTGTAACTCTATACTCACTTGTGTTTGGATTTGATCAATTATACCCTTATAAGTAGAGATACCTAGCATTCACATTTCCCTCTAGGACCTCCTTGATCATGAATAGTACATATAGGTGTGGCTAGCTAAATTTGAAACTTTAGATGAACTACAGATCACTACTACAAATAATACTATTCTAACATGAGTACCCAATTCACATAGGATACTTGTCCTCATGATTGATAGCTGGATTGATAAAAAATACAAAAAGGTCAAAAATTTAGAAAAAAATTGGCTAGGACCCTACCTAATGACCAAATACTTTAACAATAGATATTATCAATTATGTACCCTAGAGGGAAATTAATTTGGTGAATCTATGAACTCTTTTGACCTAAGACATTTCTATATCTAATATTTTCGTATCACATTTACCTAATTTGCATTGTGTTCTTATAGTTATTATGTTTGTTTACATATCATATGTTTTGTTTGGTGATTATATGGTTATTAGTTAACACAATGTGAAATTTTTATAATGCAACATATAATATCACCCCATTCTCATAGTATATTATTTTTCCATTTAAAACATTTTCAGAATCAGCATTACATTGGTTCTTTCCTTAGTTATTATGAGTATAATACAAATAGTTTAGAAGCTTATAAATGGTAGAGTTTCCCCTCACAATATATTTTAAAGTAAAAAATTAGCATGCTAAAAAATGGGTAAAATTTACTCACCTATCTTGGTCTTTAGTGATGAGCCCTTGCATCTTACTAGTTGCATGGGGCCAAGATTCAAGGTTAAAGACCTTGTAAATAAAAAAGTAGACACTCCTATGAAAACCAAAAGATTATGCAAAAATAAAACTCACATTTCAAAATTCTCTCCCCTACTAGCCTTAAGTGTTGATCCATCACATCTTACTAGTTTCATGGGGTTAGCATTGGGGAGAGGTGCCCTTCCTTACCTACATCTATAATTTGGGGATAAGCCCATGTGTCTTCCTAGTTACATGAGACTAAGTGTATGGGATTTAAAATAAATAATGGATAAATAAATTTAGAATTAATATCAAATTTAAAAGTGTCAAACTTAAAATTTATTCTAAATGCTTGCATACATGCCTATGCTGAAAAGGGTAACTTTATCTCATTGACCAATTCTATCAGGTCTAGTTATATCTAGATAAAACTAACAAAGTTAGTATTTTGTAAGTTTAACAAGTACAATTTACACATTTTAATTATAAGGATTCTTTCATATTCCTATTTTTGTGAAATTTTGATCTATGGTTTTCATTCCTTATAATCTCACATTTACCCTATGTTAAGGTGTGGAGCCTAAAAACTTCACATATGAGCGCATTACCAAAGTTGCAGGTTTACATAGTCACCAGTGTCGGTCAGGATTGACCGACATTGGTCCAGTGCAGTTGAAGAGACACTGGCGTCGATAGAGGATCGGCCGACATCGGTCACAGGCAAGCAGGTAGGAACCAACGTCGGTTACTTGTGCGTCCAGAATGCTATTTTTGAGGACAGATCTGAGTGTTTGCATGATGAGTTTGAGTCTTAGTCTTAAGTTCACATTTCTATTATTAGTAAGATTGTTTTTAGAGCCCTTGTTTAAGAGGCTTAATTGTTGGTTGTGAGTGCATGCTCAAGTCTTCTAATTCTATATGTAGATTTAGATCTTCTTAGCTTAGTGTGATTATTGTAGTAGTTCATTATATGTGAATGTTGAAGAATAGTACAAAGTTGTATCAATCCAAGTTATTGGAGTTGATTGTACTTGAGAGAGAAAGCTCTTGAGGGATAGAGATCTAGATAGAGATCTTGTGCATCTGAGAGAGGTGTGGAAGAAAGAAATTTCTGCAATTGTATTCCTTTTATAAAGAGTTTAATACAAGTTTTCAGGGTGGTTTCTTGTATCTCTTGTTCTTTGCTATTATCTGATTCTAGTTACTTATCTATCTGATTTAATTTCATGGTTTATTACTTTCATAAGTGTAATCATATTGTTGGTTGATCCCCAACAAGTGGTATCAGAGCCTTGGTTGTAGGTTTAGAGTTTGATATCCAATAATTGGTATCAAAGCTCAGGTTCACTAACAGGCGGTTCAGATCTGTGTAGTGTGTATTGATTACAGGTTGCTCACAGGAGTTTCTATAGGGATTTTTGTTTGAGTGGGAGAAGCAATGGTAGAAGAAAGTAAATTGAGAATGGAGAAGTTCAATGGCAAAAACTATCAACATTGGAGAATGCAGATAGAGGACTATCTGTATTAGAAAGATCTTTACTTACCGTTAGGTGGGATTGCAAAGAAGCCCACAGACATGGAGGATGAAGAATGAGAAGTTCTTGACAAAAAGGCTCTGGGGTCTATAAGACTGAGTCTAGCATCTACTATGATATCTAATTTATCACAGGCAAAAATAATGGTAGAATTGATGACTACTTTAGCAAATTTGTATGAAAAACCCTCAGCTTCTAATAAGGTATATCTTATGAAGTAGCTATTTAATTTGCAAATGAAGGAAGGTGGATCTGTATCTAATCACCTGAATGATTTCCATGGTATTGTAAATCAATTAAGTTCATTCAAAATTGTATTCTAAGGCATAAGCCACCACGACTCTAAAACTTTATTCTTAGGAATTTAACATTTAGAGGTTGCTTGCCTTCATCTACTTTTCTGTTCTGATCTAGTTTTTTGAGCTGGTGAGTTCACATCATTCTAAGGTCCAAAAACAACTCAAAATTTTTCTTTTCTTCATAAAACTTTTAGTTTTTTGAGTTTCTGGAAATACACAAACACTGACATCAATTTTTCCACTGACGTCAGTCACTGTCAACATTATTTCTTTCAAAATAGCAAGCTTACAACCTAATTTTTTTGTTATCAAACACACAATCTGACCACTTCTAATTTTTTGAAACTAAAATACATAATTTTTAGAACCTAAACCTCTTTTTCCTTGAATGGTTTTGACACATATTGAAACCAAAACTCTTGTTGACCACACACGGCAAGAACCACTTCCACCTTCACCTTTTATACCAAGTCACCAAATGGAGCATACTTCAGACACTAAACATACTCCTATTCAGTCTAGCCCTAATTAGCATCTAATTATTCCCGAAGGGGATCAAGACTTTGAGAGATTCCTTGACCTCAACGTCAAGGCTCTCCAACACTATCTCACAAGAAGTCAAATGTGAGACCCTTCAGGCAATCCTATTTATGGGATGCCAACTACCTTGGCTAAAGTGACAATGACAACATCTGCTACCCAAACCATTGCCTCAACCATTCAAGCCACTACGTCAACTAATAACCCGACCATGGCCAATGTCCAAGATTCGGCCTCCCCATCTATTTTTAGACCTACCTCCATCGGGGTTTCTATACCCCCTCAACCACAATCAATTCAACCAAGTTCTACACCTTATCAGAACTTGATTGTCTACCTCCATGCACTCTTGCACCCATAAATATAGGAGTCACTACCTATCCTTTTACCAATGCCACCATTCAACCACCTTTGGTGGTATCTAGTCAACTTGTGCCTTCCAACTTCACGGCACAAGCCCCCTTGGCCTCAACATCAGTCCCTATGATGAACTACCAATATGTTGTGCCTATACAAATGCAACCAAATACATCATACACCCCTCCTAATGCCTTCTAAGTACCTTACAACCTAGGGGGTGCCCCTCCTACCAATCCGTCAATCGATCTTATCAAAATGCTGATGGATAAGATGTCTAACCTTGAGACATCCATTTCTGGTTCAAGCAATGTTCTTTCATATGAACAAATATGCAATGAACCCATTCATCCTTCAGTGCCTATTCAACCATATCCTAACTAGTGGGAACTCCCCAAATTTACTCAATTTTAGAGTAAAGAGGACCCACAACAACATCTACAAGCGTTTAGACATGCTTGTTACCTCATAGCACACAATGATGCGTTATTACTTCGCACGTTCCCCATGTCACTTTTGGGGGCTGCCCTTGACTGGTATAGCTCTATTACCAGTCATTCTCTCTTTTCCTTCACTCAAATCACCCAACTATTCCTTGATCTCTTTTCAATCAACATCACTAAAAAGGTCTCCATTACAGACCTATATTCTATTAAACAATTCGACGATGAGTCAATAGCTGACTTCGTTGCCCGTTGGAGAGGTTTGATTAACCAACTCTCCTTTTCTTTGCCTCAACCTGAGCTCATTGAGCTCTTTTCATGAGCATGTGCCAAGCACATCTCTTCTACTTTGCAGGTTCAAACATTCTGCACATTTGACGAAGCTTTCAACATGGCCAGGAAGCTTGAACTCCATGCTATCGAAGATGATAGAGTCAAATTGCATAGTAAAAATACTAACGCAAAAGCCAATGACCCTTCTTCTTCCAGACCTTCTTCTTCCAACTCCAAGTCCAAGGGGTCAGCAAACACTGTGGTCATTAGATCATCATCCTCTACAACAACCAACCAACCTGAGTCTTCCACATCACAATACATCACAAAACAATTCCAACAACAATATATATAGTGTCAATATACTCTAATAGGAGACTCATACGCTTCCGTGTTGGATAAACTTGTCAAGTAGGGGGTCCTCAATCTCCCTCAAATCTGACCACCTCAATTTGATGCCTTAAAAGCCATCCCTACATGGTATAGGGAAAATGACTTTTACAACTATCATCATGTTAACGATCATGACACAAACAATTGTAAAACCTTTAAAAACATCGTCCAAGACATGCTAGACAAGGGGGATCTTGTTTTGGATAACCCAAATATGATGCCTAACCAAAACATAGACATCTTTAGACAACCATTCCCTAACCATCCCCTAAGTCACAATAACATTCAAACTATAGCCGATGACCTTCAAGAGCGTAATATACGCACAATCAACATGGTTTCTAACCAACCTCTCCCACAGTCTGAAGAGGTTAATCAACCCATTTGTCCACCATAGGTAGAAGAATCTTCTCCTATTTGTCCACCATAGGTAAAAGAGCCTTCTTCTCCCATTTGTCCACCACGGGAAGAAGATCCTTCTTCTCCTTTTTGTCCTCCACTAATGGAGGATAATCCTCCATCCAGCCCCCTTTCACATGTAGGAGAGTCTACCTTGAATTCTCCCAAACTAGAGGATGCCTTGATGGCACCAATGTTGGTGGTGGCCCCACCCTCATCCTTCTTATCATCAATGGGGGATCATATTTTTCCCACTCCTAGACCACACGTGAAAGCCATGAACATCCTTACACTCTATCCAACTGAAGAGCCACAATCTCCAATCCCTTCTCCATCGAGAGAGAAACTCACCCCCTCACCTACTTCAATCGAAGAAGATCTGGTGAAGATAGACTTGAATCTTGCCTCACACAATAGTAGTCCTTGCACCAAACTAAAGAAGGCTGCTAAACCATGTCGAAGAGCTCCTCCCCCATCATCACCATTGCCCTCTATTTTGGGTCCACATCCTTCTACCTTAATAGGAGTTCTCCCTAATCCAACACCTCTCATCAATAAAGTGCCATCTACATGTGTGGCCACACCACCCATGAAAAAGGTGACATGACAAACAACCCCTATAACTTCTAAATAGAAGTTGTCAACCCCTATTACAACAATGAGTACAAAGCCATTAGTGGGTTCTTATGCTTCGATGTTATGCCAATTGTTTCAATCTTTGAGCATCATTCTCCGCCCATTAAACCATACCAACCTCTCAGACCAAAACCATCTTGGTTTGATGACACTAAAATCTGCTGGTATCATCGCACACCTAGGCATGATACTGAACGTTGATGTGCCCTTAAGGTTGCCATTCGCCAACACTTGAAAGAGGGCACCCCTCACATTGAGGATCCTCTTGACCATTTTTCTGACAAATCACCGACATCATCCCAAATCTCTTCACCTAAATCAGGATCCCCATACAAGACTATGGTCCCTTTACCACCTTCCACTCCTTTATTTGAAATCAACACTGTTAATGTGGCCACTAGGCCCCAAACCATGAAGAATAAAGGAAAAGACTAGACTTCTACACCTTTGACATATCCATTATTTGTCAAGACCTCTCAACCAACACAACCCAAGATTTTTATCTTGGACATGTCTTGACCATCATCTCTAGGGGAAACTCCTCCTAACTACTCTAATCCACATGACATTTGGTATAAACGACTTGTTGACTACTTGACATATTTTATCATCCCTCCCAAACTCTCTAGCAATAGACAACGAGATTTTATCAAGAACACTGCTCACTACACCATGCTAGGGGGACTTCTCTACAAATGAGGTTTAGATGGCCTCCTTATCCAATGCCTAACAACCACTGAGACTTCCCATGTCATCAAAAAAGTACATGATGGGATTTATGGGGAACATTTTAGCGGTAACTCAGTTGCCAAGTGCATCTGCCACCTGGGCTATTATTGGCCCACTCTTAACCAAGACTGCAACAACTATGTTCGGCATTGTACAAAATGCCAACAACCTACTAATTGACTTCACATCCAACATTGACCAAACCATGCCCACAAAAATAATATGAAAGAGTGAGATTTCAAAATTGGAGATCTTATCTCTACAGAAGACCAACATGTGACCAATTTGAAAAGAAGCAAATGGGGCAAGTTTGCTCCTAATTGACTCAGACCTTACACAAGCATGGATCAGGGACTTATTGTCTATCTTCTCTCGAAGGCTAACCAAAACCTAAGCCCTTTAATGCCTTGCATCTATGACCATTCTACTGTTAGTCAAGTAATCATTCACTTGACGTTTAACTTGAGCTCATCCCTTGAGCAGCCCCCATCATCATCATTCCTATTCCTTTCAACCATTTTTACCAACATTAGTTAACCCTTTTTTCAAGCATGAATGCTTTGTCCTAATAAAAGGGAACCCTTAAACCTCTATAGTCCAGTCCATGACCAAAAATTTAGTCAAAAATAAAAACATACAACTGAGATGCCTACCAAAAGGTCATAAACTATAAGTGTAGACTGCTCCCTCAAAGGATAGCTGCATCATTGCTGAAATTAATAGACTTTTCCCTTGAAGGATAGCTATCACGACTTCCAAACATATAAAGCACAATATAGGCCACTCCCTCTAAATATGGCTATGCCTAAATTTTTCTACATACACAGCACAACATGACCATAAAACAAAACAACATCCTCAAGTAGACTTCCCGCATTGATCAGTCTACAAACTATTAAGTCATGGACTTGTCTATAGTCATTCTCAGGGTCACCTATACAAGGGGCAAGGTTATTCCTGCCAAAAAGGGTTACCCCATCCTCTCATATCACATAATCACACTTATTTCCCCAACATACTCAAGGGATTTTGAGCTCACTTAATGTCAAGTGATTCGACTACTTCTCTAACACAAACCAATGGTCAACGACATAATGCATGAATGAGGCTTTTATTTGCAAAAACCTTATCTATGCCATCATTATGGTCCTTGTCAATGAAAGAACAATGCGCCTTTCACTTCTTATGCACTTTGGTCACATACAACCAAAACATTCTATAACCAAACCAAACATTTTTAGACCACTAACATGACATAGCCCATTCACACTAGTTTCTATGGAAAATAATACACATAGAAACTATCAACCCAACATAACTAATGTTATAGAATACACCATCACACAATATGGAAAAGGCTATAACATCATCACTCATTTCATTTTTAGCATACACCATCACCAATATGGAAAATTGCTAGGGATGAAAAACCATATATAACCAATGTTACAGAATACACCATCACATAATATGGAAAAGGTTGTAACATCATCATACCCTTCATCATTTCAAGCATGTACCATCACACACATGGGAAATGATGACAACATTAACATGAACAAAAAACCTATCAACATATTTGACCCTTCTTCCCTTTTAGGGAGAATTACATTGGCCTGAGGCCCTTAAAACACAGGCTATGTAGGCAACACTCAGATGACACGAAGTCTTATGGGGTTAGCTCAGCCACATTTTTTTGTTCATTTACCTGATGGACCAACCATATAACTTGTTAACCATGACTTAACCTAATCAAACCCAATCCATAATCTACACTCTTCTTCCCTTTTAGCGAGAACTACATTGGCCTGAGGCCCTTACAACAGGGGTAATGTAGGCAGCGCTCAGTCTTCTGAGGTTAGCTCGACCATTCACCCACTTGTCTCCCTAAAGACAATGGCCATCCATTCATCCATCTACTTAATGGACCAACCATATTACCTTTAACCATGACTTAACCTAGTCCAAAACCATGACATGACCAAACAACCAACCCTGACATTATAGAAGTCATTTTCGACTTCTCATGGAGCACATTGGAGATCACACACATCTCCCTGACCACAACAACAAACCAATACTTGAGATCACTTATATCTCAACCTGAATCAACCAACCACTTTAGAGATCATGACTATCTCCTCAGACCATGACCACTTTTGAGATAACTCTACCTTGGTTGTTTTGATTGCATTTGTGCTACCTCACGAATAGATAGCAAAATTTTGTGCACCTCACATTACGAACCTCACAAGTATTGGATCATGCCCAAGTTGATCCCCACTACTTGTGACATTTTCATGTTTTCCAGGAGCACTTATTAAGCCCAAGATACTTGGAACATGATGACCATTGGAGCTATAGCTTTGATCGTTTAACCCAATCAGCTATGACTAAAAGTTGGGAACTAGTTATTTCAATTTTAGCACTCCTCGACCTTGCCTGTGACAATTTGACCTACCTATCATGTGAAGTAGTATATGTGCAATCACAACTATTGTAGTGTTCACACTCAAACTTCACCATACCCATCCACTACCTATCAAATTGGCACCTAACATCAGGTTACCTTCCCTCGACTCCTACTTTGAGGGGGAATAGCTCATCCCATACTTGGGGTAACAACTCTTATTTTTGTCTTGCAGTTCATCAGAACAACCAACAAGACAAAAATGACCTTGTCTCATACCTGGGGCAACTAACACCTTATTTTTGTCTTGCAGTTCATCAAGAATAACCAACAAGACAAAAGGGGGCAGATGTAGACACCAAAAATGTGTCAACTCCCCTTGGTCCTAACCCACACCTTATTAATTTAAAATAAACTATTTATTTTAAATTATGACCTCACCTAGGACACCTCACCTAGACACCTCACCAAAGGCTATTTCCTACCCTATGACTCACCTTGAGACTAAGTCATCTACCTATGACCTATTCTCACTCCTTTCCAACCTCCTAACCAACACTCATGCACAATAACCCTGTCATTTGACTGTTCTCCAATGGTAAATACACTTGGTGTATGGAGAAACAGGAAAAGGGCTAAAAATAGCCCTTTTACCCATTCTCTAGCCACTGACATTGGTCAATTATCAGTCGATGCCAGTGGAATCACCAACGTCGGTTTACTTAAATTGAGTTCTAACCCTTGAAATGGCTAATCACAAATCCAAAATCATGAATCACGAATCAAATTCCTCTTGGACTCTCTCTCTCTGGCTCTCAGACTCTAGGACATCAATGCCACTTCGACTAATGCTCACCTAGCCATAGACTCTAAACAAGTGACTCTGGACATTGGATCAGAAGATTGTACAAGGACCTTGACATCAGCCATAATAGGTATAAGCATTCAAACACCTCTGGTTCTTCATCAAGCAAGAGCTAAGTATTCTTCTGCCCTTCATTTTAATATCTTTAGAATGGATTGATAATCAGTCAATTTGCTATTTTTAAGTACTGTTGAGACCAAACCTGGCTTTCTTCTTGGAGAGGCTAAAAAGCCTTCTTCTTATCCTAACCCTCATCTCACACATAACATCTACCTTTGTCCACCTTAAGACTCTATTGACCTCCCTACAACCCTGCACAGACCTCCAAACTACCAGACTCCTTTTATCGACCACAAACATAGCCCTCAGACCCATTCAAGGACCATTGCCCCTACCGATGTTGGTAGCCTAATCGACGTCGGTAACATTGACCAACTGATGATGGTAGACTAATTGACATTGGTGACTATGATAGACAAATTTTAGGATTCAGGTACGCATTATTTATTTCTCTTTCTTCAAGTCATTATTATTTCTTTATTCAACACTCTTTTTTATCAAAAAGTGGATTGTCATCTCATAAGGAAGTTTCTACACTTCTGGGACCGAGCTTTGCTTGTCAATCCACCATATCTCTATCTAACTTTTTCTTTTTTCAAGTCTTATTCTTCTTACAGGTGTCTTCCTCCATAGCCAAAGAGGAGCTCCTTCAATCGCTTGGATACGGTGCATAGCTTCATCCAAGTACGTACAAACCCCTAACCATTTAACTTTAGTTTCTTATTTCCTCTAAATGTAACAAAGCAAAAATGAGTAGAAATAGATGTCATCATCCTCATGAGTAGGTAGAGGAGAGGTTAGTGAGGAAGGGCTGTCTTCCTCAATAATGCTGATGGTAGGTGCTTTAATTTGCTTCTTGGTGGGTATAATGAAATAGAAGCCATGTTTCTCATGAGGATTTTTTTATCTCAATGGAAATCAACTCATATGGCTCATGCTTATATTATCAAAGAACAAATTCTTTCTAAGCATAATTATGGAGGTCTGTCTTGGCAAAAATTAGTTTATCTAGATAGGAAAAGCTAGAGGTGAACGGTTGAGGTAAAGAGGAGGCAGTAGAAGAATCAAGTGGTTTGTCAAGTCCCCCATAAATTAAATGGGTTTGACAGTGGGGAGGTCTAAAGGGAGAAATGGTTCTAACATTAGGGTCATATCTGAGTTGGTAGTCAAGTTTCTCATACTCTTGGGGAGTAGGGAAAGCATTAAGGGTGAAGAGGTGATATTACCCTAGTGAAAGATGTTAGAATGTGGATTTCAAGTGGTTTAAGGTGGGGATCTAATCAGAGGGGATGGATGAGATAGTTAATGCCTCATTGGTATAAGGAGGTATGACTTCCTCTTTTATGGTTAAGGGCTTGTTGTTGGATAATAAGGGTGTGTTATATGGAGGTAGGAGGATGTTTTTGGGTTGGTAAGTCATGTTTCATGTCCATAAGGGACTTGGGTCAGCTTGGATGGTGATGACTTGGCTTTCATGATCAAATTTTATGCAATGATGAAAGGTAGAGGGAATGTAACCCATAGAGCAAATTTAAGGTTGGCCTAGTAAAACATTGTATTTAAATTCATCTTCCACTACACATAATAATTCAAGGAGTGTATGAGGTCCTACATGGATATGAAGGACAATTGTTCCCATGGTACTGGCCATGGTGTCATTGAAGGATTAGAGGATGGTCAAGGTTTTAGATATGACATTATCTAGTAGGTTTAGTTGGTTATAGGTATGGGAAGAGATGATATTAGTACTATCTCTCCCATAAATAATGACCCATTTTATGTAGGTTTGGTTGATGTAATTAATAATAAAGAGAGGGGAATCTAGGACATTAGGATGGATAGAAGGTATGTTTGAATCCTTGAAGGTGATAAGGTTGGAAATTTGGAGAGTGCCAAAAAAGGCAACCATAGGTTGAGGGTCTTTAGGTTGGACCTCTATTAATTTCAATATCTTGATCATTGCTTGGTGATGATGAGGTGAAGTAGTACTCAACTCATACAAGCTCAAATTCACTGAGGTCTAGTGGAGTTATTTGAGCACCACTCTCTTGATGGATTTGGAAGGGTTAGATTAAGAGGTACCCAAAAGAGATATCTTGGGTTTGGTTGAAGGTAAAGGTGTTTGATTTTGTTTTGGTTAGGATTTGGAAGATGGGTATGTCTATGTGATGGACACTATAGCCTTCCTCTTATCCTTCTACTGAGCATGTGATCATGTGACCACATGGATAGTATAGATAGAGGTTAGAGTTGGGGTAGGAGATGGGTTTGGTTCCTCATCACTCTAAGGTGAAAGTGGGGGAATAGGTAGGTGTTTGATAGTGGTTGTGGTTGGTTGGATTGGTAGTGGGCTCATGGGATGTTCCTCTATTAGTAGATCATCCTCATAATAAAGTCAATGGATAATGGTTTGGAGGGATTTGTTGTTCTCTATGTCATGACTTAGTGTTCAATGATAAGAGCACATATGGTGGTCATTATATGAGATGGGATTCAGATTGAGAGGGTTGAATGGTCTGATGGGAGGTAAGGTTAAGCAAGAGGCTTGTAATAACTTTTAGAAGATGACTAAGTAAGGCTCAGCCAAAGGTGGAGAGGTTTTATATATTTTGATCTTCGTTGGTAAGGTGGAAGTCCTTTTGGGATTAGGTTTGGTGATGGAAGGTTTGAGTAAGGTGGTGCATTTGGTTGGTGGTTTTAGTTTTGGTAATTTAAATCTTGATAAATCAAAGGTAGGAGGTTTTAAAGTAGGTATCTTGGTCATTACTAGTTTAGTGAAGATAGGTGTGTCAGAAAGAAAGTGTGTTAGTGTAACTAATAATGGTGGTTGTGTTTTGGTTGGGATGGTAAACATTTTAATCAGAGTGGAGGGATGAGGCCCCAAGATAGAGGGAAAGTTTGAGGGAGGTAGGATTTTAGCCCTCTATCCTTTTTTCTAGCTTTACTTCCTTGGTTAATCTAGTTTTATGGTTAGTTGTTGGGTTTGGTGAGGTAAGATCCACTTTCACAGGTGGGTGATTAAGTCTCTATATAGGAAAGGTGCCAAGGTTTTTAGCTAGTTTAGTTGATTTAGTTGGAGAAGGTGATTTGGTTTTTGGGGTTTAGGGGCATCAGATGGTTGAATAATTATTGGGTTGGTAGAGGTTTTCATTGGTTTGGTTAGTAAGATAGGGGTTCATATAATAGGAGTGGTGGGTTAGTCTACTAATAGTGTGGTTGGAGTTTTCTTCTTGGTGATATAAAGTATCCATAATTTCTACTAAATGGTGGCTTGATTCATGTCAGGGTTGGAGAAAAATTCTATTTTTTTCACTAACCTAGAGAATGGCTTGTAGGCTAGTTTTATTCCCTAGATAGTGGGCCTAAAAGATAAGCCCATAGATTGAGATAGAGGGGTCATAACCTCATCCTTTTCCTCAGTAAAAGGATGCAAGGTTTAAATGGGTGACTCCTCTATTGGAGGTGCAGACATGGGGGTTTCCTTTTTGGGAAAAGGTAAAATGGGTGCTTGTTTTAGTATGTCATTAGAAGGAGGAGAAAGGGGTGTTTCATTAGTTTAGGTCTCTAAAGGAAGGGAAGGTAACTCACTAGCTCAGTAGGTGGAGAGGTTGAAGAACATATATATTAGGTGGTAGGTTCTTCAATAATGAGCATGTTAAGAACCATATTGATAGTATGGGCATCATGAAAACACTCGACCTTGTTGATCTCATTTTTGGTAGGCACATGATTGGGGAAAGGTTACCTAAAAATGTCAAGGGCTTGGTTTTGAGGTGCATTGGGTTTATCTACCACAAGTTCCCCCTTATCAATGAGAGATTAGATAATGCTCTTGAAGGTATTACACCTACTAACATCATGCCCTACTACTCAATGGAAGGCACATAGATCATTCTCATTATACCACCTAGGTGCAAGATGAGAAGAATCAAATTGTTAAGGTGGTTTGATAGGAGGCAGTTTTATGATGTTGGACTTTAATAACATCTCTAGGATTGAAGTGTAGGATTCCACAAGAAGGGTGAATTACTTTTAGTTATTCTAGTTTTGGTTTCTTGTGTTTTGCTTGGAGGAAATAGAGGAATTTAGTTGCTTGATAGATGGTGGAGATGAAGATTTAAGGACAACCACATTCATAGTTACTTTGATCTTGGTATTGATATTGGTTTGGTTATTCAATTTAGAGGAAGAGGCTTCATTGGCTTTATAGGTAGAGTTATTATTTTTCAGTTTTAGCATTCGTTCATTGATGGCTCTATTTTCTAAAGTATGCACCATAGTAAAATCTTCATCAATTTTTAAATATATGGAAATAGAGTGTAAAAGAGATGTTCTTGGCACATGACCAAGAAAAAAGTTCTATCAATTCAAGTTGGGGCAAGGAAAAGGAAAGTTGATTGATTAGACTCCTCTAATGAGCTAAAAACTTAGTAATGGATTCATCATCAAATTGCCTAATAGAGTATAGGTTAGTGATGGAAACCTTCTTGGAGATATTTATCAAAAAGTGATCCAAGAAGGTTTGGGGTATTTGGGTGAAGGAGAACAAAGAGCATTTGGTTATGGCACTATATTAGTATAAGGTTGGACTAGATAGGGACATAGGGAAGGTACAAATAAGGAGGGCATCATCATAGGCAATCAGATAACATTCATGCCTAAATTCCTTGAGGTGCTTTTGGGGATCCTCCTTACTCTAAAAATTACAAAACTTGGGAAGCTCCCACTAAGGGGGATATGGTCTGAAAGGGATAGATGGGTGAATGGGTTCATTGTAGATTTGGTCATATGATAAGATGTTGTGAGCTCCCAAAATGGATGATTCTAAGGTACTCATTTTATCCATGACCATTTTCATTATATTTGATTAGGGTTGTGCACCTAAAAGGATATAAGGTACATACTATTATTGTGGTTGGGTGACATATCAATAGTTGGTAGGAGGTTGAGAAGCTACCACATATTGATATGTGGACATAGGTGGTTGGGTGGATACTATGTAGGGGTAAGTGGATGTAGGTGGTTGGTTCATAGGTATAGGTACATTCCCTTGTGGGTTAGGGATGTATCCTATGTTTGGTGTAATGGGCACTTGTTGGGTATAAGTTGTGGTTGGGTTGGTAATACAAGGAAGGGCAGTGACCTTTGTGCTAACTGGGGGTAAGGTAGAAGGTATAGGCACTAAAAGATTTTTTAGTGGGGTAGTGGTTAAAATAAGGTTGTAAATGATAGTTGTAGGCACTCTCATGGTGAGGGTAGTATATGTGTCTAGTGGTTTGGTTGATTATAAGGTAGAGGAATTGTTGTTGGGGGTGGAAGGTATAAGGTTGTTTATAGGTTAGGCAAGTTGGTTTTCCATAATAGTATTAAAGGGATTGTTAGTAGATGAAGAGGATTTAGTATAAAATGGTTGGGTGGTGATTATGGTAATAGAAGTGTTTCCCATAAGTTGGGAAGGCATGTCATAAGGTGGATCCATAGGTGGAACCAAATTAGGGGTATGGTGAGGCATAGTGTTAAAGTAATGCTGAAAGGCCACGAGGTTGTTATATAAGAAGGTGGTGAAGTCTATATCTCCTTGGTTAACTTCTCAAGGGAAAGAAGGAATTCTCAAAGGATGAGGAGAGTCTATTGGTTCAAATACATAGTCCATGGATGAGGGGGTAGAAGAGGTCGATTGGTTTGGCAATGGGTTCTATTCTACTAGTTTTTTTTGATGATGACAAGTTAGAACCATCCAAGGTAAGGGGGAGAGAATACACAAACAATCTCACCATTAAAATAAAGAGAAGAAAATAAATGATCAAGGAAAAAAAATCACTCTAAAAAGTATGGTAAGCCCTAAGGTTTCTTTTTAGTCTCTCTTTTGGCTTATGCCATAAGCTTTCAAGAAATTGTGTGATTGAAATTAGCTTGTATAATGGGTACTAGAAAGGAAGTCTAGGGTTGGTTTCAAGTTGTTCAGGCTCTCAAAAAGAATCTATATTGAGAATCAATATGTTGTTTGGTATTGGGGCCTACCCCCTCATTTCACACATTGCAAAACTAAGGGTGTCAGGTTCTTAGCCAACATATATTGATTTCCAAAGTTTATACTCAATCAGAGAGCTAAGTTGGTTGTCCCCTTGGTAATGACCTCCAATTGGGATTTCTAAGAAAGGGTAAGGTGACTGCTAGGTGATGAAATCCTAGTCGGGCCTTGTCTCAAGTTTTTTATTTATGTTTGATTTGATAAAGGTGGTTTGGTTTAATGTCTACAATAAAAGTGATGTTATGATTGAATTTCTTTGCTTTACTTTAGACTATGTGAGCTAAACTTGTAATAAACCAATGTATACAATCAATTTTAAGCCCAAAATAAAATTTAATGTCGTTTATGAGTACATAATAGAGAGAAAAGCATATAGATGCAAACAATAGAAAACCTGAGTAAAGACTCAAGGTCCCACCGAGCATGCTATAATGTTTCAATGAATTTTACCTTATATTTTGGGAAAGGAAGAAGAAAAATAAGTAGGGTCTAGTTGGAAAACCTATTTGACTATGCACACATTAAATTAGATGATAGTGAATAACTCCTCTTTGGATTGGGAGGCTGATTTACAAATAAGACAACACTAAGAAGATTTGTTTGTTAGAAATATAGTTGGGTAGATTGTCTAGTGCTAGCTAGATGCTAGAAGCAAAAGCTTCCTTGGGGGATGTCAATCCACACATTTTAAAATAATCAATTTTATAAAAAAAATGATAAAATACTTGCATCAATAATCAAAAGGCATTGTAATTAAAAAAAAGAAATGCTTGCTAAAGAAATAGACTAGAGATGACTAGTATAGCAATAAGCAAGTTAATACTAGTGCTAAATGTGTCAAGTGTGCTTCAAAAATTAGGCAAGGGTCTATTAATAGGCATGTATATATAAAATTAGATTTTAATGGGGGTAAGAGGGTGAAAATAACTTGATTTTATTTCATACCATAGTGACCATTGGTGATTAGGATGATCGTTGGTGGTCAAGGTGACCGTCGATGGTTGGACATATCTTTGGCGATTGAGGCAACCATCAATAGTTACTGTATGTTGATTAGAGAGATGGGTTGGTTTTGGGTTGATTTTGAAATATAAATAAAGTAATTGAATACAAGAAAACAAATAATTAGCTTGCAGAATATTGATTAGATGAGTGGTCAAGGTGGTTAACTTGTTGATAGTGTTTAACATGATACTAGAAGTTTAACAGTACTTGATGCTTTGATATAATGGTGGTGGCAAGTTAGATCTCTAACATGATGGCTATATTGTTAGATCACTTTTAATGATTGATCTACAAAAAAATAAACTCTAGATGCATAAGCTCTTGATAACAATTACAGATAATTTTCACCTCCCTGATCCTCTCTTCTTATAAGCAAAGAAGGAAAGGTACAAAAAGATGATAATTGGGATTTTTAATTTTAAATCATGTATGCAATAGCTTGTACATGGATTTAGATGAGTTATTTTTAGAAAATCAAGGTGGATGTTTGCATGTTAGCTTTTGGGATGGTGGATCCTAATCATTGGTGGTCAAGGTGACCATTGGTAGTCATCTTGACCATCGATGGTTGAGGGCTAAGGTAAAAAGTGGGTAAAAGGGTAGGTTAAGTTAGTTATTAAAAATTAACATGGTTATGCTTGGCTAGGGGTAAAAGGGCCAAATTGGTCCCAAGGGGGTCCTATGGTGATGTAGGGGTGTTTCAACATTCAAAATCATGGTGTGAATATTTCTGGTGTCTACAATAAAATTCACATATGCATGGTATGTTGGGGAAAAGACATATTTATAATAGATAATATCTATAAGGAGTCTAATATCTATCAAGAATTTGTCCTTAGTCATACTAGTGCTCAACTAGAAAGTCTTGATCAAGGTATCCTTGATCATACTCCTCCACCAACTTGAGGTATCTAAAATCATAGAGTGAAAAAATAATTTTAAATCCAGTTGATATAAATATCTAAAATATTAAAATTAGCTAAACAATAAAGCTACAAAGTGAAATTCAATCTATAAACATAAATATGTAAATCAAAATTTTACTTAGATCCCCTCATGTTAATTAGGGTCAGAATCATCATCTATTACCTCATCCTCATCAATTTCAAGGTCATCCTCCATCTAAATATACTCTAAAGCCTCACCATCTCCACCTCCTAGATTTTTTTTAATGTAGGATCCTACTAAGTAGGTTATATTATGGTGGTAGTGGGACCATATACTACTACCCCAATGTAATCTATCCTCTTCCACCACCATTATCTATGGGTGAGGTCCATGTGCCACTCCCAATTAAAATTTTCAAGTGATGGGCACCCCTCTCAAAAATATGTGCCATTTCAACTATCCAAATATCATATATCTCACCTCCCATATTCCCCTGTAAATGATCTTAGGCATAGTAAGGTTACCCACATAGGGCATGCCAAATGACTATGGTACCATATCTATAGGGTGCACCTCAATATGTGAGAGCCTATCTCAAACCTAAGTAACCCTGATGGATAATGCAAGCTAAATCCCCTCATCATCCCACTACCCAATCATGTTCTAGTAAGGCAAGGTAATCAGGTTATATGTTATTAAGGTCCCTATTTCTTAGGGCAAACACATAATGGTGCCACATCCAACCTCTAGTGGCCCTAATTTCCCTAAGCCCTCTAAGAAAAAATCCCCTCTAAAAAGAGTTGATGTGATCATATATCTAACCCATTGAAATCATTGGGTGGATAATAAAGAGGGATCTTAGGCAAGATATGTTGTATAAATACCTATAAGTCTGAGCTAATAACTCTTGGATCAAGGAGTATCATGCTTCCCTTTCCTAATATTTCACACAACCAGTGACCAACTAAATAATAACCTATCAGTACCCTTGTCTCCTACTACCTGGGAGGAAAGGATACTAATAATGGTCTTCCATAGTTTGGGTATCATTGATACCTAGACTCGATAAATCCTCATGCTACACTTTGTGATCCAAATTTAGATCCTAGTATACTAGTAATGTGCACTAAGTTTCCACTATGCCTAATTATATGTAAGTTATGTTCTTATGACATAACTTTAATAAATTTAATTCACTTAAAATATCAATATTAGACATGCTTATAAAGCAAATAAATATGAGGGTGATCCAAACATATTCATGATGATGATTTATTAAGTTGTATGCTCTTAAGAAAAGATTATTTTATGTTATAGGGGATAAAACAATATTTTATTTGTATAGAAAATATATTAGGATTCCATACTTGAATTCCTCTCATAAAAATAGACAAGTTCAAAAAAATGACACTAAATTTTGAGGTCATATGAAAAAGTTATAGCGTTCGAAGGTCAAAGTATTCTAGCTCTAGGATCTCTTAGGTCCCTAAATTTTCAACTCTAGAGCTAGGACTAATGGAGTCTAGAGCCAACTATGACCATGTGGATTTAAATCATATTTTGATGTTTTAACTTCTTAGTGGTTTGTTTAAGTTTCTCAGGGATTTATAAGGATGGAATAGCATAAATACAAGCCCTAGAAGTTAGAGAACAATAGTAAGAATGGAGATAAAGAGAAGTTGGATTCACATTGTCTATTTGGAAAGTTTGAGTCTTAGTTCTCAATTTCTTATTTTTGTTAGCTATAGATTATTAGATTAGGTGTTGAGTGTAGATAAGTGTCTTAAAGGTGTAGAGAATTTTTATATGAGTGTTGGATATATGAATAGTAAATATTCTATCCATATAGACCATTATTGGCAGTAATCTTGTATACTTGTTATAGGACATAATGGAATGGGAGTGAAATTTACCTCACCTATTGGAGTTTTCCCCACCTTGGGTTATCTAGGATAAATTTTTGTGTCTATTATGTGATTTTATCATTCATTCATTTTCTTCATAGTATTATGAATAAAGCTTTACATTTCATTTTCTATACTTGTGCATTTTTGTTTTGACATGTTTAACATCATACATTAGTCATAGAATAAATTTTTAATTAGCTAACTATTTAGCATCCATATTGGTGAATCTTAGAGTAAAATATCCATCTATCTTATAAATCAGATTGGTATCATATTAGGTTAATTTTATATAGATTGTGTGGTTTGTTTGGTTATCATTTTATAGATATATAATCATTACAAGAGGATAAATTAATAATGGAGAAGGTGATTTAGTCTCTTTACAAGAAGATATACCTACAAAAAAGTGGAAGAAATATTTGAGAAGTATGGCTTCTAAATATGAGAGGGTTGCTGAAATGATGAAGGAATATTTTGTAATTTGGAAGAGGTTATTGCAAGCATGTCTCAATTTATGAATGAGCTTTGGAAAATTATTAAGATGGTCATCTAAAAGCTCAGAGTTTCCATGTATACTTTCAAATAAAGTGAGGGGATTAATGCTTACAACCATGAGAAAGTCAATCCCCAATCTATACAAAATCCCCCTCTATTTAAAGAAGAGGTGAAGATTGACATTCATCCATATGAAGGTGAGGTAAATGGAGATAAGTCTGATCATTGGTTATCCCAAGTATAAGTATACTTTAATTTACATAAAATTAGTGATGAACAATAAATTTATTTTGTAAGGTTGAAGCTAGCTAATCATGCTCTAACTTAATTTGAGAGTTATCTTAATTATTTGGTTATTAAAAAAATACCATCAATTAGTAAATGGGATGAATTTAAAATTCTTAGTAAGAGGAAATTTTATCATATTTTTTATGAAGAGGAAAGGTCTATTGAATGACAATATTTGAGGCAACAAGAAAGATAAAGTGTTTAGGTCTATACAAGTGAGTTTCAAAAAATGATGGTCCAAATGGGAAAATATACATTTGATCATGATATGCTCATGAATGTTGGAGGGATGCATAGTCACTTAAGGAGGCCATTTTACTTTCGAATCCAAAGGACATAGGTGAGGCTTATTCTCAATCCCACTATCTTGATATGGATGAGCATAAGGGTCCATATTCCTCTTCAAAATATTCTAATTTGCCAAATAAGAAATGTAGGGTCAATTCTACTTTTATGGTTTCCAAGAAAGATACTCAACAACATTTTAGGCATTATGATGTTGATATCCACTCCAAGTATAAGTTTTGGAAGTTACATCTAGAATTGCATCCATTTAAAAACAAAAAGAAGAAGAAAAAGGCCATGCCATTACTTTAATGATAAGAGATTCATTACAATGCAAATGTGGATGATAAGTTATGTTGTACCTCCATGCATAAAAATATATGATTGGATATTCATCATGATCAAGACAAAGGTAAACCTTATAAACTATTCCATATCAAATTTATAATTATTATGGTCAAAGTTGACACTTTCTATTATTATTTCTCTCAACCAAATTTTAATTAGTGAAGATCTAGTAGAAATAATTGGGTTGGAAGTATATGATCATCCTAATCCTTATGCACTAGAATAAGTGAAGAAACTAGTAGAGAATAGGGTTTTAAAACAATGAAAAGTCAAATTTGTAATAAATGAACATTTCATTAATGAAATTTTTGTATATGTTACATATGTTTACATTTTTGAAATTTTTTTTAGTAGCCCTTATATCTATGTTAGAGATTTTATTTTCAAGAGGAGGTCTAATTATTACAATTTGGTTCAGTGTGGAAAAATATACACCATTTAATCTTATGAAGACAAGTTTAAGCTCCCCTTGGTGAGTTTAACTCAAGGAAATTGGTTGCCTAATGTAAGCCAGAAAGTTTTATTTTAATATTTTGAAAGATAAGAAAGAATGTAAGGATACTCATAACAGGTTACTAAAAAATATAATGAGTTGAAGTTGTTATCATGATGTCCAATTTCAAATATGGGTCTTCCTCGATAAGGAAGTGAGCCACACAAGGGGAATGAAAGCATGGACTCAATAATTCACAAGGAGGATAATTTATTTTAGCATATACACCTATAATTTCAAGAGAGGTTAAATAAGTGGGCAAGGAAATGTCCTCAATATATAAGTTATTAAGATTTTAGGGACTTAAAAACCTCAAATTGGTGAGGTATGATCTAAATTTGGATCCTAGTATATTAGTCATGTGTACTAATTTTACATTATACCCAATTATATGTAGGTTTTGTTCTTATAAAACTATTTTAATCAGTATAATTCACTCCAAATATCAATATTAGACATGATAATGAGGCAAACCAATATGAGGGTGATCCAAATATCTTCATGGTGACGAGTCAGTAAGTTGTATGCTCTTACAAAAAGACTATTTTCTATTTTAGGGGATAAAAAATATTTTATTTGTATAAAAATTATATTATAATTTCATAATTAAATTCCTCTAAAAAAAATATACATGTTTTAAAAAAATGGAACTTAATTTTGAGGTCGTATTCAATAGTTATGGCATTTGAAAGTCAAAGAACTCTATATCTAAAATGTCTTGGAAACATGAATATTCAACTCTAGAGATAGGACTGATACACTCCAAAGTTATGCATGATCACGTGGGCTTGAATCATTTTTTGGTTTTTAAAATTATTTTTGGTTAATTTAATTTTATTTTGGGTTTTTAAGGATGTAAGAGCATAAATACAGGCCCTAGCAATAAGAAAACAGTAGTAAGAAGGAAGATAAAGGGAAGTTGGATTCACATCATTTCTTTGGGGAGTTTGAGTCTTAGCTCTCAGTTTCTTATTTATGTTATTTTTATAGGATTGGATTAGGTGTTGAGTGTAGAGAAGTGTCTCAAAATTTCATAGCATTTTTGGATAGATTAGTAGTAAATATTATGTTTGTAAAGGCCATTTTTGCTAGTAAGCTTGTATACTTATTACAAAACATAGTGGAAGGGGAATGGAAGTTGTTTCACCTACTAAAGTTTTTCCCACCGTGGGTTCTCTAGGATATTTTTTTTCTATTATGTGATTTTTTCATTCATTCCTTTAATTCATAGTCTTATGTAGTAATTTTTACATTACATTTTTTTGTACTTGTGCATCTTTATTTTGACATGTTTAACATCATTCAAGAGTCATAAATCTAATTTTTAATAATCTAAATATTTAACATACATATTAGTGAATCATATAGTGTAATATACACCTATCTTATAAATAAAATTATATGTGTTAGCATATCTAAAATTGTCCACCCAACTATGGGCCTCATGATTGCTCTCGATAGCTCAGATGGATACCAAATAGTTGGTCATAAGAAGGCCCATGATTTGATAGACATCAATGAGATTGATTTTCCACTCTCTTAGGGCTTAGGTGAATAAAAAAATGTTTTTACCAAGGTCCCAATAAGTAAATATGTTTCAAATTATTCTTCTATATGTCAAGATGATCCCCACCTATGCTACCCACAAGATCCCAGGTCAATCAAGGATAACTAACTCATCTACCATCAAAAGTACCAAGACTTGAGGGATTAAATCATGATATTGATCTATAATATAATGTATGTCAGGTCCATAAATAAAATAAAAAGCCCTAATTAATCCCAAGGATCAATTCTATAATTATAAAAAATTAAGTTTATTCACTCAGTTTAGTGAATGGAGCCATCCCTATTTGTAAGTGACAATTATGCAATCACCTCAAATGGTTGCATAACCAATATAGGAGATTATATATCTCCCTAGGTATAAGTTAAAAAACTAACTCATGAGGTTACACAACTACTCTAGGTGATTAAATAACTACCTTATGTGGCACTTTTAAAACTATTCTACAAATAATGGTAGTTATGGTTATGACATAGTGGTTACATAACTGTCATCTTGCAAATGTTGATGATTCCATATACTAACCATGTGCCATAAAAAACCACAAAAAAAAAATATAAAAATCAATTAAATTATTATATTTACCTAATCTAACCTTACCATAAACATTTTAAATCTATAAATTTCAAATTTCATGGGATTTATATTAAGTTCTAATTAAAATTTACATAATTAGGGGGAGATGAAAAAGGCCACAAAACCTACCTAATTATACCTAAAACTCATCCTAAATGTATATTAATCATCCTATTATCATCCTCTTCATTTTGACTACTTTCTCACTCAAAATGGTCACAAGCAATCTGAAACTCAAGAAATATCAAAAGCAATTGGAACAAATGAGTTAGTTTTTAGATATGTTGGCCCCCAAACTAGACATTTTAGCTGAAAACATTCTAATTTTGGCATATTTTCACATTTTATACATATTTATATGTTTATAAATTATATTTTTTATAAATTATACAAATCATGTTTTAAATTTACATTTTAATGATTTTCTATCTTTTATAGCATATTTTTACAATTTTGCAGGTTCTTGACCACTTGGCATAACATTAAATCCCATTATGGGATGGTTCAAGTATTATGATATTCTCCACATATATGGTGTATATTATTTTACATAATTTTATTACATAGTTTTTTTCCACTTTCTCATAACATGGCACTTGATTCTCATCTTTTGATTTTAGGTTTCATTGAGCTTCAACTGATATCATTACACCACCAAGGTAATTAATATAAGTATTTATAGCTTCCTATTCCCATTAATCATGCCACTATTAAATCATACACCATCATAAATTCATAACAAGTCATCCTCTTAAGGGGTTAATATATATGCACCCCATGTTTTCATGGTGCGATATTATCGACATGATAAGTCCAATGATGATGTGGTGACCTCCTAATAATGTTTAAAAAGGAACTCTCTAACATCCCTTCCCATTTTTATTTCCTCTCTCTTCTATATCCATCAATTCTACCTTTTTTGGTCTTTGTATATACCCTCAATGTATTTATAAAAAGATATCATTAGTGATGAAACCCCCATTTTAGGTGATAAAATTTCCCTATGGAGTTACAAAACTACCCCATGAGTGACATATTAGTCAGGGTAGTTATGTAAACCACCCAGACCCATTATATAAGGGTGGTGATAATTTAAATTTAGAGTTAGTGAATAATTTTATAGGGTTGTTTTATTCCCGAGAGTGATGGTTATATAACTACCCCTACAAATAAGGGTAGTTCCATCACTATTGTCTCACCTTATAATTTTAGCTTCTGGGAATCATTCCTTGATGCATTTTGCATGATTATTATTTTGTTTCTTCATTTTTATAATTTAATTTCACCTCCATTCTATCCCAACTCACTCCCACTCTTTATTTTATATATTTTAAATCTCTTTCTAAGTCCAAATACCAATTCAATTTAGTTAAATTCCTTTGTGCAACCTCCATTGCTCTTCAACAAATAGGCCAATTTTGACTTGATTTTGGATTCAAAATTTACATTAGAGTTTAAGATTTTTGAATCCTTTACAACCACATATTGATATAATTACTTTGGATATTTTATTTGATTGCTTTTATGTTTGACTACACAATTTTAGATAAGGAGAACTATTGTTTTTTAAAACCAGGTCTTTGAAAAAGGTGTCCTCAACCAGCCACAATCATTTGTTATTTATTTGGATTTGTGTCTCTCTTTTTATTCTCCAATTTTTTATATTAAATTATTCAACATCCATTTTATATATTTCATGATATCTTCATTTGGGTAAAAGAGCTAGCACATCGAGGACCACAACACAACACATATCGTGCTTACAACCGGTCTACATCATGATCAGGTTAGATGTTCTTAGCTTAGATCTATTTATTTTACTCAGTAGATTAGATTAGATTATATTTAATTATTTAATTATCTTAATTATTTATTTTTTTAAAATAAAGTTTTAATAGGAAAAATAATTCCTCTCTCCCGTCCTTGCATAAAAAATATAATTAATTTCTTTATTTAATTGCATTAATTTAATAAATTATTTCATAACATAATATTACATATAAACCCTAGGTGAATATTAGAGAATAGATCATAAATTTTGATCCATTTAAATGATCAATTTTTAGTTTTGAAACAAGTTCTTTTCACTTTCAAACAAGCAACTGGTGAGTAAAAAAACCTTCGACAAACCTAGGTGAATAAGTTGTGCTATTATGATTTTGATTTTCATTATTTAAATTATTTAAGAATGATATTTTTAATTCATCTAACCATAGGTATGATAATTTATATCATTCATCGGTATTTCAAATACATTATTCATATCTAGTGTGCAATACCTAGAAAGGTTAAAAACTTGTTATTGGTTTATTTGGGTTAAAGAAAACTCTAAGAACCTCATAGTATTGTTATTTAGAGCTTAGACATTTTTTTGAATCACTTGCATGTTAATAAAACATAATTTTCATAGTAGGCTCATTCACATATCAATCAAAAATTACAAGAACAACTTCATATAGCTTGCATCTAGGAAAGTTAAAAATCAACATTAGCATAGTTAGAATAGATATCTCTCTCTCACTTACTTTCCATACATTGAAATATAATTTTAAAATAAAAAAAAAGTGTTTATTCATTTAATTTCCATTTTATTATTTCTATATACTTTTAGTTATTTCATTTTATAAATTAATTAGTTTCTATTTTAGTAAAACATTCTTATAAAAAAAGAAGACAAAAACATTTCTAAAGTCTTTCCCAATCATACAAGACTCTTAACTAAAACCTTGCTTCTAAAAACACAATTATATTCAAAAAATAAACTATTAATACAATATAATATGTTTATACATTTATTAATCCCTTTTTGATGACACTTTTTAAAACACTCAATCTTGTTAGAGGTCATATTTTCCCTAGGGTTAGGGCACCTAGTCCCATTGTAAATATATAGTCTAATATCAACACCAAACTTAAGATAGAATTTTTTTGTTCCACCTTAATACCCCAACTCATTATTGACTCCCACAATGTCTTAGAGGAGCAACAACAAATTATAGATCCACCAATCATTATCCTCCCTTAGAATAGAGGTCTATAGTATAACATGATCCAAGTCTAGATCCTCATCTCCACTCATTTATTCTTATCCTCAAGTATAGCCTCATCATATATCATTCACATTTAAAGATGATATTGACTAAGCATATTCAACCCAATATATTTGATCTCATCCCATAAGTTATTAATCCTAACCTATCTCATTTACTTAATCCTAGTATTGACCAAGAGATCTACCTCCTTGTAATATTAGATATTAAAGGACCTTGGATCTCTATTTTTGCACATCTTTATGCTCTCAAAAATCACTATGAAACTATGGAGGTATTTTATTTCCATCATTAGAATACATTATCATTCCTAATTCATAATCCTATTCTACCAAATAATCAACCCAATCCATAGTTTTACCCATCACCCATCTATTAATTTAGCTACCTTATTTTGAACTCAAGCAGTTGAGTGAATGTTTTATCATGTTATATTCATGTGTACACACTCACATGATTAAATAATACAATAATAATAGTGATATCTTGTATGATGAGTCTACAATAGGGGTCTATGCAATTGAGAAAGAAGTGAAACCTTGTGAGAGATTCTATAAACATGTTGACCATGCAAGAACTTAAATTTGAATAATTAGATCAAATAGATGAGGAGGATATCCTATGTGCATCAAAATTAATTTTATTACATGTTATTTTCTTAACACATGACAATTCCATGCATGGTTTCCATGTGATAATAAGGGGTACAAATTCTTTGAGGCTACATATGATATCATCTTAAATAGTTTAGTACCTACATTTGATATTGAGGATCAAACCAAAAGGTAATTAGTAGTTGAAGAAAAAGGAATGCCCATGCCAAAATTTGGAGAAAATAGTAAGGAATTAAACATAGCGGTATCACCCACCTTGCATAATCCATTACCCACATCTGAAGATCATATATGGACCCTAAAGTTTGATGGCTCCAAATGAAAGAGTAGGTGCAATGTTGGGATATATCTCATCAACCCAAGGAGTTCATATTCGGTAGCATTATTACTATATTTTTATTACACTAATAATGTGGATGAATATGAATCATTCATTTATGGCCTCTAGATCACACTAAGGAAGAAGATGAAGAACCTGAAAGTCCTTGAGGATTCATAACTTGTGGTCAAATAAGTTAGAAGCCACTATGTTTATAATTACAAATATCTTTATAGATATCATATAAAAGTGTGAAAAATTTTATTCCTATTCTCTACACCCTCCTAAAATTATCAAAATCTATACTTGCTACCATAGAGCTGACCCTATCATAAAACCTAAAACTATGTCAAGGACCTTGTTGATTAATATTATTGTAAGATGTATTTTTAATTGTGAAATTTTAATGATTTGTTGATAAGTTTTATTTATATTTTAATTAAATTAAAATATCATTATGGATAAATTAATAAAATATGAATATATGGTTATAGATATGATCAGTTGTCTTACTATTCAAATTTAGTACACTTAACAATTTTAGTCAATACATGGACTTTCAATTTTCCATCATTACAATTTATTTGTGATGTTGTTATATTTTCATAAGTGGATTTGATTTATAATTTAGATAAATGGTGATATGATAATTTGGAAAATATTAAAATCAAATTTGGTACATTCAAAAGTTATTTTGAAAATCCACATTTGATGAACAACTCAGTTTCATTCACTACTTGATATGATGGTTAATTAAAATACCAAAATTCTTTGATGGTTTATAATGCTCATATCCTAATTTATACAGCTGGAAGTATAGTTTGTTTTGATTTTGAAACTAATAGATGGCTCAATTCATGGAAACCTAATTGGCATACTAAGTTTAGTTGTTTCAATATTCAAGTTAATAGTCAAATTTAGTGATCATATTTCCAAAAGCATGTATTTCATTTCTTGTATCTTGAAGATTGATTTGTAAAATTTGATTGATAAGATAAATAAATAGCATATAAATTCTTTGAAAATGTCATAAACTTCTTTTAAGAGGTTCACTTCACTAGAAAATGAGCAAAAGGGACTTTATATATCACAAAGTTTGCATTCATGTTCAAATTACTTAAGGGGACCTATCCTAGCATTCGTGGCATAATTCAAAATTTTCAATATTAGGTTATCTTTGTTTTCATTAAGTAAATTTTTCATGGGACTATATTAACACTAAGTATCGATAACCCTTTTTTTTATTGAGAAACATATGCAATGTGACTTAACTTGGTTAGCTGACATTTGGTTCGTTGTGGCATATGAGATGGTATGGGTAATAAATGTTAAAGCATAATATCAATTTTTTAAGATCACCCATAGATTTGGTAGAAATGGAATTAAGTAAGATGATCTATTCCTTAAAAATGGGTAATTGTCTAGTGAGATAGTATAAAGAGATAATCTTGGATAAACTTGTCAGTCTTAATAAGTAGTTTAGCAGGATTGCTAAGTACACAATTAGTTAATGCAAAATAATAAAGAGTAACCACACCACTTAGTTGGTTACAAACTTAGGTTGGAAAATAAAAATTTATTTTTTTCTTAATTTTTTATCATTTGTTTGCAAGGTTTGTGTGGGAGTGAAGCCCTAGCAGAATAGTGGGTGAGTTACAGAATGAGGTTCAATGAGAATATTTGGCAAAGGATTCGAGTGAGAATACCAGGTATGTTCATGAAAATTTTGATAAGTATTTATTCAAAAATATTTTGGTGATGTATGAAATTTTGGAGAAAGGAAGATAAGTTTTAAGTGATTTATGGTTTGCATAGTAATACATAACTTCTGAGTTTTTATTTTGATCCATTCTAGAAGAGTATGAGAACTGGTTTAAAGTTTTCAGTGAATCCTCATACATGCAAATGTTATAAAGTTTGTGATTTTTTTATGTTAAGTATTCTATCTCTTACATGGTTAAAATTTTCTATCAATTGTTTATATATTAAAGGTTAGAACTATAGTGTGAAATATATGGTTTTATGCATGTAGACTTTGAGAAAGAAGTATTATCTATTTGAAAAGTTTTTGAGAATATTTTGAAAACTTGTGCAAAAAAAGGTTTCGAAAGTGATAGTTGGTTGATACACATGAAAATAAATTTTATCTTTGTATAATTTATAATTCAATTTTCTATATAAATTATATGCATGTAGATATCTAAAGAAAATATCAACTTTTCATTTTAAGCTTACATACCTAACATCTTTTTGAGAGATAAATAAATGGGAATCTCTAGTTTTGGTTGAATGTCAAAAGTTCAAGGTGTAGATTTTGTATTTTTGAATGTTTCTTTGGGAAAAATGTTTCAAAGAATATTTTTTTATGGCATTAGTGTGTTTTCATCAATCTTAGTATGAAGATTCACTTGCATATTTTAGATAATGAAAATATGAAATTGTATTTCTTTTCAAAATTGGGTATGAAATAGATTAAGAAATTTCTTAGCTTGGTTATATATATGTCAAGGGTTGCAATAATATTTATATCATGTTGAAATCTAGGTTTTAATTATTTTGGTTTAGGGTATATGGTTGATAACCCTCCATGATGAAAATGTTTTAATACCTGTTGCTTTCTTTTGGGTTGAAATGATGACATTCCTACACAACGTTTTTAGAAATATTGGAAGGTTTTCAAGTTTTTCTCAGTTGTTTTCATGCATAAAACTATTTGTCTTGATTTTGAAATATGGTTGGAAGGATATGTGCATAGATATATTCTATTTAAAATTAATGTTAGACTTAGGGTTTTATCTTGGTTCAATTTATTATTTCTTAGATGAAGAGACAAGTGAGTCTAAAAATGATGGTATGGACCTAGAAATAATAATAAAATTTAGTGCATGTAGTTTTGGTTACATATATGGTTATTTTGTAAAATATTTTTTCAAGTTGTAAAATATATTTGGATGAAGATGTTAGTTTGTTCATATAAAAAATGATAGTCTACAATATACAATTGTTTGATTTTGATATAGCACAAGTTAGGGTTTTATCCTAAACACATGGCATTTAGTTTTTGGGGTTTTCAAAAAATAATGAGTAATGAATTTGTTTTAAAAATATGAGGATTGAATACATGGAAGTTGTTTTTTATATGAACAAGTCATATTTTTTATATGCTTTGAAAGATTGGTAATTAATCATGATTTATGGTGTGTATTTTGAAAATCTCAGAGTCTATGAGTCATAATGATGTTTGGTCTCAATTTGGGTTAAGCATGTTTCTAAAAAGTTTTTTCCAGATGTCTAGTTTTAGTATAAAGTGTGATTGACAATGTGAGAATTAGAATCATTATGTGGAAATCTATATTAAATTAGTTGGTTGTGTTGAAATGATAATGGAATATTTATTTATAATATAGATATGGAAACTTTTTAATGGATGAAAAGTTAATGAAAAAGACATGATATTTTATTTGAAGTTTAATCTCAAAATTGAAGTTTTAGGCTTTTCTTTGAAAATGGACATTGACATTAAAATTATTTGATACTTTGAAGTTAATATCAAAATCATGATGCATTTGAGGTTCAATATAGATTTTGATTTATATACTGTATGTTTTAATCATGATGCAATTTCAATTTATTTGATGGATTATTATAATTTGTAGTTTATTTTATCTCCCAACCTTAGGATTTATTGTTATATGTCAAATTAATGAGTATGTTTGGGTGGGATTAGCCAACAGGAAGTAATGATGATAGAGGATGGGGACAAAATTCCAATAGAGGTGTTAGTCAGTCAAATTCTAGCATAATTTTTAATAGGGGTAGATTCTATGCAATACATTTTGGACCTAGGTTTCATAGAGGGACAAGACTGTCAATTCACTTTGATGCCTATGATCCTAAGTTTTGAAATATTTTGAGTAATCTTTTTATTAATCCAACTAATAGGGGTTATATAGGTTATAGGGGTTTTCATGGCCATAGAATTGAAACCCATGCACATTCCCAAAGTAGCTCATCTCACCATTTGCAACATGATCCTTGGCATTTTCCTATCCTACCCCCTAATTTTAGAGGTGAACCAATTGATGATCCTTTACCTACTAGCCAGTATGTGTAGCTTGAAAAAGAAAATACCCATGATAAAGACCTTAGGAAGATAGCTATTCCTTCAAATGCACCTTCCCCTTCTCATGGAGACCTTAATGGAAAATATAGAAAATTGAACCTATCAGGTGCCCATAGTGAACCCCTTTTAAGGTCTGAGAGGTTGAATTTTGGGAGTCATGGTTATGCTGGTAGAAGAAAAACCATAGATTTTTTACTTCAGATTGCTGAAAAGAAAACTACTAAAAAGAGGACTGTTAGTCAAACTAAACTTGAAACACCAAGAAAAATTAGATTTCTAAAAAGAATTAAGTTGGAGGTTGATGGCAACATGACTGATTCAAAAACTAGATTGCTACCATTTCCTGCTACTAAAATAGAGTACAATGTTTGTCTTCAAAGTCAAGACAAATAAGTGATTAAAGTGTTGTCAGTATCATATGAGTATTGGTCATCTAAGGGATAATTTCTATTTAGTGTTGATCTTTCATGGCAGACATTGATATTTTAGTTTAACATTTTAATTTTTAGAATTTGATAAATTTTGATAAATATGGTAAAAATAACAATTTTGGAGTTTGATATAATTATATATGTTAGTTAATTAAATATTCATTATGGTTTAATATGAATTGAGTTTATCAATTTTCAAATTTTTTAATTTTATGATTGATATCTATTCTATTATATTACTAAATTAATATGGGTCTTCACCCATTAATATTAGTACACTAGGTCTATTATTCTAAATATCTTGATCAAATTAAGACTTTTTAAAATTTTAATTAAATATATCATTAACCAATTTTAGTTTATACTTAATTGACTTTGTTAAAAGTAAATTAGTTAACATTAAGTAATAACTAACTAAATCTAGTTATAAATTATTTTACAGCTAAGTTAGAGATATAAGAAGAGATTAGGCACTCATTTGAAGACAAAATCATAAAAGGTACTGAAGACAAGTATTTTTTGAAGTTAATCATTTATGTCTTCTTTCTATGCAAGTTCTCTGAGATACTATAGCTTTTGAAAATAGACCCAATGGTACTTTATCTGATGGTTGAGTGATTGTTTATGCAACACATGTATATCTAGTTTTATTCATCATATATTACTGATTATCTGAAATTTTTTAAGCTTAATATATTTTGATGATTTCAAAAGCAGATTGCAAGTATTCAACTTAGATAATGATGATCATTTCTCTATTTCATGACATCTTATTGATCAATTTTGATTGTAAATTTGTCATTCAAAGTTTTGTAGTGAAAGGATATTGGTTTTCTCAATGAAATTTATCTTTTTATATTAAGATGACTCTCTTTTTTGAGACTCATACATCTTTGTAATTATTTGACTCTAACTTTAATATAATAAAATCAGATTTCTTCTAAATCTAGTTTTTGTTTCTATTTTAATTTTCTTAGATATAGTTATAATACTTAGATATTTTCTATTTTAATTAGTTTAGTTTAGTTTGTTTCCTTCTCTAGTTCTTAGTTTAGTTTAGTTTATTTATCATAGATAGTTATATATTTTCTCAAGTTATTATTTCCTTTGTTTTGCTATAGGTTGATATCTTTGAAGTATATAAATTTATATCTATTTTAGTCTGTTATTAGTTTAATATAATTATATATCTTTTAAGTTAATCTCTTGATGTTTTCCTCATAGTTTAATTATTTTAGTTTTCTTTTTTTAGTTTAAATAAAATAGGCTATATGTCTATTTTTAATTCTTTGATTAATTATCTTCTCTTTACTTTCCTAGTTTATAGTTTTTCCTTAATTAGTATTCTTTTTAGATTCAATACTATCTTTCAGTCTTTAGTTATCTTTAATTAGCTTTATTTAGAATAGTTTTCTTAATTAAATTTTCTAGTTTTGCTTACTTTAGATTGAGTGTAGTTTGTTTCTTAGTTTAGATTAATTTATGTTATTTTATTTAGAGGTTATTTTATTCTTAGAAGTGTTTTCTTAGTTAATTATTATGTTTTATTTTTTGTTCTATTTAAAATAAATCCTTTTCTTAGTTCACTATCTTTTTCTAGTTCCTCTCTCTTTGCTCTAGGTTTAGTTGTTTTCCTTGTTTATTAGTTTATTTGTAGTTAGTTTTCATTTTTTTGCTTACATGTTTGTCTCTCTCTCTTTATTGATCTATCTCTTCTATTTTTGATTTTATTTAGAGTTAACTTGGAAAACATTTCAAGTAAGAAGAAAATATATTATTTGAATACATATATATTACAGAATCAGATTTCTATTCTTTAAGAGAATATCTATCTCATAGATTTTTTCTATCAAATATAATAAATTACATATTCTTATGTTAATTGATTCATGATTTGATAAATGGATTTTTGATTTCTATAATAGAATAAGTTATCTTGATAACTTGTTGATTATTTCTAAAAAATAATAATAAAAACCCCCACACATCTTTAGGATCTTAGATGAACTTTTAGAACCCCCATGATTAGATTGGTATGATTCTAATTTGACCTTCGTGATAGGCAAAAGGGTTGATTCATTGATGGTAAAATTTCCATCATCAACAAATTTAGCCACTCTATTGGGAAAATCATTCAAAAATCTAACTTGTTTTAAGTTTTGTTTTCTTCTTGCTAATGGTTATTGGATCTCAACTTCCTATCATTCAACCTTTAATAGCTTTAAAAAATGATCAAGTTGATGATGCTTTCAATCTAACACACTATGCTTGGTATAATCATCTTGAAAGTCTTCATCATGTTATTGAAATCATAAATCAAGAAGAAGAGATTGATGAATTTGATTTTGATTGGTATTCAAATTTTACACATGAGACTTAACATGATATTTTGAACTTGAATTGGAGAATTTGAGAAGATAGAAATATATTTTTAACTGCTAATACTAGGCCAAGAACTCATTTTATTTTTGATTCATTTCCATTTGATGATTTTATTATGCTTGTTAAAACTACTTTGATAAATTTACAATTAGATTAAAAAAATTAGGTTCAAGATAATCACTCTTTTCAAGTAGAATCTATTGAAACTTCCAATGGTAGATCAGTTAGTGAGAAATCAACTGGTGGGGAATCAACTATCTAGAAACCAACTAACAAGAAATCAGCTAGTCGGAGAATAACTAGTACTAAAATAGAGATTGGAGGATCTACTTCACAGATTATAAAAAAATAGAGAACAAGAAGAGATCACTGAAGGTGAAGATAAAGAATAAACTCAATAAGAGAATTAAATAGCTATATCACCATGGATTTTTTCTAATCCAATCAATATTAGAAATCATCCAGGTAAGCTACCTTCTCTTAAGGGATTAATTCTACCAAATCTTTTTGGTGCTGCTAGAGAATCCTTGAAAGATCATTTAGAAGCCTTTAGATTAGTTTGTGTCACTCTTGGGATAACTAACAAAAATATTTGTTTAATATTTTTTTCCCAAATATTATAAGGAAACGCTTATCAAGCATTTATTAGTCTGCCTGCTAGAGTTATTAACAATTAAATAGATATATAAGACTAGTTAGAGTTATCTTTTGGTAAAGTTAAGGAAGATTTTGATTTAGTAAATGATATTTCAAATATTTATTTAGACCCTGGAGAAACCATATATCATTTCATTACTATATTCACCAAACTACATCAAAAGATCCCAAGTGATCTTAGACCTTCAAATAAATTATCAAGACTTTATTTTACAATGCTTTACCTTTGAAATATAAAATGGATTTAGAAGATAAATATATTATTGAATATGATGAAACTATAATATTTTATATTTAATATGAAAATAAACTTAAGCGTATAATTTCAAATATAGGTCTACGATAGGCTTAAATTTAGATAATGTAAAGATACTAAAAGCAATACAAAGTTTAATCAATGAGTTGGTCATTGTTAAAAGGTATATAAATGATAAACCTTTTTCTTCATATAAAGTAATGAAATATGATGATATTGCTTACTATTGTAATGTGTGTGAACTTGATCATAATCTTAAAACATGATAAGAAGTTATTAAATTCAAAAAGTATCTTTTTTAAGGAAAAGATGAAATAACTAAAGATTTAGCTTATAACATAAATACTCTTGATGATCCTTTGGAAAATGAGAATATTTATGCTATAAATAATAGTAATAAAGATTATAAACCTCCACAAAATAATAAAACTTCAAATGATAAATCTACTTTAGATGATAAAGGTAAATTAGTGCATAATAATTTAAATAATTCTAATGATAATGTTGCTCAAAATAATCCTTGTGCAACTAGATATTATAATACTCAGTATCATCATTATAGATAAAAAATTAGACAAACCAATGCTAAAAATTATAACATAATTGATGATTTATCAACAATTAAAGTTTTAATTTTCTTGCTACAAACTTATAGTCTTCTAGAATAGTTAGATAATATTAATGAAGCAGTTAAAAATCCAAGAGTTGATGTAAGTTTGCAAGAGGAAAATAATTCCAAACATATTTATGCTCAACATTTTGATTCCCCTACTGATTATATACCTCCTTTCTATGTCATAGTTAGGATTGGAAATAAAATAATTTATAATTACATTTTAGACATAGGTGCTTCAAATAATATCATGCTTAAATTCATTCTAGATCAATTGAGTATATCTTATGAAGTAGACAATAGGAAACTTTCTAGTTTTTTATGCTAGATAAAGTAAGAGCTATGATAAGTTTTGCGACATAGTTATTAAATTTTTTTAGGATGAGTGACTTAGATGTATGATTAGTATTCAAGTCTAGGATATTATTAGTAATTATGCAATATTATTAGGAAGGCATTAGTCTAAATCCACTAGGGCTTTTGCTAGAAAAGATATAACTTGGGTTCTTATTAATAATGAGATTGTATTTATTATGAGGGAATATTTTTTTGGTACCCTAATTGAATCACCTTCTTCATTTAAAATTTCTTACTTTAAAACTGATATTGGAACTTATGAATTGTTGAATGTAGATGAACCAAAAAATTAGCATGAATAAATATTTAAGAGAATGTGAGTATGGATCCTTTTGGGGCTATCACATGACCATACGAATAAATTTTGGGGACTTAAAGAGATCCAAAGATGTGGGGGGGGCATAATTTTTATTTTCTCCACATGTGAGTGGAATATTCCTTGTATTCCTAATTTCTATGTATTTCATATTTCATGGAGTTAGTTTTTAGATGTCTTTTCCAATATTTACTTCTTTGTTTTGAGAAAGCTAGTTGTTTTTTGGAAAGGGAACTCCTTCCTTGTTGAGTGGAGTTGGTTGTGATCACATGATTTTGGAAAAATGTGCCCTTAGAAGGTGGAGAGATGGAAATGGTGAATTCCTCCTTGTGAGAGATTTTATATAGGCTTGATGAGGTGTAAGAGGGTTGTCACATGTTGGATAATTCTTATCTTAGATAAGTATTGCATATTTGCTCCTCTTTTTGTGGATTTTATTCATTTTTTTATATATACAGGATGTGGTGTGGCCTTTATAAGTTGATGGTTTGTTTTTAAGGTGTGGCTTTGAGGATCATAGTCAAAGTGCAGGTGTTTAGTATAAGGTGTGGCTTAGCAACTTATGAGATACAACATTGTGTAGGTGTAGGTGAAAGTGCAATTTTTATGCAACACTTTTTATAAGAGATTTTTATATCTCTGTGAGAGTTTAATGTAATCTTATTTTAGATTATTGATTTATTTGAGAACTTTTATTGGTAGATATAGTCCACACTGGGTGAACCGTGTTAGATCTATGTTATCTATGTTATTTTTATCTTGCTCTCATTTATGCTTTCATATTAATGGTGAATTAAGGAATGTTGTTGTGATGCATTTTATTTCATATCTTTAAATCTAGTTTATGGTAATAATATATATATATATTTATAAGTGTTTTATTCTTAACAATGGGTATCAACACTATTGGTTATGTGTTTTGCTGAAATGGTAAATCATAGGAAGGCTATTAGCTTGAACGAGAGTTATGGGAGAAGAGATCAGATTTAGAGTTAAGAAGTTTGATGGTAAGAATTTTGGTTTGTGGAAAATGTAGATGGAAGATTACCTATATCAAAAGGAACTTTAACTCCCCTTGGAGGGGAAAGGTGGACAACCTATAAGTATGAGTGATGTAGATTAGTCATTACTTGATAAAAAGGCATTAGGAGCCATATGGTTATGCCTTACATCTTTTGTTGTATTTAACATTGTAGATTAGATAACTACAAAGGATCTCATGGATAAACTTGGGAAGTTATATGAGAAACCTTCAAATTCTATTAAATTTTTTTTATGAAAAGATTATTTAACATGAAAATGTTTGAGAATGGTTCAATAGCTAATCATCTAAATGATTTTAATATGGTTTTAAACATACTCACTTTAGTTTGAATCAATTTTGATGATGAAGTTAGATCTTTGCTAATATTATGTTATTTGCCTAATAGTTAGGATAGTTTGGTTATGGCTATGAGTAATGTAGTCCCTGCCAAGGGAAGCTTGAATTTTGAGGATGTTGTAGGTGTGACCTTAGCAAGGAGATAAAAATGAAAAACATTGGTGAATCATCTTTAGGTAATGCTTTGTCTATTGATACTAGAGGGAGGCAAAAGGACAAGAGCACATGCAATCAAAGGAAACCAAAAGGTAGATCTAAGTCTAGATCTAGATCCAAGATGATATGTTGGCATTATGGGAAGAGTGGACACTCAAAGAAGGATTGTTGGTCACTTCAAGATATAATGAAAAAAAGGAGGAAACGAATGAGGTAAATGTTACATCAAGTAATTCATGTCAAGATACCTTAATTATTTATATGGATAGTTATTTTGAGTCTTGGGTATTAGATTCAGGGGCTTTTTTTCATGCCACCCCACATAGGCATTATCTTACTAATTATGTTTAAGTGAATCTAGAACATGTATATCTTGGTGATGATGAATAATGTGGGATAGTAGGCAAAGGCTGTGTTTTGGTTAATATGTAGAAGGGGAACATATGGATCCTTAAGGTTGTTAGACATGTGCCTATGTTGAGACAAAATTTGGTTTTAGTGGGGAAATTGGGTAATGAGGGATGTTCAGTATTGTTTATTATAGATTCTTGGAAATTTACCAAAGGTTCTCTTGTGATCTTGATAGGTAAGAAAGTTGGTAATTTATATTTGACTAGTAGTGTTGATTCTATTGATTTAGTTGCTACAGATGGAGATGCAACTATGTGGCACTTTAGGCAAGATCATATGAGCCATAAAGGCATGAAAATCTTAAAAGATAAGTTGCCTAGATTGAAATATATAGATATAGAATTTTTTAAAAATTGTGTATGAGAAATAGAAGTAGGTTAAGTTCTTGAAGGTTGGACCCATAAAAAAAGAGCACAAGTTAGATCTGGTACATTTAGATATATGAGGACTAGTTTAAGTATCTTCTATTGGTGGATTTAATTATTACATTACTTTTATTGATAATGTAACTAGGAAAGTTTGAATTTATTGCATTAAAAATAAATTTGATGTATTTAACACTTTTAAGAAGTGGAAAGCCTTGGTTGAGAATGAAATAGGTCTCAAATTGAAATGTCTCAGATTAGATAATGGAGGTGAGTATTGTAGTAATGTTTTCTTTGATTATTATTCTAACAATGGAATCCATAGGCAAATAATGGTTCCAAGAACTCCATAGTACAATGGGGTATCTGAAAGGATGAATAAAACAATAATGGAAAGTGCTAAGAGCATGAGGTTACATGCAGGGTTGTCTTTATAATTTTGGGTAGAAATAGTTAAGCTAGTAGTATATCTAATTAATAGAGGACCTTATATGCATTTGGATGGAGGAATTCTAGAACAAGCTTGGTTTGGTAAGAATGTTGATTATTATTTTCTTAGAATATTTGGATGTGAAGCATTTTCTCTCATCAAGAAAGAGGATAGGACCAAGCTAGAGGCTAAATCAAATAAATGCACATTTATTGGTTATGGTGAGGATGGCTTTGGTTTCTCTTTATGGAGCATTAAATATATGAAAATATTTTAGTCTAAAGATGTATTCTTTAATGAAAAAGTCATGCATAAGGATCGATTATAGGAAAATGATCAAGAATAAAAAGAGTACATAGTATTAGATGACATTGTAGATGGTAAAGTATCCAAGGATTTAATTTAGGAACCTTCTACACAAGGACCCCAAAATCCTATGGTAAGAAGATCTTCTAGGGTGAGAAGAGCACCTGAACATTATTCTCCTTTGAATTATTTATTACTTATTGACAATGGAGAACCAAAGTGTTATGAGGAAGAAATGCAAGTAGATGCCAATTTGAAGTGGGAACAAGCCATGAATGATGAATATAGATCTCTCATGGAGAACTAAACATGATATTTGGTAAGGCTACCCAAGGGAAAGAGTGCATTACCAAATAGGTGGATCTTTAGAATAAAAAAAGAGGATCAAGGGAGAAAAAGGTTTAAGGCCAAGATGGTAGTCAAGGGGTTTATACAAAAATTAGGTATTAATTTTGATGAGATTTGCTCTCCTATTATAAAAATGACTTATATTAGGACTATTCTTGGTTTAGTTACAGTTGAAGATTTGCACTTAGAACAACTAGATGTGAAAACTAATTTTCAACATGGTGGTTTGGATGAAGAGTTGTATATGAAGTAGCCATAGGGATATGAGGTCAAAGGAAAGGAGAACTATGTGTGCAGATTAAAGAAGAGCTTGTATGGCCTTAAAAAAGATCCACAACAATGGTATAATAAATTTGATTATTTTATGTTGGAACAAGAATATCAAAGGTGTAATTCTAACCATTGCATGTACATCAAACATTTTGATGATGGTTCCTTTATTATTTTTATGCTTGTATGTGGATGGCATGCTAGTTACAAGAAAGAACATACAACATATTCATATGCTCAAGAAATATCTTAGTGACTCCTTTTCTATGAAGGATTTGGGTGATACAAAGCAAATCCTTAGTATGAGTATTTCTTGTGACAAGAAGTAGAGGAAGTTGGTTTTATCCCAATTAGACTATGTGAAGAAAGTCTTGGAAAGGTTTAGTATGTTGGATGCTAAATCTATTGGTACTCCTTTGGTAGGCCACTTTAAATTACCAAAGGAACAATGTCCCAAGATGGAAGTTGAAAATATTAAGATGTCCAAGGTACCTTATTCTTTGGTAGTTGGCAGCTTGATGTATGCCATGATTTATGATAGGCTAGATATTACCCATGCAATGGGAGTTGTGAGCAGGGATATGAGTGATCCAGGTTATGAGCATTGGTAGGTAGTGAAATAGATTATTTGATATTTGAGAGGAACCATTGATTTTACATTATGTTATGGTAGATTAGATACCACTTTGCATAGTTATGTGGATTCAAAAATGGTAGGGGATATTGATAGTAGGAGGAGTACAACATGATAGATATTTACTATTGGAGATACAATAGTTAATTGGATTTTTAGGATATAGAAGGTTATGGCTTTTTCAACCATAGAGGCAGAGTATGTTGCTACCACAAAAGCTAGCAAGGAAATGATTTGGTTATAGGAGTTATTTTGAGATTTGGGGCATGAGCAAGAGTTTGGGAGATTACGCAGTGATAGTTAGAGCGTTATTCATTTGGAAAAGATTTCCACTTTCCGCTCAAGGATCAAACACATTCAGTTACATTATCACTTCATTAAGACAACTTTGGAGGAGAACTTAGTGAAGCTAGAGAAGATTCATACTAGATATAATCTTATAGATATGATGACCAAGGTGGTCACATTAGACAAGTTGATACTATGTTTAGATTTGGTTGGCCTTAGTATTCATGGATTAGTGATAGATTATATTTAGAATAAATGGTCTCCAAGTGGGAGATTGTTGAGTGTGGAGACCTTTGAGGCTATCACATGACCATAGGAATAAATTTTGGGGACTTAAAGAGATCCAAAAATGTGGGGGGTGTAATTTTCATGTTCTCCACATGTGAGTGGATTGTTCCTTGTATTCTTAATTTATATGTATTCTATGTTTCACAGAGTTAATTGTTAGATGCATTTTTCCATGTTTACTTCCTTATTTTGAGGAAGCTATTTGTTTTTTAGAAAAGGGAACTCCTTCTTTGTTGAGTGGAGTTGGTTGTGATCACATGCTTTTGGAAAAATGTGCCCTTAGAATGTGGAGAGATGGAAATGTAAAATTCCTCCTCAGGAGAGATTTTGGATAGGTTTGATGAGGTGGAGGAGGGTTATCACATTTTGCATAATATTTATCTTGGATAAGCATTGCATATTTACTCCTCTTTTTGTAGATTTTCTTTATTTTATTATATATACAAGATGTGATGTGGCCTTTATAGGTTGATGGTTTATTTGTAGGGTATGGTTTTAAAGATGAGAGTCAAAGTGCATGTGTTTTGCAAACTATAGGTGTTCATTATAGGGTGTGGTTTAACAACTTGTGAGATACAACATTGTGCAGGTGCAAGTGAAAGTGCAATTTTTGTGCAACACTTTTTATAAGAGATTTTTCTATCTTTGTGAGAGTTAATTGTTATCTTGTTTTAGATTAATAATTTATTTGAGAAATTTCATTGGTAGATGTATCCCACATTGGGTGAACCATGTTAGATCTATGTTATTTGTGTTATTTTAATCTTTCTCTCATTTAAGATTTCATATTAATGATGAATTAAGGAATGTTTCTATGATGTATTTTATTGCATAGCTTTATATCTGGTTTATGGTAATAATAGATCTATATTTGTAATTTTTTTATTCCTAACAAAGAAATATTTTATGGTCTCTTTCTTTGATGGGGCTTGATCTCAATAAAGTAGTGGTGCTAGAATTTATCTTATATATTTAGTTGGTAAAATCCTTCATTATGATTTCAAATTATCTTTTAAAAACACTAATAATATAGTAGAATTTGAAGCATTATGTTTAGGATTAGAAAAATCCATAGAGTTGAATGTTAAACATTTAAATTTTTTTTGGAGATTTAGAACTAGTGGTAAGATAAGTTTGCAAGATTTATAAGACTAATCAAAATTATTTGCATCATTATACAAAAAAAAATTTGTCATTACTTGAGCAATTTGAATCTTTCAATATCACACATATTCTTAGAGAATTCAATATAAGGGATGATAAGCTTGTAGTTTATGCCTCTAATCCAACTTTGAGTGAAATTGAGCCCACTATTGATTTTATTTTAGTTGAAACTTTTCATTCTAAGATTCCTAATATAAATGATAGTTGGCCTGTGTTCAACTATGATAAACATATAGATTCATTTCTTAAAGGTAATTACTTTGATCATGATGACCATGCACTTAATTATGGATATTATTTATAGCTAAGTACTAACAAATTACATGATAGTTTTGTAAGATTAGAATCTATTTTTTCACCTAATGATTAGCCAAAAATATGTAAAACAAAAAATACATCAAGAATCATAGGTGAAAACACTCACATAAATTTAGGCAATGAAGAGAATCCTAAGTATGTTTATTTAGGAATTCAGGTGACTGAAAATGAAAAAGTTAAGTTCATTTAATTGTTTAAAGAGTTTATTGATATCTTTGCATGGTCATATAAGGAACTTAAAGGTTATGATACTCGTATTGGTAAACATTAAATTCCTATTAATCCTGGTATCAAATCTGTTAGACAAAAAATATGAAAGAATCAACACTTTATTAGAAGACACCATTAATAAATAGCTGGATAAAATGATTGAGCTAGTGTCATTTTTCTTGTAACATATTCAGAATAGGTAGTTAATCTAGTCCCAATTAGAAATAAAAATGGTGATTTTAGAATTTGTGTTGACTTGAGATATTTAAATAAAGTATAAAATATAATTTTCCTTTACCTAGCATAGATCAAATTTTATAATAGATCATAGGATCTGAAATAATGTCTTTATTAGATAGATTTTTAGGTTATAATAAAATATTTTTAAATCTTGATGATAGAGAAAATACTAATTTTAAAACTCTTAGAGGTACTTTTTCTAACAATCAAATGCCTTTTGGTTTGATGAATGCGGGATCCAGTTTTTAAAAGGATATGTATGTTGCTTTCGATCATTTGATAGGTATTTTATTAATGTTTATTTATATGATCTCACCATTAATTCTAAAAAGATAAAGAAGGATTTATACCATATTCATAAAGTATTCACAAGATGTAGAAAATTTGACATTTTTTTAAATTTAAAAAAATCTATTTTTGGTGTGACTAAAGGTAAATTATTAGGACACATAATATCTAAAAAAGGTATTTCTATTGACCTTGAACATGTAAAAGCTATAAATAAACTACCTCCTCTCAAAGATCAATCAAGTTTAAGATATTTCTTTAGTAAGATTAATTTTGTTAGAAAATTCATTTTTGATTTTGCTGACAAATCTAATCCTTTACAATTGTTGATTAAGAAAGATAAAATATACATTTGGGATGAAAATGATGAGTTAGCTTTTAATTCTATAAAAATTGTAATTATGAGAGCTCTTATCCTTGCTAAGCCTAATTTTAAAAAAGCATAAAAGCTATAGGAGTTGATATAACATAAGAATTTGAAAATAGTGAAGAAAAACCTATTAGTTATATGAGCTAAATTTTAAAAGATATAGAAACTAGATATTTCCTTATTGAGGAATTCATTTTCTCACTTGTTTCCTCTTTGATTAAAATTTGATATTTACTAATGAGAAACAAAGTTTTTGTGTCATCTAATGAACCTGTTTTGTCATATATTTTAAAATAGCCAACTCTTCAAGGGAGGCTAACTAAGTGGATATTATGTATTCAAGAATTTGATCTTAAATTTGAAACTTTTAAAACTATTAAAGGTAACGAACTAGCAAAGCACTTAGATGAAAATGTTGCCTCAGTTATTAATGTTCTAGTTTTATCAATTGATGAAAATTTAAATGTGAAACCACACTTAAAAACTATGGAAGCTACTAAATTTTCTAAAATTTTTAAGTTTGGTCATGAAATGATTGAATGGGATTGTTTATTGGCTGAAAGATGATTGATATAATGGCTTAGTTTATTATTTTAAAAATAAGTCTTGTCCCAATAATTTAAATAATAAATAAAGGCATTCCTTAAGGGTAAAAGAATTAATTTTTTTATTAGAAAATTTTCTATTTTATCATAGTTTTGATGGTGTATTTTTAAGATATCTTACGCATAATCAAACTTATAAAGTTCTTAGGAGATATCATAAAATAAATTGTGGTGGACACTATGCTAAAAAATAACTACTTATAGAGTTTGAGGGCTATTTATTATTGGCATACTTTATTTCAAGATGCTTATAAGTTAGTTCATTATTGTATGCCTTGTCAACTATTTGTTGGAAGAGATAAACTACCTACAATGCCTTTAAATCCAGTTATTCTTAAAAAACCTTTTACTAAATGGGGCATTGAATTTATTTTAGTTATTCACCTACCTTCATCTATAGGTCATAGATACATTTTGACATCCATGCATTATTTCACCAAGTGTCTTGAGGCCAAAGCACCTAAAAGTTTAGTAAAAGGTGAAGTAATTTCTTTTCTAGAAAATCAAAAATTCTCTAGATTTGAAATTCCATATAAGATTATTTTAGATAATGGATCTTAATTTATTTCAAATGAGTTTTTAAAATTTATAAAAAAAATATTATATTATTTCTAGTCATTTGTATAAGTAATATCCACAAGGAAATGGATACGCTGAGTCCACTGATAAAAATTTGATTTATATTATGAAAAAACTAGTTTGTGATAACAAAAAGAATTGGAATCTTAAGATTTTTTAAGCCTTATAGGATGGTAAGACTATTGTTAAGGTAGCAAGTAGTTATTTGCCTTTTATGTTAGCATATGGGTTTGAAGCTACTTTACCAATTAAACTTCAGATTTCTTCAAATAAGACTACTTTACAATATGTAGCTGAAGATATAAATTTAATTAAATAGAGATTGCATGATTTGGTAGATCTTGATTAATCCAAGGCAACAACATTACAAAAAAGAAGACTAAGCAAAAGTTAAAGATATTTTTTGATAAAAAGGTTTCTAGTAAAAAGTTTAATGTTGGTGACTTAGTTTTATATTGGGATAAGTCTCATGAGGACCTTGGAAAATATCATAAGTTTGATACATTATGGTTGGGACCTTATAGAATTACCATAGTTCTTGGAAATAATGCATTTTATCTTAAAGATTTTGAAGGATATTGGCTACATTTTTCAGTAAATGACCATCACTTGAAATTGTTTCATGACCAGTTATCTGTTTGTTGCTCTTTTAATTTATTTTATATTTTCTATTTGGTTTATTTTTTCTTTCCTTTCCTTTGTTTTGTTGTTTTGTTTCGATTTTCTATTTTATTTTGCTTTTCTTTTCTTTTTTTCCAAAATGATCAATGAAATATTATGGAATGAGGAGTATCACATTATGAAGGAAGAGTGCAAATAATCTATGAAAGTACTATAAGTATCATTCATTTTTAGAAATTATTCTTAAAATTTCAGTTTTTCATAATAAATGAATAATATGGTTGACTTATATTTGGTTGTATAAGTATGATTTCATTTTTAGATTTTATGCTTAAGGCATTTATAATTGATTGTATATTTAGCCTAAAATTTATTGTTATTCATTTCCCTTTCTTCATGCCATGCTAGCCAAACAATCCATCCCTTGTTTGAATCTATTATGAAAGAGGTTCATGCTTAGCTACTTGAGAAATGATTTTCTTGGATCACACTCTCAGGGTAAAATATGTTTTATAATAGGCAATTTTTTGCTACTCAAATTTAAATTACAATATTGAATAGCAAGGTCACTAGTTTTTATGCCTATTTTCTACACCCCACTAAATTTTTCAAAATAAATACTTGTTTCCATAGAGATCACCTTGTCATAAAACCTAAATATATGTTGGGGACCCTAATAATTAATAGTATTTTTAGATGCATTATTAATTATGAAATTTTAATGATCTATTGATAAATTTTATTTATGTTTAAGTGGTTTCAAAGAGTATGGTGGATAAATGAATAATATATGCATATATAATTATAGATATGATCAGTTGTCCTACTATTCAGATTTAGTACACTTTGACAATTTTAGTTAATACATGGACTTTTAGTTTTCTATAATTATAGTTGATTTGTTATGTTCAATATTCATAGGTGGATTTGATTTATGATTTAGATAAAAATGGTGATATCATTCTTAGGAAAATATTGCAATAAAATTTGGTACATTTGAAAATTATGTGAAAAATACACATTTGATGAACAACTCAGTTTCACTCACTACTTGATATGATGGTTATTTGAAATACAAATATTTTTTGATGGTTTATAATGCTCATATCCTAATTTATACAACTGGTAGTCTAGTTTGTTTTGATTCTACACCTAATACATGGCTCAATGCATGAAAACGTAATTGGCATACTAAGTTTAGTTAATTCAAGATTCAAGTTAATATTCAAATTTGGTGATCATAGTTCTCAAAACATGTATTTCATTTCTTGTATCTTGAAGATTGATTTGTATAAGAAGATTGATGAGATAAATAAATAGCACATAAATTATTTAAAAATGTCATAAACTTATTTTGAGAGGTTCACTTCACTAGAAAATGAGCAAAAGGGACTTTATTTATCACAAAGTTTGCATTCATGTTAATATTTCTTAAGGGGACCTATCATAACATTCATGGCATAATTTAAATTTTTTGATGCTAGGTTATATTTTTTGCATTGTGTAAAGTTTTCATGGGACTAGCTTAACACTTAGTATCGAGAACCCTTTTTGGTTGATTGAGAAACATATTCAACATGACTTAACTTGGTTAAATGGCATTTGATCCATTGTGGCATATGAGTTGGCATGGGTATTAAATGCCAAAGTATAACCTTGATGATTTAAGATCACCCACAAATTTAGTGGCGAGGGCATTAATTGAAATAATTTATTCCTCAAAAATGGGTAATTGGTTAGTGAGATAGTATGAAGAGATAGTCTTGGATAAACTTATCAGTGCTAATAAGTAACTTAGAAGGATTACTAAGTACGTAATTAGTTAATGCAAAATAATAAAGAGTAACCACATCACTTGGTTGGTTACAGACTCATGTTATCAAATAAAAAGTTTGTTTTTATTAATTTTTGATCATTTGTTTGCAAGCTTTGTGTAATAACAAAGCCCTAGTAGAATAGTGGGTGAGTTGCAGAATGAGGTTTAGTGAGAATATTTAGCAAAGGATTAAAGTGAGAATACCAGGTATGTTCATGATAATTTTGATCAGTCATTCTTTAAAAATATTCTAGTGATGTATGAAATTTTGGAGCAAGGAAGAGAAGTTTTAAGTGATTTATGGTCTACATAGCAATAAATAAGTTATGTTTTTTTATTTTGATCAATTGTGGAAGAGTACGAGAAGTGCTTTGAATTTTTTGATGAATTATCTTACATGTAGATGTTATAAAGTTTGTGATGTTTTTTTATTAACTATTCTATGTCCTGCATGGTTGGAAGTTGCTATCAATTGTTTATATGTTAAAGGCCAGATCTATAGTGTGAAATATATGGTTTTACACATGAAAACTTTGAGAAAGAATTTTATCTATTTGAAAAGTTTTTGATAATATTTTGAAAGCATACATGGAAAAAAGTTTTGAAAGTGATAGTTGGTTGATACACATGTAAATAGATTTTACCTTTGTATAATTTATAATTTAAGTTTATAGAAAAAATGTATGCGTGCATAGATGTGAAAAAAATATCAATTTTTCTTTTTAAGCTTACATACCTAATGTCTTTATGAGAGATAAATAAATGGTGTTCTATGGTTTTGGTTGAATGTCATAATTTCAAGGTGTAGGTTTTGTATTTTCAAATGTTTCTTTGGGAAAACTATTTCAAAGAATTTTTTGTTGTGACATTAGTGTGTTTTCATCAATCTCAATATGAAGATTTACTTGCATGTTTTAGATAATGAAAATATGATATTATCTTTATTTTTGAAACTAGGTATGAAATAGATTGATAAATTTCTTGTCTTGGTTTTATATATATATATATATATATATATATATGTCGAGGGTTTTGATAATCTTTATATCATGTTGAAATCTAGGTTTTAAGGATTTTGGTTTATGGTATATTTTTTGGTAACCCTCTAGTTTGTAGATGTTTTAATACCTGTTGCTTTCTTTTGGGTTAAAATGATGATATTCTTACACAAATTTTATAAAATATTAGAAGGTTTTCAGGTTTTTCTTGACTATTTTCATGCACAAAAATGTTTGTCTTGATTTTAAAATGACTGGAAGGATATGTACATAGATATCTTTTGTTTAAAGCTAATGTCAAACTCAGGGTTTTATCTTGGTTTAATTTATTATTTCTTATATGAAGAGACAAGTGATTCTAAAAATGATGGTATGGACACAAAAATAATAATAAAATTTAATGCATGTATTTTTGGTTACATATATGGTTATTTTTGCAAATTATTTATTCAATTTGTCGAATATATTTGGATGAAGAGGTAAGTTTATTCATATAATAGATTATAGTCTATATTATACAATTATTTGAGTTTAATATAGCACAAGTTATGGTTTTATCCTAAGCACATGGAATTCAATTTTTGGGGTTTTCAAAATATAATGAATAATGGCTTTATTTTGAAAATATGAGGATTGCATACATGAAATTTATTTTTGATATGAACAAGTCACAATTGATCTATGATTTAAAAGACTGATAATTGATCATGATTCATAGTGTGTATTCTAAAAATATTAGAGTCTATGAATCATAAGGATGTTTGTTCTTAGTTTGGGTTAATCATGTTGCTAAAAAGGTTTTGCCAAACATCTAGTTTTAGTTTAAAGTGGGATTGATAGTGTGAGAATTAGGATCATTATGTGTAAATATATATTAAATCAGTCGGCTGTGTTGAAATGATAATGGCTTATTTATTTATAATATATATGGAAAATTTTTAATGGATGCAAAGCTAATTATAAAGACATATTATTTATTTGAAGTTTAATCTCAAAATTGAAGTTTTATGCTTTTCTTTGAAAATAGACATTGAGATTAAAATTATTTGATACATTGAATTTAATATCAAAATCATGATGGCATTTGAGGTTCAATATAGATTGTGATTTATATACAGTATGTTTTAATCATGATGTAGTTTTAGTTTACTTGATGGATTATTATAGTTTGTATTTCATTTTGTCTCCCAACCTTAGGTTTTGTTGTTGTATGTTAGATTAATCAATATGTTTAGGTGGGATCAACCAATAGGATGTAATGATGATAGAGGATGGGTAAAAAATTCTAGTAGAGGTGTTAGTCAATCAAATTCTAGTAGAAGTTTTAGTGAGGGTGGATTTCATGTAGGATGTTTTGGACCTAGGTTTTATAGAGGCACAAGAATGTCAATTCACTTTGATGCCTATAATCTTGAGTTTTTGAATATTTTGAGTAATCTACCTATTAATCCAGCCAATAGGGGTTATAGAGGTTATAGGGATTTTCATGATAGTAAAATTGGAACCCATGCACATTCCCAAATTAGCTCATCTTCCCATTTGGAGCATGATCCTTGGAATTTTCCTATCTAGCCCCCTAATTTTAGAGGTGAACCAATTGATGATCCTTTTCCTACTAACCAATACATGCAGCTTGAAATAGAAACTGCCCATGCTAAAAACCTTAATAATATGGCTATTCCTTTAGATGCACCTTCCCCTTCTCATAGAAACCTTGCTAGAAAATGTAGAAAGCCAAACTTGTCAAGTGCTCATAGTGAATCCCTTTTGAAGTTTGAGAGGTTGAATTTTGAGTCATGGATATACTAATAGAAAAAAACAATAATTTTTTTTCCTCAAACTAATAACTATAACACTACTAAAAATAGGACTACTAGTCAAACTAAACTTGAAACACCAAAGGAAATCAGATTACTAAAAAAATTAAGTTGGAGGTTGATGACAACATGACTAATTCAGGTACTAGATTGTTTTCATTTCCTGGTACTAAAATGGAGTACATTGTTTCTCTTCAAGGTCAAGACAAACAAGTGATTTAAGTTTTTTTAGATTCAAATGACTATTGGTCATTCAAGGGATAATTTATATTTAGTGTTGAACTTTCATGGCAGACATTGATATTTTAGTTTAACATTTGACAAATTTTGGTAATTTCAAAAAATACATCAATTTTAGATTTTGATATAATTATATATGCTAAGTTAATTAAATATACATTATGGTTTAATATTAATTGAATTTATAAATTTTTGACATTTTTTAATTTTATGATTGATATGTATTCTATTATATTATTAATTAATATGGGTCCCCACCCATTAAGATTAGTACCTCAGGTCTATTAATCTAAATATCTTGATCAAATTAAGACTTTTTAAAGTCTTAATTAAATCTATCCTTGGCCAATTTTAGTTTATAATTAATTGACTTTGATAAAAGTTAATTAGTTAACATTAACAAATAACTAACTAAAGATAGTTATAACTTATTTTACAACTAAGTTGGAGGTATAAAAGAGATCAAGCACTCATTTTAAGATATAAGAATAATAGGTATTGAAGACTTAAGTATTTCTAAATTCAATCATTTATCTCTTTTTTCTATGCAACTTCTCTAAGATAGTACAAGTTTTATAGATAGACCCAATGGTACTTTGTCTGATGATTGAGTAATTGCTTATGCAACATAGGTATATCTAGTTTTATTCATTACATATTATTGATTATCTAAAGGTTTTTAAGCTTAATATATTTTTATGATTTTTATTTGTAATCCTATGCACATATTTCAAGTATTCAACCTAAATAATGATGATAATTTTGCTATTTTGTGACATCTCATTAATCTATTTTGATTGCAAAGTTGTCATTCAAAGTTTTTTAGAGAAAGGATGTTGGTTTTCTCAATGAAATTTATCTTTTCATGCTAAGACAACTCTCCTTTTTGAGACTCATACATCTTTGTAATTATTTGACTCTAAATTTTATATAATAGATTCAAATTTATTCTAAATCTAGTTTTTATTTCTATTTTGATTTTCTTATATATAGTTATAATCTTTAGATATTTTCTATTTTAATTAGTTTAGTTTAATTTGTTTCCTTATGTAGTTTAGTTTAGTTTATTTATCTTAGATAGTTATAGATTTTCTCCAGTTATTATTTCCTTTATTTTTCTATAGGTTGATATATTTAAATTATTTAAATTTATATCCAATTTTGTCTGTTATTAGTTTAATGTAATTTCATATCTTTTAAGTTAATCTCTTGATATTTTCCTCATAGTTTAAGTCTTTTAGTTTTCTTGTTTTAGTTTAAATCAAATAGGCTATATGTCTATTTTAAATTCTTAGATTAATACTCTTCTCTTTGCTTTTCTAGTTTATATTTTTTCCTTAATTAGTTTTCTTTTTAGATTCAATACTATCTTTTAGTCTTTATTTATCTTTAATTGGCTTTGTTTAGAATAGTTTTCTTAATTAGATTTTCTAATTTTGCTTACTTTAGATTGAGTGTAGTTTGTTTCTTAGTTTAGATTAATTTATGTTATTTTCTTTATAGGTTCTTTAATTCTTAGATGTGTTTTCCTAGTTAGTTCTTACGTTTTATTTTCTATTCTATTTAGAATAGATCCTTTTCTGAGTTCACTATCTTTATATAGTTCCTCTCTCTTTTCTCTAGTTTTAGTTGTTTGACTTATTTATTAGTTTGTTTGTATTTAGTTTGATTTTTTTTATTACATGTGTGTCTCTCTTTCTTGATCTATCTCTTCTATTTCTAATTTTATTTAGAGTTAACTTGCAAAAAATTATAGGTAAGAAGCAAAGATATTATCTAAATACATATATATTATAGAATCATATTTTTATTATTCAAGAGACTATCTAGCTCATAGATTTTCTCTATTGGACATAATAGATTATAGATTATTATCTTAACTGATTCATTATTTGATAAATAGATTTTTTATTATTATAATGGAATATGTTATCTTTATAACTTGTTTATTATTTCCTAGAATTTATAATAAAAATGTTAAGCACATGATATACTGAGAAGGGGGTGAATTAGTATATCATATATCTTATAAAGCTTTTACTTAATCAATCTCCACTTAACCATACATTCAATATATGAAATAAAAATAAAATAATAACATGCACCACATTAGAGAGAGAGAGAGAGAGAGAGAGAGAGAGAGAGAGAGAGAGAGAGAGAGAGAGAGCGCATATTTTTATGTGAAAACCTAATATGGGATAAAACACATAAAATAATCTCAAATATAAGAATGAACACCAACTCAAATTATAAAGTTCATAAGCACCAAATTGTATGAACACCAACCCCTTTGCTGAGCACCAACATAATAACTATTTGTGAGCACCAACCCACATAAGCACCAACCCCTTACAAAGATTTTTGAGCACCAACCCCTCTTGTGTATAAAACACAACTATATTTCAATGTTATTTTTTTAACAAATGATAGAACTCTACAATTTCTCTTTCTATTCTCTCCTCTTTTATTATATAAAGTAATTACAAACCATGCACTCTCTTTGATATTACGAATGGCTTCTCAAATATTTATTTATAGATTTCCAAATGATCTTTGGCATTCACTCTTTATTACCCTTCACTCCTCATGGAAAATGGTGCCAAACTTACATGACCCTTTGAATCCTTTCATTTGAAAAGTCACATGGTGACCCTTCATGAGCAAATGCATTCCTTTCCCTTGTGTCTTTATCTTAGTGACCTTTCGAATTCCTTAAGGTTAATCTTCATGAAAAAATGCATCCTTTCCCTCTATTATCTTTTCCTCATGACTATTTCACTTCCTCATGGGTCCTCTTTTTGACTTTATGCAACCAAAAATATATTCATTAATATTTAATAAATATCAACACATTTAACCAAATTATGAACATTAAAAAAACCTTTAGAAAATAAATGCTATGGGGCATTTCTCACCAATGATTCTAGACCTTTGACATCAATGACAATATTTCTAATGAAAAACCCTTCACATCTTTAGGATCTTAGATGAACCTTTATAACCCCCACAATTAGAAGGGTATGATTCCAATTTGACCTTCACATTAGGAAAAAAGGTTGATTCATTGATGGTACAATTTCCATCATCAACATAACCTAATTGAGTAATTCAATGAATTCATCATCTAGACATTTCATTGAAGGAATAATTATACTATGGATACATTGGAAATGGCCAAAATTACCCCAAAACCCATTACTAACTCCAAATTGAGGAATTTTTTTGTAGAGTTGGTCTCTACTCCTTATGTTCCAAATGATGTTACAGACTTCTAAGTCTTCAATGATGACCAACATATCATTAAAATTATAACCAACACTAACAAATTTTAGTCCCATATCATTTATGAGGATGACATGGAGGAGTTTGAAATAATTGAAGAATGGGTCATTAACTTGAAAAATAATAACATATTGAAAGGTATAGTATTATTGGAGGCTCTTTGATATGGAGTATCAAGGTGAGAAAGATAAAATAGCCCATACTAAAGGTATTCCTTATGAGCATTGCAATGTGGGAAATGTAAGTGAATCAAAACATGTGATTTTAACCACAAATTTCACCCTTATTAAAAATAAAATGATTATGTAAGCCTTGAAATACTTTGATGACACTATTGCATGGATCTATGAATATTTAAAGGTATTTGGAACCTCCATACTTAAAAATACTATTCCTATGAGACATGGTGTTAAACCATTCCACCAGATAAAAAGGATAATCAATCCATTATCAAAACCTTTAATTTTCAAAGAAGTGCAAATAATGATTTCTAAAAAGATCATATATCATATTAGACACTCCACTTGGGTGGCCAATTTGGTATGAGTTAGAAAGAAAAATGGATAAATATGACTCTGTGTAGACTTTAGAAATCTGAACAAAGCATCTAATAAGGATGATTATATGATAGATTCATTAGATGAAGGCTTTAATCTAGTCAATGCATCTTGAATTATGTCATTCCTACATGAATAATTAGGAAATAATTATGTGATGGTTAGTTATGAGGATAGAATCAAGATAACATTCACAAGTAAATGGGGTAAATTCACATAAAAGAGGATGCCATTAATCTTGATCAATGTGGGTGACAATTTATAAAAAGACATTGATATTAAATTCAAGGACATCATTTGATAATTCATAATAATCTAAATAGATGATTTGACATTATTTTCCAAGGATTGATTTAACCACATTAAAGAATTGGGGATGATTTTACAAAGCTGCATGGAACATCATATTTATTTGAACCCAAAAAAATGCATATTCGAGGTGACTGAAGGAAAGTTATTAAACCACATTATTTTTGAAAAAGGTAATTCCATATATATAAAAAGATTTTAATTAATTATGAAAATCCCATTGCCTATAAATAATAAGTATCTAAAGTCATTCTTTGATAAAATTTACTTAGCATGGAATTTCATTTCAGGCTTCATTGAGATAGTTTGACCACTAAACATCATGATAAAAAAAAGATTAAAATATTAAATGGACCTTGAGGCACAAACATATTTTTATGATATAAATAAGCCAATTATAGAAACACTAGTGCTGATTAGTCTGGATTACATGTATCCATTATATATCTACTCCTCTTTTGAACATTCTAGTGCAGTTGTCCCAACTCATAGAAAAGAAGTTGGGGATGAGATACCTATTTCATTTATGAATTTCCCACTCAAAAATGTTGTACTTATATACTCAAACATACAAAATAGGTTTTTACCTTAATCAAAGCTATCAAAATTTTTAGACATTATATCCTATGCAATAAAGTGTTTATTATTGTGCCTAACACAAATGTCAAACCAATGCTAATGCAAAATGAGATAGGTGAGTGCTATGGGAAGTGGATAACCATTATAAATTTATTTAACCTAGATATTCAACATATTAAGATAATTATAGGTTAGTAACTAATCAAAACCATGGCCAAAGTGGATCCATAGATCACCTGCCAGTAGTGTACAATAAAAATCATCACAAATGATGACTAATACCATGATGTAGTCTATTATTTGCTCAATAATGAATGGCCAAGTCATAAAAACTCCACTCATAGATTATTATTACACATAAAAATAAATATATTCATGATCAATTCAAGTGTATTAAATAGAAGGAACAACAAAGTAATATATCTGAGATGTCTAAATAAAGAAGAGGTAGCTAGAATACACAGTGATTTATATGGGAAGGATGAAATTGGCCATAATTAAGAGAGTGCCACAACTCACCAAATACTTAGAGTAGGATAATATTATCCCCATGTCTTTAAGGATTAAAATTATCATGTAATAATTTATCACACTTGTGAAGTGGTGACACATAGGGAACACACTCCATCCATTTAATTATAATTGGTCATTAAGGTTCAATGATTTGAAAAATTGGGACTCAACTTTGTGGGATCCATTAATGCAAATTCCTACATTGGACATAAATTTATCCTCACTACAATTTATTATTCCACACACTAGACTAAATCTAAATAATTCAATAATTTATAATTGAAGTGGTGATCAACTTCCTTGAGGACCACATTGTTACCAAGTTTGGTATGTCATTTATTTTTGTATGTGATAATGGACCTAATTTATCCTCACTATAATTTATTGAGTAGGCCTCTGACAATCAAGAAATACTTAAATTTTCCTCCAACTATTATCCACAAGGCAATAGCTTACCTGATTTAAAAAATAAGAAATTATTAGATGTGATAAATAAGGTCTTGGAAAGGAATCATAGAGACTAGCATAACATATTAAAATTTAAATTATAGTATAGTAGTACTAGGATTAAGTATTCTCTCGGTACTTCCCCATATCATCTAGTGTATGGCCAAGACCATCTCTTCCTTGTCAAATTTAGAATCCTAACCTTATTATTCATAAAATATTACCTAGAAATTAATAATAAGATATAGGCTCACCTCCTAAATTTTATTCAATTATAATAAAAGCATGATTCATACCTATTATACTTTATTAGGCATCAAGGAGCTACCAAATATTGTTTTGATAATCAAGCTAGAAAATAATCCTTTTAGATCTTTTATTTTAATCCCCATTTGGGACAAGGCTCATGAAAATAAAGGAAAACATGGAAATTTTGACACCCCTTAGATATGACCCTTACAAATCTCTAAAATCTTGGGAAAAAATTCTTTCTACTTAAGGTGTCTAATTGGTGAGGACTTTTTATTGCATATTAATGGATAATTACTCAAGAACTACTTCTAATATTGATTTGGCTTGGTGTGATCCTATAAATAGTTCCATTTTTATTTCTTTCTTTTTCTTCCTTGATTATTTCCTTGCTTTTTGATTGTTTGTGTGTGTCACTTATCTACTTGTATTTATTTTTGTTGTAAGCTTTGTTTCATTATTATTTATTTTTGGTGTAGACCTTCTATTTTTCCCTATGATTCCATGTCTATCAATGAGGTAATGAAGAGTGAAAATTATAGAGGTAAGTGAAATAAATGAAATTATGGTGGATAATTACTATGAGTAGTTGGTAACACTATATTCATTCTTTAATTCAAGTACAAGGACTTTATATATTTGTGTGTAATCTAAATTAGTTTGTGTATTGGTAAGTTTTGGAATGGTTCATTTAACTCTTGAATATATTCTCTCTAAACCTTTCATAAAATACAATTTAATGACCTCTAAATTTAATTAGATGAAACTATTTCATTCAAGGTCTAAGAGTGAAAAATATATAACTCTACTTTTCATTTACCATGGTGGTCCACACAATAGGATTGAGATGCTCAAGAAAAGTAAAGAAAAATATTTTATTTAAAAAAATCAATGTTTGGATGATCCAAGAAACCTATACCAAGACTATGGACACCTAGCTAATAAGAGAGAAAGATTTTATGGGACCATATACAACTCCATTAGGGATATAGATTCTAATATGGTAGCATAGAAATGTCCAAGTGTTCATTCCAAGTTAAAATTCACTAGCTTGATAATCCTAACTATAACACCTAATACTTGAAAAATTTAGGAAGAAAATGAAAAAAAATATCACACTCTAATCAGGGAGACTTTAAGATTTGGGTTTTACAGTCTTCACCTTCTTGTCTTTGAATGGGTTGTTTCATGTTCCAGGCATTGGGTTAAACTAGAAATTCTAGGTTGTTGGTAGTGTTTCTGTATTCCAAAATACTCATGAGTATTTTCTAGCAAATTCTCCATTTGTTTTTTCTTTTACAACATGCCATAATTTTTTCATGACATCATATAACCTTTTTTTTACTTTGGAGTCTGGTCTTTTCCTTTAATATTATTTTTGCCTTGGTAATGTTTGACATGTTTTTCTAATTTTGAAGGATCCTTAGGATGTTTTAATCTAGACTATAATTCTACTTTGTTATTCTAACCAAGATTAAACTTAAAATTTAATTATGTATACTTCATCCAAGAAAGGATGTGTAGTTAGGAATTCATTAATATTATCATCTAAATTCACTTAGATCTAATAAGTCTCGGTCTATCTTGATTCATGTTAGAGAATGCTTTCAAGATTATTTGTTCAACCACTTTGCCTTAGATTTTATGCAAGTTGTTTAGGTGTTAATAGGTTTTATATGATATTTTCCTTGGAATTTTAGTCCATTTTGGTATTTTATTTAAATTAGTGGGAGATATTTGTATGGATTCATTATGTGACTTAGCTTCTTTCCAAAAAATAGACTAAGGTGGCTATATCTTGATCAAAATGGACTATTTTAGTCACTAAATTCATATCCTTTTAATTCCATTTCTACTTTGTTTTGAGTCAAAATGACTTTTAGATTAGCTAGACTTATTCTTAGTCTCAGTATTTTTATTTGTGTTGGAGTTAAATAATATTTTAGAGTGGAAGTTTTTTATTTTAATTTTCTTAATCTTCTACCTTTCACCTTTTTTTTGGCTTAAGACTTAGCCATTTTCAATAAAAAATCATATTTGAAAACTAATGGCTATTTTATTTTACAGTAAGCTAATGGTCACTTCCTTTCCCACAAATCCTAACTGAATAAGGGGAAACCACTTGTCACTCTCTCATTTTCCCCAAACCTCTTTGGGAACTTAGTATATTTCTAAGAATCTTTGACCTTTCAGGAATTTAGATGTTTCCACATGTGTTGATCCTCTTTCATCACACAACTAGGCCATCTTGGCCATGTTGGGTCCCATATCTTTTGGATGAACATAATATTAATAGGTATCACAATATAATATCCTCATTTCATCATAGTTTTTAGACCTATGAGCCCACACCAAATAATTTTTGGATACTTGAGATCATGCCACATGATGTGATCCGACTTCACTATGTCCCTAGATGTACTTCTCATCAATAGTTGATCTTCCAGGTGCCTTCAATATTAACACATGTCATGATCCTATCTCCTTTCTCCCTAGGAATAGTCCATATGTTTCATGGACTTTAGAAAGGCCCCAAATAAGCAAGATCTTAATAAGTGTCAAGATCTTGCTTCACCAGAACATCAAAGGAAAATACTACTAGTGGATGCTTATTTAGGTAATGAATGAGTGAAAAATTACCATGTGGCATGAACCTACCAAATGGAGTACATGCTAACATCCATGTTAGCATCACATGAGATTAAATTTGATGGTTGCCTTGCCCATAAAAACCATCAAACCTAAAAATGGACTTAAATATTTTCAAATTATTCAACGGTTTATAGGGTCTCTTTTGTGCATTCACCTTAACAACTTAGACCCTTTTAAACCATTTCAAGTTATTTGATTGACTATTTGTTTTCTTAATCTTTGGTAATTATTTATATTATATTCAATTGGGCTAATTCAGCTATAGGTCTTATAGATAAAGTTTTTTAATTCTCAAATATTGATCCATTTCTACTTCATACCAAATTGGAAATGACTGAATAACTATATTGGTGGATTTGTATACTTAGTTGCTCTTTATTTTTAATGGGATTTTTCTAGATTTAGCCATTTTATTAGAAATTGGGAAAATTGAAAACTAGAGGCTAATTTATATTTTCAAATCCTAATGGCTACCTTCTCTATATTCTTTTGTGATCCAAATGCAAAGGATATAGACACATGGTGAGATCCAATCTCCCCACATCCTCAGGTGGTATGTACATACTTCATTCTCTATCCAACTTATGGGTAAATGGGATTATGTCATGTGTTAATATCTTACTTCATCATGGCCTTAAGATGGTCAATACATTAAAATGAGATTGAATAAGTAAGCTAGATGATTCCACATGACATGATCATATTTCCTCATGGACTTAGGATAGTCCATTTACACCAAATACTTAATAGAGCCCCGAATTCCTAAAATAAAGACACATGCCAAAATCTAGGGGCTCCTAAGCAATTAGATTATATGGAACCATGGGATAGAACTAGTAAGCTCTAGGTAAGTGAGATCACTCCACATGGTGAGATCTCATTACACTAAAGCCAAAGAAAAGTCTAAATATGTGGGTCCTTGGGATAAGTAGGAAAGTAGAATACTTTTTCCACATAGATTGTCCCTAACCCATTAAGATACATTATCCTTGTGGAACAATGAGAAGCTTCCATGTGACACCATTTTCTTGGGATGGTTATTTCATGGTATGTAGGCAACAAATTACTAAAGCCCTAAGATGAGGCCACATATCCAAATAGTGAGACTCAAAAGTAGTTATGGCACATTGAGCTTTGAATTAAGACTAGAAAGCTCTAAGTGGCTAAGATCTCAACATGTTGAGAGACATCATTATACCATATCTAAGGAAAATTAAAAAGGATTAGGATCCTCAACCAATTTGCATATGGATTAAGTACCACCATGTATCATGGTCCTAACACATAGAAGATGTGTAGGCATCATAGAACCATGAGAAGTATCCACTTGGTGAAGATTTCTTGAGGTGGATAAATGGACCTATTTAAAGAAGTTAAAATTTGAATTTGATGGCCCTTTCAATCCATCAAGATAAATAAATGCCTAAAAGTTAGATTGTGAGTCTACTATGATTGGCATGATTAGGTTATTATTTGTTTCTAGTATCATGAAGATCATGGGATGTATAATTCTAAGTACATCAAGTAGTGGCATTGATTAATTAGTGATGTGCACTTTGAGACCAAGTGAAGATCATAAAAGACAAATTCTACCTTAATAAGGCATGATCTATGATTGCATAGAATGTGACCAATAAGTTATCTAAAAAAGTATCCCAAGGGCATTCCACTACGTATTATTCAAGTGGAATTTATTTATCATGGTCTGTGGCACTTTGATCATGGTTATAATGAAACTTGAGTTATCTTCAAGTGGATTTAGCTCATTGAGTTATCTTAACTGGTTATTTATGGGCTAAGATAGAGACTAATTGGACTAAAATTATATATAATACTATCTCTTCATTGTATAAAGGTCTAGCTCATTTAGATTTTGAGTTTAGAATAGGAAAACCAGACCCTTTTTCATTTTCTTGAAATATTTGATTTATTAGTTAGTTTCTTTCCTATGAGTTATGAGGTATGTTCCTATTATTGTATTGAGACATTATTGTTATCATTGATTTCCAAGGTAATTGAGTGTCATTGATATCCCAAAGGTTTTCTTGTGAAGATGCATGGTATGTGATCATGATGGCTTAAGCATGATATAGTAGGTCATTGAGTTCTGCATAAGGTCTTAACACAATGATGTGATGTGACAAGATTATGAGTAGTGTGGCTTTGTATTTATTTGATAGATAATAATAAAGAGATTTTTTATTGTGTTTAAGTGATTATTATGATAAGGTCATTGTTGACCAAGTTCATAAGAATAAAGTCTTTGTGGACAAGGTGTATTTTGAAGCCTAGTCTTGTCTTGGTAAAGGCATCAATAATAAAGCTTAATTAAGTGAGTGAGCTCAGGTAAGTGGGAATATGTTTGAAATTGTGTAAACATGTGTACAAGGTAAATAATATTTTAGAAGAGGTTTCAAGGCTAGTTAATGGCTTATTCATTTGCATGCAGAGAATTAGTGAAAAGGTAAAAGCTTGGTAACATAGTGAGGTAAGTAGACTGAATCTTGTAATAATATGTGTGGTAGTGGTTGAGGATGGTATGAGGTTTTTTAGCATGATAATTAGTTTTAGAGTGAATCTACAGTGGTAGGAAGGTCTCAAAGTGGTACGGTGCCTAGTAGGTCTATTTGATGGACTAGTTCCTGAACATGGATATGGATTGTAGAGGCATGATGATGATATACATGTGTATGGACTTTAAATTATGAAATATATTTTTATATCATAAGATAAATATGTAAATTTAGTTACATGACTCTCAGAGTGAATCAAAGGGTTAAGTTATTCATTGGTGGTCTTCTCATGGACCTAGTCTTAAGACCCTAGGTGGCATGATGAGGCATCATGATTAATATTGGAGGCTTATAAAATAATATTAGCATGATTTGAGGTTTGAAATGTTTTTTTAAGTGTAATTATGAAGTTTTAGGTCTTGAGTTGATCAAAAAATAATAAAAATAGACTTGAAGTTTCTCAAGTGTTAGAATGAGGTGTTACAAACCCAAGAAGGATTTTCTCATGATTATTGGCACGTATGACTTTTTCATGGAAATTTGATCTCTTAGGGAGAGGTGTAAAATGGTACTCTCAATTATTTTCAAGCATTATGAGTTTTTTTATGGGAAAAACTTTATGAATAAATGTTAATAATGGAAATTGGTCTAAAACCCTCATAGTGACCTAATATGGAATATATTGATGTTAATGGATCAAAATGGATTGTATGACCTATTTTTTTATTTTTGTTTTTTTTATCATGTATTAGACTCTTCTATATACCTATATGCAGCATTGGTTTGTCTGGTGAGTAAGTGGACCCCATAGAAAAGTACTTATTTCTTAAAAATTTAGTATAGCAAGCATGGTTGACTAAGTAAAAGTTTCACAATGGATGGTGAATGAATATTTAGACTTATATATTATGACCATGGTGGTTTTTGAGTAGTTTAAAAAAATAAAATATGCTAAATTGGTCATGAAATTTGACCTATCACTAAAAAGGCCTAGTGAGGAAGACAATGAGAAAAATAGGAAGAAGTAGGAATGAGATTAGGGATGTGTTTCCATGATTTATGAATGGATAAAATTGCATAAAGTTGTTTATAAATACCTATAAAACATTTAAATATTTAATATATTTTTTTTAAATTATTTTATATATCAAATATATTGTTCTCAAACTGACTTGTCTAACACAATAAGCCATGTATAACAATGAAGACATGAGATTGATCTGTAAGACCAATATTTATATTTGGATATTATAATATATTTATTTTAATATGTTTTTAGGATGTTTTTGTATCATATAAATAAATTTAAACTCCATAAAAGTGTCCACACAGGTACTAAAAGTCATAATCATCATGACTAGTCTTCAAGATAGATTGGTAGTTCTGATTATGCAAGATGAAGTGATGAGTTTGAGACGTTATATTATGAGTTAATATATATAGTGTAATTTTTTTATTTATTTTTTGGATTTATATGACCTATAAATTATTTATATAATATTTATAGTCAATTTAATAAGTTAAAATATGGAAGCCAAAATGGCTTGTTTGGCTATGTAAGAACTATGAAAGAGAAGCTTAATAAATTAATCTACAAGACCAATAGTTGACACTAAAAATTGTGATATATCTATTATAATATTTTATATATGTAACATATAAATATTAATGTGAATGATATGTATTTTAAGTCTATTTAAAATATCTTAAGACAACATTCATTAGGACTATGTTTTGGAGCATTGAGGTAGTTTTTTGTGTGTTAGTAAGATTGATGTTCCTAAGTCATTATGCCCACTTTGAAAGTGAAAAAATAATTTGATGATGTTATAAATATTACATGGGATATTATGCATTCATATATAGTGTTTTAAATATCATATACTGAGGTTAGAGGTCAAATTACTAATGACTAGGATCTGAGCAAATTGGTAGTTCAAAGTGAGGTTTTTGTAGAGGTGTTTCTGAGTCTTTAGAGCCTAAGTGATGGAGTATAATGAGTTTTATGATTAACCTAAGGTAATTAAGTTTCCATATATATTTTTATTGTGTCTATAATATGTTTCAATAGGTTGTTTGAGCTTCATTTTTAAAGATAGTGGTTTTGGGGGTAATTAGGCCTTATAGGTCTTTAAGGCCTAATGGTGCTTTCAAGGTGTGAGAGAAGGATTTTGACTTATTGAGAATTGAGGATGTTAGTTTATTTTTCTATATAATTTTTTTAAATGTTTTATTTCATTGGTGAGTTCCATCTAGGCTATAGAGGCTCAAGTTGTTCCATGGAAAGGATAGACCTAATTGCAATTAGGTCTCTAGTAGGCCTAAGAAGAGAAGGTGGTCTAAGTGAGTTTGGAAAACCTAATGGTCATCCTATTTTTATTTATTATTATGTATAATGTGTCCTAATACATTTTTTATTTTTGACCCTAATGTATTAACATCTTGGCCAAACAAGAGTGTGGGTGATATAGTGATTGGTATAAGAATAAGACCTAATTGGCCTAATTGAGTGTGTAGTAGAGAAGACACCTATGAGAAAATAGAAATTTATATTTTGAATAATTAGGAGGTGTTTAATACCATTATAATATGGGATAGATTCTATTATGAACATATAACATAATTTATACATGTGGATGTCAAGGTTAGTTTACATATAAGCTTAGTAAGAGCCATATTGGGTGAGGAAGCCTAGAAGGCCATTTCAGAGAGATAGAAGGGTGTGAATATAATAATAATGTGATCATCATATGTTTAGTTATAAACATATGCTTGAAAAGGTGATAAAATTTTATATTTGGTTGAGTTTGTGCTGAACCATCTAGGGGGTTGGTGTTTCCTTACAATTTGGTGCTTGTTAAAGACTAGTTGAGTAGGTGCTTGACTAGGTAGGGGATGGTGCTCCTTGTGGAGTTGGTGATTCACTAAATTTGGATATTTTAATTATAGGAATATATTCCATATTTAGTTTTTAGTGTTTTTTCTTCCCCTTGAGGTTTTCTCACATATATGATGTGTTTTGTGCATCATGTTCTTATGTATGCTTATTTATATAGTACTTGATCTATGTGTTTGAATGAATGATTCATAATGATAAGTGGAATTGAATTTATGTTTTAAAGACACTGATTTAACCCCCCCTCTCAGTGACTATGCTTAAAATAATGATTTATCCTATTCTAAAGCATTTTTGTATTTTTAGCTAGAAAGGGTAAATCCCAGATGTTGTTTTTTTCATGTAATATATTTAAATTGAAAGGTTGTGAGGTTAATGTTCATAATTTTCACATTAATATGGTAACATGTTCCTATTTCTTCATAAATAATTTTAATTAGACTTTTTTATTTAATTAATTTAATTATAGGTTTTATAGGGATATTGAATTATAAAGTTTAATAGATATATAATAGATACCCAAAATAAAAAATTGAGAGACAGGCCCCTTAGGCTAGCTGATAGAAAATGAATTTAGCAAAAACTCTACCAACACCCCAAGACAAACCTAGACAAAATAAAGGAACATAGTAAAAAACCAAACACACATTACCATGAATACTCCTCATAGCCCAATTGATCCTCCGTGATTACTAATTCATCCATGTCTTCACATTCTTTAAATTTCCTCTTTATTGTTATCACTTGGATATTTCACCCATTCATTCAATAGTCTAATCTGATGGAAACAATGGGATCACTCTCAGGGTGTGAAACCTTGGCTCCTTGGGATGAACTTCTAGAGAAGGCCAGTTCTTGCCTAAACTAGATACACCTAATTTAAGACTAGTTACAAGCTTAAAAATATGAAAAAAATACCCATTTATAGATAAGGATATGTTTTCCAATGAAAAGGGAGTAGAAGTTGAATTAAAGGTATAAAAGAGGAGATACACCAAGTCTAGAGATCTCTTCCACTTTCTCTAATAACATAATAAATCCACATATTTAATGATAAACTACATAAATCATACAAAACCTATAGCTTTATCAATGATTCCATAATTTATTTTCATGAATATAGGTGTCTACACAACATATGAACTATAAATGGGAGTATAAAAATATAGGTCAATAACATAAGGAAAAGAAACATCCAAAAATGAAGATTAATAGTCTAGATTTTACATAATGCTCAAGAATTGACAAGGTAGAAGATGTAAACATCAATTTTATTAGATTCAAGGCATCGATATAGTATTAAAATCCTAAAAAAGAGTATAATATTGTCATACCCAAGAGGAGGGAAGATGAAAAAGTCATTTTAGTCCTATATATAATAAATGGAGATGAGATTGAGGAAGAAAGCACTAGAAGACCTCATGAATGCTATTATTACTCCATTAATCCAACCCATTCAAGAGAATATTCAAGGTAAAATGGAAGTATTAAGATCTTCCTAATACATTAGGCCTCTCTCATGAAGATATTCAATTAAGGTTGGTGTTTTAATGGGAGATGAGACTTCATTATTTATTATTTTATCCTTTGGTGGGCTTTTGGATGGTGGATGTGCTCCTTAAAGAATGATATATCTTTGGGAAACTCCTAATTTTAGCCTTAGTTCACCCATCTCCACCTCCCATGCATGCATGATAGACATAATCTAGCCCAAGTTTGACTCACCTTCATAACTACCATGCTTATAGAATGTTTTACTTGGAGGAAGATTTCCTATGCTAATTTGGATCCTTAATTTCAATTTCCATGATCACCACTTTATGGATGGAGTTACATGTTTATAGGGATAATTTTTAACACCTCATACCTCCCCAATACTCTTTATGAACACTTTATCCATCCATAGTCGTGATAGATATGTTGTAAGAGCATGAGTTGACTAAAATTTACCTTGAGATTTAGGTATAGGTTTCTTGGAGAGGTTGAGAAGCTACTCTATCATCCTATTTTCTCATGAGAGCTCATTGAGAAGCTAATAAACCTATATTTTTATGCATAGTGAGAGAGAGTTTACAAACTTAGTACAATTTTCTTTAATTAGGCTTATTTCCTTGTAGCCCTTCCAAATCACAAATCTAATTGATTTGAACAACACATATGGGTTAAAGACAAAATAAAACTAGTTTAATATACCCATTAAGCCTTTACAAATACCTACAAAGTTTTAAGTTCTAACTCTGAAGGAAAGTTCATCAACTCAACAAGACCTTATATCAATTAGGCCTTAATTATGTCTCTACAACCTATTAGACTAAGTTTTAGATATAAAATGATTTAAATGTGTCAAATATTCAATAAAAATTATTAATTAGTTTAATAAAAATTAGCACAATATTCATGTGAAATTTAGAGTGTTGAAGATGTTTATTTATTGCAAAATCATAAAAAATTCATAAACACTAAACAGGGTTCTACCCAAACCTAAGAGGCTATAAATCAATATTTTAAAACTCATTATTGTATTTAAAGGAATAAAACCAAAATTATAAGGTTTATTTAATCATGTTTCAATTATTTGGATTTAAATAAAACCAACTATACTAGAAATAGACTCAGAAATACAAATTACTTACCTAACTATGCACAAAATCATAGTGTACAAAACTATCTAAGATGAATTTGAAAGTATTATTAATCCAAAATATAAATTTAATTAAAATAATAGTAAATTTATCAATAACCATATTATATCATTCCCTTAATATTAAACATGTAACTTGAAAATGTACTATATTGGCATTCATAACACTTGTATACAAACCCTATTCTTATTCTTAAACAATCAAACACAAAATTATTAATGTAGGTATACTTATTCTCAATTATTGATCTTATATTATCTATTTTCAAGTTATCTACCTTCTAATTTCATTAATCAGATTCACTTTAAACATATACATTATTTTAACACCTAAAAGCACTCTAATTGATTCTTGGTAACTCCTAATATATACCAATTCTTGATATAAAAACCTTATTAGGCACTAAACAAGGTTATAAAAAATGAAAAATAAATTATAAAACAATTAAAGACCATTATAATATATAAAATACTCTTATAAATACCAAATTCCATCATTAGAACCTAACAAGAACATGGAAAATACCCTAGAAACCTTGATAGAAATTCAAAAATTTAAATCAGTAGTTTTGGCAGGAAAGCCAAGAATTTGAATTTTGAGGGCTATAAATTCATATAAATACCTCTAAATTATTCATTAATAATATATAATACTAATAAGGCCCATAAATACTCAAAATAATAAATGAACAAGACAAAATTTGAACTAACTAGTGTTTATAGGAGATGTTCCTACATCATGATCCTTAGGAACAAGAAATTGACTCATGAAATCCTATTCATGAGGTATTCAAGAGGACCTCCATGCTTGATGATGTATGATTCTATCATCCAAGTGAAATCCTCTATAGGATGATGTTTCCACTTCACTAAGTATTGGTAATACTCCTTACCTCTGGTTTTCTTAATATCCTTCTTGTCCAAGATGAGTTCAAGTTATTATTTTTTGGCTTGTAGCAATTGATATTCCCACTCTTAGACTATTGTGTCTTAATTTGTAACTATTTTATCATTATTATATCATTATTTTAATAGATACAAGTCTAAAACATTGACTATGGGAGAGACTTCCACATGACTGGGCAATTATATCTCATAGGCATTATTCGAAAACTTTTTAATGACCTTGTAAGGGCCAATATTCTTCATATCAAATTTGTTATACTAATATTTTTGGAACCTTTTCTTCCTCAAATGATCTAAAATCATGTCCCCAACTTGAAAAAATGTCTTCTCTCATTTTAATAACTACATTTTGCTTGTAGTTTTCCACACTTTACTCTAATTGCTCCTTAACTTGCTCATGAATCTCTTGAATATCAATATCAAACTCTTATCCCTTATCACTTTTTTCTCCATCTTACCTAGGTTTCTTAAATCAAAGAATCTTATTGGGTGCATACCATACAAAACTTAAAATGCAATCTTTCCTATTCTTATATTGGGTGATTCATTATAAGTAAATTCTATTTATAGTAATACTAATTCCAACTTTTTATAACTATCCCTTGTTAGACACCTCGGTAAATTACCCAAAATTATATTCACCACCTCATTTTATCCATCTATCTGAGGGTGGTAGGCTAAACTAAATCTTGAGTTTTTTCCTAGTTTCTTCCATAAGGTTCTCTAAAAGTGCCCCATAAACTTGGTGTCTCTATCTAAGATAATTATCAATGGAATTCCATGAAATATAATTACCTCTTTTAAAGATAAGTTAGATACATGAGTATCATTATTAGTTATCTTGCAAGGTATAAAGTGAGCCATCTTTGAAAATTTGTCTAGAACTACAAAAATGGAGTCATGCCCTCCTTTATCTCTTGGTAAACCCATGAAAAAATAAATGATAATGGAGTCCCAAGGTCTATTTGGTATTTTTAAGGTCTGAAAAATACTTATATTAGTATTTTTTCCTTTGTTAAATAGGCATACCTTACATCCTTATACAAACTTCTTTACATTTGTTTGCAATCTAGGCCAATAGTAATGACTTCTTAGCTAAGCCAAGGTCTTGTGAAGACTAAATTGACCTATTAAACTCCCAAAATGCTTCTCCATGATAAAATTATCTCTCATGGAACTCCTTAGCACATAAATTTTAACTCCCTTAAATAACAAACCATCATGTATCATGTAATCCATCCAAGGATATCTATTTCTAGTAGTTGGTTGCTTGCAAGCTTCATATGCTACTTGAAATTATAAATAAATTTCATACATATCCTTAAGTTACTCTATTCCTCCAAACTTAATGTGAATTTATTTTATCATCAAGGTTCATCTACTAAGAACATCTACTACCTTTTTGGTTTGACCCTTCTTGTGCTTGATGAGAAAATTAAAGTTTTACAAATAATTCACCCACTTCATATGCCTTTGATTGAGTTTGGGCTGACTAAATATGAAATAAAGTGCATTATTATCTATGAATACAATAAACTCTTTTGGCATTAGATAGTGCCTCTGCTTCCTTAAGGCTTGAACCATATTATAGAACTCTAGATCATAAGAAGAATACTTTTTCTTGGAATCATTTAACTTCTCAATAAAGTATGTTATATATCTACACTCTTGAATTATTAAAAATCCAATGTCCACCCCAATTACATCACACTCAACTTGAAAAACCTTGTTAAAATTAGGAAGTTTCAACACAAGTTGTTATATGATTCTCTTCTTCAAAATATAAAAATTTCTCTCAGTTATATTAGTTCACACGAGTATCTTTTTATCCCCTCTTATAGTATCAATAATGGGTACATAAATCCCAATAATTTTTTTGATAAACTTCATATAAAATCTAGATAATCCATGGAAGCTTCTTACCTTATAGGTTTTCTTTGGATCTGGACAATCAATAATGGCTTTCATATTGTCTTTATTATTCTTCAAAACACCTTGAGAGATCATAAAACTAAGATACACCAGGTTTGTCTTATGAAAAAACACTTCTTAACATTAATAAACAACTTCTCCTCTTGTAACCTTTACATTACCATTATTATATGTTGAAGATGCTCCTCTTTTCTTGGGATGAAAATCAATATGCCATCCAAATATACAATAACAAACTTACCAATGAAAGTATTTAAGACTCCATTAATTAGTTTCATGAATGTGCTTAGGTAATTAGTGAGGTCAAATGACATAACAAGCCACTCATACAATCCATCATTAGTCTTAAAGGTAGTCTTCCATTCATCTCTTTATCTTATCATTATCTGATTATAACCAATCTTGAGATCCATCTTAGATAAATAGTTATATCCACTCAAAAAATCCTTCAAATCTTCAATTCTTAGAAGAGGGAATCTATACCTTATGGTTATCTTGTTGATTGCTATAGATTCAATGCACATTCTCCAATCTCTTTATTTATTTAGCAATAGTACAATTGGCATTACACATGGGCTAAGGCTCTCTTTAATCAATAATTTTTCCAAGAGGTCTTGTATTTTCTTCTTAATTTCTACATTCTCTTAAGGAGTCATCTTTTAGGTAGATTTTTTAGGCAAACTTGAACTTGGTATAAATAAATATGATGACTAATGCTCCTAATAGGTGGTATCTCATTAGGCATCTCTTTCATAATAATATCATGAAATTCATCCAACATATATTTCACCTCTTTAGGAAACTCATTCAAATTGGTGTTTTTTACAATAGTCCTTGTTCTGATCACCACTCCAAAACCCATCTCTTCCTCTTTCATAGCATTCAAGAACTCTTTCTCATTCACCATCATAACACTTACATTGGCCCTTTGTCCATTGTATTATTCTTTTAGAGGTAGTAGTGTATGGTTTATGCCATACTTCTCCAAGGTGTAAACATTCTTCATTCTATCATGAGTATTCTTTCTATCATATTGCCAAGGCCTCCCTAAGATAACATTGCACACAACCATTGGCATTATGCCACATAATACCTTGTTTTTGTATTCTCCAATATGAAAATCTACCCAACAATGCTCATTCTCAAGAAATTGATTCCATTTCTAAATACATGAGACATTAAGTGGGTTTGTATGTGGTATTATCCTTAAGCTAATATTTTATACCATCTCTAATACCACTAGATTATTTGTACTACCTGAATCAATCACCAATTTGAAGCACTTATTTTGGAATTTTTAAATTATCTTCAATTATTTCTTTCTTTGGTAAAGATACTTCTCCTTGGGTTTTTTTATTATCACTCTCCTCATCAAAAAGGATTAACCAACTTCTAGTTCTTCTACATGATATGGAAAATCATCACTCTCTTCTTCTACTTAGACTATTTGATTTCTACTTTTAGTTTTAGATTTACTAAATTGATATTTTTATAGACACTCCCAAAACCTATGACCTATAAATTTATTACGTTTGAAGCACTTACTAGTGAATCCAATGAATCTTCTTCCTCATTGTGTGTATCCTCCTATGAAATATGGTCTCCTTCCTATGAATCCACCTCCTTAATTAGATAAATTTTATTTAGAGGTACTTGATTCTTAATTTTTTTTGATATGTCCTCTTCATCCTAGTTGACCTCTAACTCTATAAATTCTTCCCCAAACCCTATTTTATTGATTTTACCTTCTATTTATCTTGTCTTATTATTTCAAAGCATATTGATAACATTCCTCAAAGTGTCATTGGACTCACTAGGTTAAGTTCATCTTGAATATTATACATTAACCCATTAAGATATCTATTAATCTTCTCCACATCCTCTTCTACATGTCCTAATCTAATTATCAACTTATATAAATCCTTAGTATTCTCCTTAACACTCATCTCTTTTTTATTCAAATTATATAATTTATTGAAGAGGTTAATATGATAGTCACTAGGTATAAATTTTACCTTTAATTTAACTACCATATTGTCCCAATATTTGATATTGGATTTACCTTTATTTCTCCTTTCATCCTGTACATAATCCCACTAAAGGACTGCATGTCTTTTTAATTTTGTGCAAGAAAATTTTACCTTGTTCTCTTCTAGTACATTCTCATAATCAAAATATTTATCTAACTCTATAATCCAATCAATGATTTCCTCTCCATCTAGGATTCTTGCATAAATGTAAAGATATATATTTGGTTTAGACCCCTATCCCATGCCTAATTTTACTAGCCTATCAATTCCTTATTACTCATGTTCTTCAACATATTCTTCCACTTCTAGTGTTTATGGTTTTTCTTTCTTATCATTGATGTACCCTATTAAAATTCCTCTTTTCTAATTGGCCTCTATTATTGTAAGCCTTAGATCAAAACTCATCCTAAGGTTTCTTAGCTCCTCCAAGATAACATCTCCCATCTAGATACCTGCTCTTCCACCTCATCTTGGGTTCCTCCTAGGTGGGATTTTGGCTTCTCAACTCAACTAACCAATCAAACAATAAATTAATTCTTGATCTTAAAGAGTGTCACCTTACTTTAAGCCACCTTAAAGTATTTGACCTGCTCTAATACCAATCTAATGCAAAAGGAGAGAGAGTTTGAAAATTTAGTAAAAGTTTCTTCAATTAGGCCTATTTCCTTGGAGCCCTTTGAAATCATAAATATATTTTTAATGAGTTTTCCTTCTATTTATCTTATCTTCTACCTTTAAATCATGTTGATAATATTCCTCACGTTCCCTTAAACTTACTAAGTTGAGTTCATCTTGAATATTGTACCTTAACCCATTAAGGTATCTAGTAATCTTTTTCACATCCTCTTCTACATGTCTTGATCTAAATGTCAACTTATATAACTCCTTAGTATTCTCATTAACACTCATTATTTTTAATTCAAATTATACAATTTCTTAAATAAATTCATATGATAGTCACTATGCAAAAATTTTGCCTTTAATTTTACTACCAGCTTGTCCCAAGATTTGATCTTGGCTTTACCTTTATTTCTCCTTTCATCCTATAAATAATCCCACCAAAGGGTTTCATGTCCTTTTAGTTTTATGGAAGCAAATTTTACCTTGTTATCTTATAATACATTGTCATAATCAAAATATTTATCTAACTCTATAAAATAATCAATGAGTTCCTCTCCATCTAGGTTACGTGCATAAGTGGAAAGTTATATCTTTGGTTTAGATCCCTATCTCATGACCACTTTTAGTAGCCTATGAATTTCTTATTCCTCATGCTATTAAACATATTCTTCCTCTTTTGGTGCTTGTGGTTCTTTTTTCCTATCATTGATGTACCTTATTATAATTAGTCTTCTCTAATTGGCCTCTACTACTGTAATCCTTGTATCAAAACTCATCATCAGGTTTCTTATCTCATTCAAGATAACATCTCCCATCTGGATACCTACTCTTCCACCTCCTCTAAGGTTGTTCCTAGGTGGCATTTTGTCTTCTCAACCCAACTAACCAATCAATTCACTTTTGATCTTAAAGAGAGTCACCTTCCTTTAAGCCTCCTTTAAGTATCTAACCTGATCCAATACCAATATGATGCAGAGGGAGAGAGAGTTTTCAAACTTAGTATAATTTTATTCAATTAGGCATATTTCATTGGATCCTTTCGAAAGCTTAAATATAGTTTTACTAATTTTTCCTTCTATTTATCTTGTCTTCTACCTTCAAAGCATATTGATAACATTCCTTAAGTGCCCTTGGAATTACTAAGTTGAGTTCCTCTTGAATATTATACCTTAACCAATTAAGGTATCTAGTAATATTCTCCACATCCTCTTCTACATGTCCTAAGTTGATTGTCAACTTATAGAACTCCTCAGTATTCTGTTTAACACTCATCTTATTTTTATTCAAATTATATAATATATTGAAGAGGTTCATATGATAGTCACTAGGCATAGATTTTGTCTTCAATTTTTCTACCATCTTGTCCCAAGATTTGATCTTGGCTTTACCTTTATTTTTTCTTTCATCCTATACATAATCCTACCAAAGGGATGCATGTCCTTTTAGTTTCATGCAAGAAAATTTTAACTTATTCTCCTCTAGTAAATTCTCATAATCAAAATAGTTATCTAACTTTGTAACCCAATCAATGAGTTCCTCTCCATCTAAGTTTCCTACATAAGTGGAAAGTTATATCTTTAGTTTAGACCCCTATCCCATGACTACTTTTAGTAGTCTATCAATTCCTTCTTCCTCATGCTCTTCAATGTATTCTTTATCTTCTAGTGATTTTGTTTCTTCTTCCCTATCATTTATGTCCCTTGTTACAATTCCTCTTCTTCGATTCGCCTCTACTACTGTAAGCCTTGTATCAAAACTCATCCTAAGGTTTCTTATCTCATTCAAGATAACATCTCCCATCTAAATACCTACTCTTCTACATCCTCTTGGGTTCCTCTTAGGTGTCATATTAGCATGTTAAATCAACTAACCAATAAAATAATCAATTCACTCTTTATCTTAAAGAGTGTCACCTTAATTTAAGACTACTTTAAGTATCCAACCTACTCTAATACCAATCTAATGTAGAGGGAGAGAGAGTTTTAAAACTTATTACAAGTTTCTTCAATTAGGTCTATTTCTTTTGAGCCCTTCCAAAGCATAAATATATTTTTACGGAGTTTTCCTTCTATTTATCTTGTATTCTACCTTCAAACCATATTGATAACATTCCTTAAGTTCCCTTGAAATTACTAGGTTGAGTTCATCTTGAATATTACACCTCAACCCATTAAGGTATCTAGTAATTTTATCCACATCCTCTTCTAGATGTCTTGATCTGATTTTCAACTTATATAACTCATTATTCTCCTTAACACTCATATTTTTTTATACAAATTATACAATTTATTGAAGAGATTCATATGATAGTCACTATGAAAAAAAAAATCGTTTAATTTTACTACCATTTTGTCCCAAGATTTGATCTTAGATTTACCTTTATTTCTCCTTTCATCTTGTACATAATCCCACCAAAGGGTTGCATGTCCTTTTAGTTTTGTGCAAGAAAATTTTACATTTTTCTCCACTAGTACATTCTCATAATCAAAATATTTATCTAAATCTATAATACAATCAATGATTTCCTCTCCATCTAAGCTACCTGCATAAGTGGAAAGTTATATCTTTGGTTTAGACCCCTATCCCATGACTACTTTTAGTAGCCTATCAATTTATTCTTCCTCATGATATTAAATGTATTCTTCCTCTTCTGGTTCTTGTGGTTCTTTTTTCCTATCATTAATGTACCTTATTATAATTATTCTTCTTTGATTGGCCTCTACTATTGTAATATTTACATCAAAACTCATCTTAAGGTTTCTTATCTCCTTCAAGATAACTTCTCCCATTTGGATACATACTCTTCCACCTCCTTTTGGGTTCCTCCTAGGTGGAATTTTGGCTTCTCAACTCTGCTAATAAATCAACCAATCAATCCACTCTTAATCTTAAGGAGATTCACCTTCCTTTAAGCCTCCTTCAAGTATCCAACCTGATCTAATACCAATATGATGCAGAGGGAGAGAAAGTTTTCAAAATTAGTATAAATTTCTTTAATTAGGCCTATTTCCTTAGATCCCTTCTAAAGCATAAATATATTTTTTCTAAGTTTTCCATCTATTTATCTTGTCTTCTACCTTAAAATCATATTGATAACATTCCTTAAGTTCCCTTGGACTTACTATGTTGATTTCATCTTGAATATTATACCTTAACCAATTAAGGTATCTATAAATATTTTCCACATCCTCTTCTACATGTCTTAATCTGATTGTCAAGTTATAAAACTCCTTAGTATTCTCTTTAACGCTCATCTCATTTTTATTCAAATTATACAATTTATTGAAGAGGTTGATATGATAGTCACTAGGCATAAATTTTTCCTTCAATTTTACTACCATCTTGTCCCAATATTTGATCTTGTCTTTAACTTTATTTATCTTTTCATCCTGTACATAATCCCACCAAAGGGATGCATGTCCTTTTAGTTTTGTGCAAGAAAAATTTATCCTGTTCTCTTCTAATAAATTCTCATATCAAAATATTTATCTAACTCTATAATCTAATCAATGAATTCCTCTCCATCTAAGTTTCCTGCAAGAGTGGAAAGTTATATCTTTGGTTTAGACCCATATCCCATGACTACTTTTAGTAACCTATTAATTCCTCCTTTCTCATGCTTTTCAAATTATTCTTCATCTTCTAGTGATTTTGGTTATCCTTCCCTATCATTAATATCCCTTGTTACAATTCCTCTTCTCCATTTAGCCTCTACTACTGTAAGCCTTGTATCAAAACTCATCCTAAGGTTTCTTATCTCCTTCAAGATATCATCTCCCATCTGAATACCTACTCATACACATCCTCTTTGGTTCCTCCTAGGTGCCATTTTAACTTCTAGAATTAACTAAATAATCAAATAATAAATTCACTCCTTATCTTAAAGAGTTTCACCTTAATTTAAACTTACTTCAAGTATCTAACCTACTCTAATACCAATCTGATGTAGAGGGAGAGAGGGAGTTTTAAAACTTAGTACAAGTTTCTTTAATTAGGCCTATTTCCTTGGAGTCCTTCCAAAGAATAAATATATTTTTACTATGTTTTCCTTTTATTTATCTTGTCTTCTACCTTTAAATCATATTTATAACATTCTTCAAGCTCCCTTGAACTTACTAGGTTGAATTAATCTTGAATATTATACCTTAACCCATTAAGGTATCTAGTAATTTTCTCCACATACTCTTCTACATGTCTTGATCTGATTGTCAACTTATATAACTCCTTGGTATTCTCATTAGCACTCATATTTTTTATAAAATTATACAATTTATTGAATAGATTCATATGATAGTCACTATGAAAAAAAATTGCCTTCAATTTTACTACCATTTTGTCCCAAGATTTAATCTTAGCTTTAATTTCATTTCTCTTTTCATCCTGTACATAATCCCACCAAAGGGCTACATGTCCTTTTAGTTTTATGCAAGCAAATTTTACCTTATTATCCTCTAGTACATTATCATAATAAAAATATTTATCTATCTTTGTAATACAATCAATAAGTTTCTCTCCATCTAGGCTGCCTGCATAAGTGGAAAGTTATATCTTTGGTTTAGACCCCTATCCCATGACTAATTTTAGTAGCCTATCAATTTCTTCTTCCTCATGATCTTAAATGTATTCTTCCTCGTCTAGTGATTATGGTTATTTTTTCCTATCATTAATGTACCTTATTATAATTATTCTTCTTTGATTGGCCTCTACTACTATAATCCTTATATCAAAAATCATCATAAGGTTGCTTATCTCCTTTAAGATAACATCTCCCATCTGGATACCTACTCTTCCACCTCTTCTTGGGTTCCTCCTAGGTGGAATTTTCGCTTTTCAACTCAACTAACCTATCAATTCACTCTTAATCTTAAAGAGAGTCACCTTACTTTAATCCTCCTTCATGTATCCAACCTGATCTAATACCAATATGATGTAGAGGGAGAGATAGTTTTCAAACTTAGTACAGGTTTCTTCAATTAGTCATATTTCTTTAGATCCCTTCCAAAGCTTAAATATAATTTTACTAAGTTTGCCTTCTATTTATCTTGTCTTCTACCTTCAAATAATATTGATAACATTCCTTAAGTGACCTTGGACTTACTATGTTGAGTTCATTTTGAATATTATACCTTAATCAATTAAGGTATCTATTAATCTACTCCACATCCTCTTCTACATGTCCTAAATTTGATTGTCAACTTATAGAACTCCTCAGGATTCTCCTTAACACTCATCTCATTTTTATTCAAATTATAAAATTTATTAAAGAAATTCATATGGTATTCACTAGGCATAAATTTTTCCTTCAATTTTACTCCATCTTGTCTGAAGATTTGATATTAGCTTTACCTTTATTTCTCCTTTCCTCTAGTACATAATCCCACCAAAGGGATGCATGTCCTTTTAGTTTTGTGTAAAAAAATGTTACCTTGTTATCCTCTAATAAATTCTCATAATCAAAATATTTATCTAATTATGTAATCCAACCAATGAGTTTCTCTCCATCTAAGTTGCCTGTATAAGTGGAAATTTATATCTTTGGTTTATAACCCTATCCCATGACTACTTTTAATAGCCTATCAATTCCTTCTTCCTCATGATCTTCAACTTATTCTTCATCTTCTAGTGATTTTGGTTCTTTTTCCCTATCATTGATGTACTTTGTTACAAATCCTCTTCTCTGATTGGCCTCTACTATTATAAGACTTCTATCAAAACTCATCCTAAGGTTTCTTATCTCCTCCAAGATAACATATGTCATCTGAACACCTGCTCTTCCACCTCCTCTTAGGTTCCTCCTAGGTATCATTTTGGATTCTCAAATCAACTAACCAATCAAATAATCAATTCATTCTTGATCTTACAGAATGTCACCTTCCTTTAAGCCTACTTCAAGTATCTAACCTATTCTAATATCAATTTGATGTAGAGGGAGAGAGAGTTTGTAAACTTAATACAAGATTCTTCAATTAGGCCTATTTCCTTGGAGCCCTTCCAAACCATAAATATATTTATTTTGAACATCACACACTGGTTTACGACAAACTAAAACTTGTTTTAGATATCCATTAAGCCCTTACAATTTCCTACAAAATGTTGGTGTCTAACTCTTAAACAAAGTTTATCAATTTAATAAGACCTTGCAGTAATTAGGCCTCAATTAGGTCTCTATAACCAATTAGACTAAGTTTTAGCTCCAAAATAATTCACACGTGAAAAATATTAAATAAATATCTTGAATCAATTTAATAACAATGATCATAAGTTTTAGGTGAAATTTTGAGTGTTGAAAAGGCTTATAGATTAAAAAACCACAAATTGTTCATAAACCCTAGACATGGTTCTACCCAAACCTAAGAGGCTATAAATAAAGATTTTCAAACTCAATATTGTGTTTAAAGGAATAAAATCTTAGGGATAAGTTTTTTGTTATCATGGTTCAACTATGTGGATTTAAATAAAACTAAAGTGTACTAGAAATATACTAAAAAATACAAATTACTTACTTGATTGTGCGAAGAATGATAGTGTACAAGACTGTCTAAGATGATTTTTCAAGTCTTCTTACTCCAAAATAAAAAGTGAATTAAAAGCACAATAAATTTATAAATAATAATATGATATCAATCCCTCAATAGTAAACATGTAACTTAAACTTGTACTTTATTGGCATTCATCACACTTATATACAAACCCTATTATTGTTATTCAATAATCACATAGAATTGTTAATTTAAGTAGAGTTATTCTCAATTCTTGATATTATCTTATCTATTTTAAATTTATCCACATTATACTTAAATTAATGATCTTCAATTCAAACACACACATTATTTTAACACCTAATATTCTCTATTTTAAATTTTTCCACATTATACTTGAATTAATGAGTTTAAATTCAAACATATACATTATTTTAACACCTAAAAACTCTATAAATAATTTTTGGTAACTCCCAACATATACCAATTCCTAAGAGATCAACCTTATTAAGAATTAGACAAGGTTGGAACATGGAAAACATGAAAAATAAAGTTTAAAATAATTGAATACAATTATAATATATAAAATACTCCTATACATACCAAATTCCATCATTATAACCTAACAAGAACATGGAAAAGACCCTAGAAACCTAGATAGAAATTCAAAAATTCAAATTGGTAGTTCTAGTGGGAAAGCAAAGAATTTGAATTTTGATAACTCTAAATGCATATATAGACCTGAAAATGATCCATTATTGATATATAAGACTACTAAGACCCCTAAATACTATATTAACAAGACAAAATATGAACTAACTAGTCTTCCTAGGTGATTAATTTGCATCAATTTTTATGCTTTGAGGGCTTAATCTTGCCTTATCTTATACCTTGAAAACCTAAAAATTTCCCTTTACAACTCTCTTAAAACTCTTATAACTTGTTTTAGGTCTATGATTTAGGATTTGAGGTCATAAAACCTCTATTTCTTCAATTTTTAGGCCTGGAACTCTAAAACCATATTATTAGCAATCTTTAAAGACCATAAAAGCTCTCGTTTATCCCTTAAGAGGTATTCAACTCTCCTCATGCCTTCATGTCAATATTATATCCCATTAGAGGACTTAAATTGTCTCTATTTATCCATATACTTATCAAATAATATCAATAATCTCTTTTATACAGGTCCACTCATCCTCACAAACTTCTTTGACTATAGATTAGCTCAAAAAAAATCAAGAAGACCTGCAACATAGTCACAAACTTATTGAATATGCACAGGGATTATTTGCAAGTTTATGGACTAATGAATACTTGATTTTAGGTTTGAAACATTATAGAATTCTCTTTATAGGCCTTGGCATATTAAAACGTGTCTTTTATGCTTGATAAACTTAATAACTTACCCCTTCCTCTTTAACACCATGGAGATCCTATCCAAGACTTACAACTTAATTACTAGATTTTTGACATTCTATGGGGATCCTTTTTAAAAATTTAAGACCAAAAACTCTTTAGGGTTTTGAGCTCTTTGTCTTCTAAACCTGTAGACATATTTCAATCTTGAAATCATGCTTTAAATCTCATTATTTCCATTAGTATACCTATAGATATCAAATAAGGTTAGAAAACCATGAATTTAGTTTTCAAAGCCATATTATTACTCTTAGAAGACCATCCTGGGTCTTGGTTATAGATTTGAGAATTTATAAGATAATTTTTTAGTCTCTTCCTATCATGAAGGCTTATAGAGACTCATTTGATCATTGAAAAGGGGGATATAGACCTGTAGAAAGTTTCTTGAGAGCTTTGAGAACATGATTTCACCCTGATCAATTAAGAGACATCATTTGAAAATTATAGGCCTACCTAAAAACCTATAAGTGTATGTCTTTCTTGGCTGAGTAACATCATTCATAAGCCTTAAACTTACTCATCATCAAATTTTGCACTCATTTTATCCTCCTAGACAATCATGTTGATTAGGCCAACATGAGAGATCCCTATCAACCCTGCCTACAACCTTTCATACTTTAAAATTTATTGGTCTTATAGACCTAAAAATTTCTTAATTACAACATCTCGTAGGTCTATAAGTCAAGTAACCACATTTGGGGATATCATGAAGAATCACTCCTTAAAAAACTTATAACTTCCATGGAAAGCTTGATTTTTGGTTCATAAAAGCTTGATTTTGATGTTATAAACCATGTGAGAACATTAAAGGTAGGTTTTAACACTCTTAAACCTCATGATACTTGATCTTACCTTTTTAAAATATACCCAATAAAATTCTATGATTGATTAAACCCTGTAAAATAGAGATCATAGCCTATAAGCTTCATTTCTCCTCTTTCAGGCATGCAACTTTATCATAAAGGTATCGAGGCCATAAAACATGTTTGAGTGTTCTCATAAGCCTATATACATACTTTTAACATTACCAAAACTCTTAGAAACATGTTTAAATCCTTTGGAAGACCTCATTATTTTTCCTTAAAGACATTGTATAGGCCTAAAACTTTATTGAAGCTATTCTTGAAGAACTACCTATAACTTTCTTGAAGTTGGATCATGCATCCTTTATATTTATCAATCCTAATTCATCATGCATGAATATTTACTTTGACAACCTTATAAGTTGTATTTTAGGTCTAAAAAGTCTTTTTGGAGATCATGTTCCAACTTATAGGCCTCTTTGGTGGATTCTAAGATCATGTTTCCACCTTAAAAATCAAGAATATTATGTTAATATCAATAACTCATCAATTGAAGACTTTTCAATGTTATAAGTCTCTACCTCTCTACCTTGCAAGCTTATTTTTGGGTTTGAACATCATGAAACAAAATGTTAAAAACCTTATGAACATGATTGTAGGCATTCTCATCTGATTAGAACCCTTGCATCTCACTTGTATAATTATTGATTCTTCTTAAAAAACCATATTATGATCTTTTTAGAGGTTTGAGAGATCATCAAGACATGTTGTAGTCCTTTTTCACCATGAAAACCTCCCAAGATTTATATAGACCTCTAAACATATTGAGATGAGCTAGGTAATTATGGAGATAGTTTATCATGCTTGAAACCATCCTAACCCATTTTTAGGCCAGTAGATGATTTTTGAGAACTCTAGGGCCTTGAACTACCTATAACTATTAATGTGTAACCTCTATAGGTCCATCAATTTTATGAGGCTTGACACACATTGCTCCTTAGCTATAACTAGTAGGTGTTATTTAAGTCAAAACCATTTTGATAACAATGTAATTTTTTATTTCACTTGTCACTTTTGGATCATGTTACCATCCTTTTATGTGTTTTATTACTTTATATAAGTCATGAGCCTTGTAAGATGAGGTGCAGACCTAAAAATTAAGTATATAAAGGGATTTTAACATGCCTTGGTATTTTAGGACCCTAGAAATCATCATAAAAATGCCAATATAGACATATAAATTATCCCTTGGCATGTTTTGTATTCATTTTTCTTTCCATGGAAATATATATGAAATTCCTTAAACATTTTATAAAAGTCTATAGACCTATAGGTAGGTTATTTGAAGTTTGAAGACCTTTGTTTGCATTGGAAATAATGATAACACTACCAAATCCTAAAAATTGGTGTTTTGTGTCCTCTTAAAGACTTGAAACTTCTTAAACTCCTTGATTTATGATATAGGATTCTTTGAAGTGTAAAACCTTACTTCCTATTATTATAGTCTTATAAACAAGTATTTGGAGCCTGCAACTTATTCATAATACTCTAAAAAAAATTCTACAACCTTAAATGGTTAACCTCTATAGGCCTATTTGAACCTTATGAGGTTTGAGACACATGTTTTAGGAATAAATAATCTCTTTAATCTTATGGAGGTGTTGTACACATATTTGTTTGAGTTTTTATAATATTAAAACCTTTGGTGGTAGCTTTAGGCTTGTATAGTTCCTTGAATGATGTATTGAATACTATGAAAACTTTTCATACTAGTATACATACCTCTTAATAGCATTAAAAATGTGTTGAAGAGGTGGTTATATCCATTTATATGCCTTTATAGCCTCAAAACATTTTCAAGCTATATCTACTCATGTTAGGGTTTGAGAAAGGTTTTGTACTTGTTTGCCATCTTCTTGGAAAAACATGATTGTTTCCTTTTCTCTTGATCTAAACATAATTGGTAGGATCATTAAAATCCTCTTAATACCCTCCAAGCCTTGCTTTGACCCATGCACTACTATAATGAAAATGAGATGTCATGGAGAAGCCTGCAACTTTTAACATCAAGCTCAAAACTTCTTGTATCATTTGTTTATGATCTACATGGAGGTTATTTAGTATATGAAAGCAATTTAAAACACTAATAAATTCATGAGAATGTTATATAACTAGTTTGTATGTTTTTGTATTTAATATTTGGATCTTACAACCTTGAAAATAATGGAAATGATATCAAAACCTGCAGCTCAGTTTTGTGGTCCTATAAAATAACATATTCTCATTGAAAACCTCAATAATGTTTACAATATGTATTAGATATTTCTATAAAACCCCATAATATCTACCTTTTTCTCTCAAAATTATTACAGACTTTTAGAACACCTAAAATCTTCTATGTTCTTTACTTTCTTTTAAAGTTTGCTTCCTAGTGATCTTCCTTGAAACCTATTATTTTTTATCATGAATGGACTTCTTCTACATTAGAGGACCTAAACCTAGTTCTGAGACTGAAAATATTCATGTTTTGAAGCTCAAATCCTTGAGACTATGATGAAGACCTTGAATATGTCGACTTAGTATTGATAATCTCTACATTAGGCATGCACTCTTGGAACCATGATGTTTTCTTCATCAACATCTTATGAATCCTACAAATGTGACTTCAACCTCTTGATTTGGAACTCTGGACCTTAAATAACTTGAATCCTATGATGGAGACCCTGTATATATTTATTTGTTCTTGAAAATATACCCATATAAAATCTCCTTGAAATAATGATGTTTTATTCATTACACATGTTGTCACTTAGATTTTCACCCTATGAGGATATGTCTAATCTCTCCTTATCCAAGTGGCACAATTGAAATACCTCTAGGCTTGTGGGTAGCCTAAGGATGGGGTGAATATCTAGATAGGACTAGTTCCCTTAATGTACCACTTTAGATCATAACTACACCTCAATTTTTTGGAGGAAAAGGGAGAAAGATAAGTGAAATCAAAGTATTCTAAAGGAGGTGAATACCAAATAAGATGATGACTTCCAACCAGTAGCATATTACACATGAGAACAAAGGACTAACCAAACATACACTTCTCAAATATGCATATTCTCACATCAATGTTTTAGATTAAGGTAAAAATAGGTTTTCAAGGGACCCCGCAACCTTGAAACAAAGGAAGAAGGATATAACAATAACGTCCACAAGAGAAACCTAAAACCAACTTCTAAGAAGTGTCAAAAATAGGTTTTACATGGACCTAAAACCACCATTCATGAACATCAAAGGATGGACCCCAAGTTTTATAGAGACCTGGAAACTCCAGTGTGATAAGAAAACAAAAAACTAGAAAATGGAACCAGATATTACATCCAACTAAAAGAACCAGGACAGTAAGAACTTAATGGACCTATTCTTCTAATTCTGAAATCATCTTCACCACTTCCTTACCAATCACAGTAGTGTCTTGTATGGCTACAGCTGCCGACGTAGCACCCTCTTGCATTGCTTTCTTTCTTGAGCTCTGTTAATATGGGGTTACAATATGGGGTTATGGATTAATGTTTAGGATAGGAAGACTAGACAAGAGGCCTTGAATTACACTAGTGAATATAATAACTCACTCAACCTTGAAACTTCCTAGGACACTTCACACACCCTATAAGAAGAAGCTTTCCAATTGCAAATAAGATGAAAGAATCAGATAACATGCTAAGGAATCCATAGTATTCACTGATAAAGATCCAAAATTAAAGTTAACACACTATAAATAGTCATGAATAGGTAAAAATCAGTAGTCTTAATGATCAAATGTTATGAAAATGAGCAGGGCTTCACCATCTTAGGTGGAGCATAAGTTACAATGGCCAAAATGGCCAGTTCTTATAAAAATAGAGAGAGAGAGAGAGAGAGAGAGAGAGAGAGAGAGAGAGAGAGAGAGAGAGAGAGAGAGAGAGAGAGAGAGAGAGAGAGAGAGAGAGAGAGAGAGAGAGAGGTGTCCAAGAATCATAAGGACACTTTTCAAGATAAGAGAATTAGTTAGTTATGCATGAGACGAGGTTATGGGATGAACCATGCAAGGTTAGGAAGTACAAGTATCAATACATAGCATGAAACTCTTGGAAAGTGGTATGAAACTCTTTATTCTAGATCAAAAAACTAACTTCATGATTTAGACCTATTTGAACATCCGAAAACTAATTAAATACAATTATTATTATTGGGATGAAGGATAACGATTTTATACACTCCTATCCATGCATTGGTTCTAGGCCTGGTCATCTAGAATCATATAGGAAAGAGTAATTATCAACTACAATCTAAAAATATCTTCCTTCATGCACCCTACACACTTGGCCTCAAAAAAGGAATCAATTTTCCATGAAAATCCTTGGGAGGGAGTGGATGACACCTATAAATACCCTCAATGGCCTTATAATCATCAAAGACACCTTAAAATCAATTCCACTTGGATTTTTCACATTCTCACCATCATGTTCACTATGACAATTTTGAATCATTGAGATGAAATATTTGTTTGAACACTTAAGATTCTTTTAAAAGCATGAATTAGTATTATGTAGTTATAACAAGTCTATATATTTATCTAAAACTTTATTGCATCTCTTAAAACCTCTTGTACCTTGTATAATACAAAAAATAGTCAAAAAAATTTGTTTCTCACCCTATTTATATAATTATTTATAGTCCACAAATATGGGGAGGAGATTGAGAGATTCATATATAAGGTCCAATTATCATATTAGTCAAAATGGTCTATTAGAGCAGCTATCCAACTCCATTTCTCCTAATTGGTTACTAATAAGGGTTTGCAAGGGTTTTATCCTATTTTGACGTCTTAGGCTTTGTTCATAAAAAAATGACATTCAACCTACAAACCAATATCAAAAAAATTATTTTCAAGGACCTTGATAACACCTCTAAAATTATTTTTCCCCCATGTAAAGCATCAAGAGAGATGTGTGCTTCCAAATCTCTCTTATTAAGCTTATTTTCTCATTTGGCACAAGTTTGAGTTATTCTTAAGATCAAAATTGTCTTCCTTGTGGTTTAATTTGCATAGAAATATCTTATATGACCTCAAAAACATTTCCAAATGGGTTGGAATGCATATATCATGATAGAAGTGTGAATGACCCTCATTTATATACTAGGCCTAAACCATGTAGAATAGGACTACCTACAACCTTTGTGTTTTAGATCATCACATTAAACTTATTTTCATTATAATGGTTCATAAACCTCTACTATTACCCTAAAATAATGATTCAATTAGTTGGAAATATTACTTAGATTGAAAAGTGAAGGTGATCTCTTGTTTAAATTCTAGGCCAAAACCTTGCCTTTAGGCTTGATTACAACTCCTCTAGTTTTGGACCACTTATTAATTTACCTCCTACTATGAGGTGTTATTCATGTTTATTTATATGTCCCTTAGATTTCCACATCTTATATAAATGTCCATCAATTCCTAAATATTACCTTTGTCACCTTTTTCCAAAACTTCCAAGGTTTATGCATGAGGGGAGTGCCCTCTATCTAAGACAAAGTAGAGGACACTCCCATATTTCCTTAGATGTTATTGATTATTTTAGGATACCATATAGGTTTTAAAGATACTTATTATAAAAATTCATCCCTTGGTCATCTCCTATAACCCTCTAAAATCATTAAAACTAAAGCAAACTTCTAAAAGAGTGATTGTGTGCAATGTTTCCTGTTATGGGCCATGTATGATCTATTTAGAGCCCTTTATTTGTTAAATATCCTCATAAGAGAGTGTAATTAGGGTAATATTATTATATTTAAGGAATTATAATCTTTAATAATCACTCTAAAATTCCACATATACTCTTTATACTCCTACCTAGCTTAGATCGAGCATAATATTTAGTGTGTTTTGCTATTTTCATCCAAATGCGACTCATGTAGGTGATCATGTGCAGATTGACCTTGGAGACAAATTTTATAACCTCCTATAATTCCATTAGGCTCATTTTTATGTTTTATTTGATCATTTTTTTCACCTCATGCCTATCCAACACCTAGACACCTCTCTTTAGATCATTGCCTATAACAATCAACACCTGGCTGTAGGTTGCATACAGGGGGTATTAAGAGGTTTATATAATCTTATTTCACACATTAAAAATATTATGAGGTAATATTTAATATAATTAAAGTTTTAATACTATTTCTTCAACATTCTATCTCTCCCTATATCCTTTACCTGTACCTTAATCTCACAAACTAAACTCTTTCCTAATTGTAATACCCTACCTATTATCTTATTGTAGGTGCATATTTATCTAATTGAACTTTAGCTATGATGTTTGAATATTATCCTTAAATATTTACATTTACCTATCCTTTGATCATACTTTCATTCACCAGGAATAGTCTAAAACATCACATAGCTACCATACATAAGCCACTGTTTGCATACCCTATTGTAGGTGAGTATTTTGGCTATTTATACAGACACCTGTAGGTGTCTTTGGGTCTAAAAATAACTTATGAGCCTCTTTTATGATATCCTAGGTCATAAATTTCCATTTCAACTATTATAAACCCTCTAACCATGGAGACAAGGTCTAGCTTGCAACCTTGGTGAAAAAGTCTCTATATAGCTCAAACATGTAGGCATGAATGCAGTTTTTAGTGTATTTTTAGGAAATTTTGAGATTATTAAAAACCATTCTCTATTGATATTATACCCTTAAAATATAAAAATTCATTTTTATATGTAGGAGCTATAATAATAGACCATTGAGATGCCTCCAAAGACCTCATAGCCTTGTATATAATATTCACAAAACCCTCTTGGACCTCTATTTTGCATCTTGAGGGAAAAGAATCTAAAACATATAGTCATTGCTTTAAAGGTGATTTAAAACTTTTTTATTAGTCTAACCTTCTTGGTATGTATTTCAAGATCATTTTAACATGTTAGAACTTCAATAATGATCCCCTCACTTGTTTCCATTCTTCAAAATGGACTCCTTAGCTCTCTGACTAGGATCACCTATAGGTGGCCTTTCCTTATATAGGCATCAAGTGTGATATTTAAAACAATGTGAATATTTTATGTATTATTATTTATAGGATTATATTAATCACCAGATGCATTATTCCTATGTCAAAACATCTAAAATAAAATTCAATGGCTTCTTTAACATGAAATTTTCCCTCATGGCACTTGTAGGTGCATGTTTTCTCATATATGTAGGTAGTGAAGAGGAGTAGGGTAATGTGTTCATTGTATTGACCAAAAATAGAATATAGACTCATTTCAATGCCTCCAAATGTACTCATCACATCTCAAAGGGTTTAAAACACCATTAAGACTCATGCAAGTGAATATTTGAATTGTAGCAGGCAGACTATGTGCTTAGGAAATGGAGATTGAGTCTCACTTTAAAGGGTCATGTACCTTATTAAAATGTTAAAATTAACTCCATTAATTTTTTTATGATTTTAAACAAAACAAAATAGCCTCATTTCAACATGATTTTCCTTTTCAAGCATTTGGCTGATTGATATGATACTCATATAACAAATTGATTGTATGGTGGTTTATGATTGCATTCTCATGGAGATTACTTGGAGAAAGAGTTTTAATGGTAAATAGGACAAAAAAAACATCATAAACATGTGTATGAACATATCAAACTCAGTGAAGTCACCATCAAAGCATGAAACTCTTGAAAATGGTAAAAATTTTCGTATTGCATAGAAAAAGTGTTCCCTCTTACAGATTAAGATGATTAGCATATACAAACACCTTGAATTTATTAAAAAAAACATTAAAATAATTAAATAAGGAATATAATATCATTTTAAGTCACCCTCATCAATTGATTTGTATGGACTTGCCTAAAATGGAGCAAAACCTATAGGGTACATGAAATAATAAGTAAAAAAAGTAGAGTCAACTTCATGAGGATGGTTCATAAATAAAAATCCACCATTTTTAAAATTATTTTTATATAAATGAAGTTATATGAGTGTAATTTTACCTATCCAAGTAATTTGGCCTGAAACCTCCTCTTCTGGCTGTAACAAGTACAAACCTAAAGACTAGTTCTATATGCCTAGAAGGGTGAAAAAAGAGCATAAAAATTTTAGACCAATTTTGGAATTTTTTAGAGTGCTTCAAATGTGTAAATACAATTAATGAATCTGAAGGGACAATCTATGATCTTATCCCATGTGTAACACCTTCCCATGAGCCGTACAAGTGTAAAACTCTCCTTTTTCCTCAATAAAATTTCCCTTTCTTCTGAAGAACCTACCAATTTTTAGTTATGATAGTTGATTAAGACCTATTATGACACATGATACATGACATCATGTTTTATAACCTTCACACTTCCTAATAAATCCATACAAGTCATTAAATGCCCCTTTTTTTACCTCAAAATGACTCATAAGACTAAAAGTATTAAAAAGACTAAGGACAGAGGCTAATATAGAATTAAATGACATAAATTAACCTAAAATACACCTTTATACATAATATATTATACCTCCAAACACTTAAAAATGAATTTTTTACCTAAATGGGTCCTAATTTGACCTACAAGTCAAATTTGGTCAACAAATTGGTGACTCATAGGGGTAGTATGACTACTATACTAACTCGACCAGTAGCCTTATCAGTCCATTAGGATTATGGATTCATATTAAATATAAAAAAAAGGATACCTTTGACCACAAACTTTGATCAAGATAATACCAATAATTACCTCAATCACATTAAACAGAGTACACACACAAAGCAAAAGTAAACACATGTGCTTCATGAGCACTTATGGAACACACACCAAATAGAAAAAACTAAAACAAACACTAGATAAATTGAGATGAGAATTACCTCCTAGATCAAAATTGAAGTTTGAAACCCTTCTTGCTTCATGACATGAAGGATTTAGAAAGACATGTAGCCTTTTGTCCCTTAGCATTGATGCCACCATCTTCTTCATGGTATTTGCCAACTTCATTGGCATGGTATTCAATGAGAAACAAGTAGATCCAAATAGACTGGGTATGGAATTTAATTCTTTTTGTATCCAAACAAATTCAACCTTCTTATATGGATCCTCAATTACAACCTCCAATGGTGGTCCATAGGGGAATACCTTCTTACTTTCCATGGTGCTCTCAATACAATTAGGTTTCTTCTCAACTTCAAGTTCTTGTATCTCATCAAGGATATTTGCATATTATACCCAATATTGGTCATTATCCTCCATTTAATACTCTTTATTAAACTTTTCATGTACTTGATTTTCAACTTGGAAAAACTCTTCAAGGCCTTAAAAGAACTCCATTTGTAATTTTCAATCATCTTTGTCCTTTTCATCATCTAAAACCACTACCTCTTTGATATTCTCTTATTTATGTGTGAAGTCATTAATTTGGTGTTCTTCAAGCTCTAATGCATCTAATGGTGATTTAAGATTAGGCTGAGATATTGGGTCATCTTCAAGAACAACATTTTTCACATTGATCTCAAGAGAGATTTCTAGGGCTGCAACCTCTTTGGGAAAGACTTGAAAATTTTCCCCATCCTTAATAGCACATTATTATTCATGATGAAGTTGATCATTTAAAAAAAATTGATCAGATGTAGAGTATTCTTCAAGGGCTGAAATATCTTCCATCTCTTTCTCCTTCATGGTGATGCCAAGATTAGGCATCTTGAAATCATGTGACCTAGCTTAATGAGGCTACCGAGGAGGTAAGCTTTCTTCAAGCAAGAGTTTTGAGTTTTTTTCAACTAAGTTATCTTCTTTAAGTTTACCATAATTATATCAAGGTAAAAGGTGATGGTGTGAGGACAAAATGAAATAGTTGGTGGAGGTGGCACATAGAACTCAAAATCAGATTGGGAGTGAAATATAAGGGATTCTTTTGGAAGCTCTTGAGGAAGGGGAGGTAGACCTTGGGCTAAAATGGATTGGTTTTATTCCTTCCATTTTAAAATCACTTCATTTAAATATAATTTGGCTTGAGCATTATCTTGAGGAAGGTTATATGGCGTATTTTTAAGCATAGGATCTTTTTTGGGTCTAAACCTTCCATCAGACCTTGATTTAGCAATTTCATCCTTGTCTCTAGCTCTTCTATTTGCTTAGCTATGCTCTCTTGGAAATGTTTTTATTGAAGTTAATATGAATCTTCATGAGGATTAGGAGTACAAAAGGATTGATATGGAACACAAGAAGCTACTTGAGGAAGGGTGGGAGGGACTTGCATAGAATGAAGCTCTATCTCAACTTCACACTCCTTATCAAGACTTTTCTCCTCTTTCTTTCTACATGAATCCACTATATTATTATAGCTTAAGATGTTAGTAGTAGGAGTATTTTATTTAGATGGTGATTCAACTTTAGGATTGGATGAAGTATTCAAGAAACTTGGAACCTCCTTAGGCTTATATTCTCCACCTTGTCTCCAACTTGGAATCTCATATCTATAGGTATTCTATTGAGGTGGGGATGTAATTGGAGAGATAAATGAGGGCTTAGATTACACTTATTTTATTGATGACATGGAATATTTCATATGCATATTTTCCAACTCAATTTTCCTATCAAGATTAGCTTCAAAAATAAGGTTTCTCTTTTCAACTCTCTCTTCCAACTGATTGGGAAAAGGATGATTTTGATAATCTTGATTTAGTTCATTAGTGGGAACCATGTAACAATGATAGAAATATTATGAAGGTGGATATGAAGGATGATATGTTTGGTGAGGCTACCTTTCATGAAATTTTAGTCTATCTTCCAAGGATGAAACTAGGCCACTCACATCTAACATCTCACTTGTTAGCCTTTGCCATTTGGCTCTCTCAATAGGTGTCCACTCTCTTTTGACCAGCTCTAATTTATCTCTCACATGATGAATGACATTACTAGGAACATCTTGACCATGTCCCCTTAGTGTATCAAGCTCTAACATATACTTCTCATAACCCAAAAGAGTTTGCTTGAAGGTGGAAATGGATTGAGTTGAGAAGTGGCTAGGTTGACTAGGAGAAGTAAGATATTGAGTAGGTTGGATATAAGACTGATACAAATCATGATAAGGCTAGATATAGTGCTGATAAGGATCATGATGGGGTTGGAAATGGTCATTATAAGATTGGTAAGAATAAAATTAAGGTTGATAAGAAATGCTATGAGCTGGAAACACCTCACTAACTTGTGTAAAACAAAAATCAACACCAAAATTATCCATGAAACCTCAATGGGAAGAAAGAACACAAAGAAACATATTACCAACAATCTTCAAAAGTAAACTTGGGTTGCTTGACTAGCTAATGTATCTTTGGAGTCACCATTGATGCTTGGATAGATGGCTTTAAAGGCTGATGTGTTGAAAGATAACACTAAAAATCTTTCAACCTCTTAGATCAAGAGTCCCATCAAGTATGCCAAAAACTTTTATCACTTGGATTTTCACCTTTTGAGGATATGTCTAACCTCTCTTCATCTAAGTGGAATAATTGAAACACATCTAGACTTGTGGTAGCCTAAGGATGAGGTGAATATCTAAATAGGGATAACTCCCTTGATGTACCACTTTAGATCATAAATACACCTATTTTTTTTTTTTTGGGGGGGGGGGGAATAGAGAGATAAATAAAATAAAACTATTCTAATGGAGGTTATATACCAAATAAGATGATGATTGTCAACTAGAAACATGTTACACATTAGAACAAAGGACTAACTAAATATGCACTTCTCCAATCTACATATTCTCACATCAATGTTACAATATGAGGTTATGATTGAATGTTTAGGCTAGGAAGACTAGACAAGAGGCCTTGAATGGCACTAGTGAATAGAATAACTCACTCAACCTTGACACTTTCTAGAACACTTCACATGCCCTACAAGAAGTTTTCCAACTACAAATAGGATGAAATAATGAGACAACATGATAAAGAATTCATAGTCTTCACTAAGCAAGATCCAAAATTTAAGAAAACACACTATAAATAGTCATGAAGAGGTAAAAATTAGTATTATTATTTATCAAATGGTATGCAAATGAGTAGGGATTCATCATACTCAGGTAGAACATATGTTATAATGGCCCAAATGGCTAGTTATTAGATAAATTAAGAGAGAGAAGAGAGAAGAGAAGTCCAAGGGTCATAAGGATACTTGTCAAGATGAGAAAATCAATTAATTGTACATGATAATAGGATATGGGATGAACCATGTAATTTCAAGAAGTACAAGTGTCAATACAATGCATGAAACTCTTGTAAAGTGGCATGAAACTCTTCATTCTAGCTAAAAAACTAGCTTCATGATTTAGACCTATTTAAACATCCAAAAACTTATTAGGGATAGGTATGATGATTGAGATGAATGGGAAGGATTAATAAATGCCTCTCTATGTATTGGTTGTAGGCCTAGTCATCTTTAATCATTTGGGAATGAACCATCATCATCTACAGTCTAAAAAACTCTTCCTTCATACACCTTACACACTTGGTCTCCAAAAAGGCATAAATATTCCATGAAAATCCATGGTATTGAGTGGATTACACCTATTAATACCCTCCATGGACTTATCATTATCAAGGACACCTTAAAATCACTTCCACTAAGAGTTTTCACACTTCTCACCTTCATGTTCACTATGATAGTTTTGACTCACTAAGATGAAGCTATTTGTTTTCACACTAAAGATTATTTTAAAATAATTAAATTTACATAAGGAATTATAATTATTCTATATCTTTCTCTCAAACTTGATTGCATCTCTTGAAACATTTTGTTTCCTACAAAATATACAAAATAGTTAAAAGAACCCTATTTTTCACCCTATCCATACAATTTCATACAATCCAAAAGGATGGGGAGGAGTATAATAAATTCCTCTATAGGTTCCAATCACATCCTAGTCAAAATAGTTCATTATAGTAGCTATCCAACTCCATTTCTCTTAAATGGTCATTAACAAGGTTTACAAGGGTTTTAGCCTATTTTGACCTCTTAGGCTTTCTTCATAAAAATTTGACATTTAATATATAAAAAAATCTCATAAAAATTATTTTTAAGGACCTTTATAACATCTCTAAACTTCTTTGTCCCCCATGAAAACCATCAAGAGAGATGTGAGCTTCCAAATCTCTCCTATCAAGCTTATTTTCTCATTTTACACAAGTCTGAGTAATTTTTGAGCCCAAAAATGGATTCCTTGTGGTTTAATTTGCATATAAATATCTTTAAAATATCTTATAAGACCTCAAAAACATGTCCTAATAGGTTATAATTCATATCTCATGCTAGAAATATGAATGACCCTCATCTATATACTAGGCCTAAACCATGTCCAATAGGTCTTCTTGTAACCTTTGTATTTTAGATCATCCCACTAAGATTATTTTAATTATAATGGATCATAAAAATTTAATATGAACCTAAAAACATGATAAAATTATTTTTAAATATCACTTAGATCTAAAAGTGAAGGTGATCTCTTGTTGGGATTCTAGGCCAAAACCTTGCCCTTAGGCCTGACTGCAACACCTATAGTTTTGGACCACTTGTTAAGTTCTCTCATCTTGTGAGGTTTTATTAATGTTTTTTTATATTTACTTTAGTTTCCCACATATTATATAAATTTTCATTAGTTCTTTAAGATTCCCTTTATCACCTTTTCCCAAAACTACCAGAGTTTATGCATGAGGGGAGTGCCCTCTATCTAAGAAAAAATAGAGGGACTCCCCTATTTCCTTAGAAAATATTGATTATTTTATGATGATTTATATCTTTTAAGGATACTATATATAAAAATTCATCCCTTGTTCATCTTCTATGACCCTCCAAAATCATTAAAACTAAAGCAAACTGCTAGAAGAGTGACAATGTGCACAGTTTCCTATTATGGACTATGTATGATCTATTTAGAGCCATTTATTTGTTAAATATACTCATAAGAGAGTGTAACTAGGATAATATTATTATATTTAATTAATTTTATTCTTAAATCATCCCTCTAAACTTTCACATATACTCCTCATACTCTGGCCTAGCTTAGATTGAGCATAACATTGACTGTATTTTGTTATTTTCCTCCTTCAAATGTGACTCTTGTAGGTGATCATGTGTGGTTTGACCTTGGAGATAAAGTTTAAAACCTCATATAATTCACTTATGATAATTTTTTTGTTTTATTGGATCATTTTTTTCACCTCATGCCTTTTCAACACCTAGACACCTCTCTTTAGATCACTACCTGTATTAGTCAACACCTGGTTGTAGGTTTCATACAAGGGGTCTTAAGAGATTTATATAATATTTTTTCACACATTAAAAATATTATTAGGCCATCATTAATATAATTAATGTTTTTATAGGATAGTTTCATCATTCCATCTCTCCCTATATCCTTTACCTACACCTTAAGCTCACAAAATGAACTCTTTCCTAACTATGATACCCTATCTATTAACTTCTTGTAGGTGCATATTTATCTACTTGTAATTTGGTTTTTATTTTTGAATATTATCATTAAATATTTAAATTTACCTAGACTTTTATCATACTTTCATTCACCATGATAGGCTATTTGTACAAACACTTGTAGGTGTATTTGGGTCTAAACACAAATTATGATCCTATTTTATGATATCCTAGGTCAAAAATGGCCCTTTAAACTATTATAAACCCTATAACCATAGAGACAAGGTATAGCTTACAACCTTGGTGAAAAAATTTACTTTGTAGCTCAAACATATAGGCATGAATGCGGTTTTTAGTGTATTTATAGACAATTTTAAGCTTCCTTAAAACCACTCTCCATTTATCCTCTACCCCTTAAACTCTTAAAAGTCCTTTTTATATGTAGGAGATAAAAAAATATACCATTAGGATGCCTCAAAAGTCCTCATAGCCTTGCCATATGATATTCACAAAACCCTATTGGACCTCTATTTTGCATCTTTAGGGAAAAGAGTCCTAAAACACACAGTCATTGCTTTGAAGGTGATTTTCAACTTGTTTAGAAATATATCCTTATTTTTATGTATTTTAGGATACTTTTAACATGTTATAACCTAAATAATTATACCCTCACTTTTTTCCATTCTTCAAAATGGACTCCTCAGCTCTCTGACTGGGATCACTTATAGGTGGCCTTTTCTTGTACAGATAGCAAGTGTGATATTGTAGAAAATGTGAATGATTTTTACCATATTATTTATAGGATTATATTAACAAAAAAATTCATTATTAATATTTAAAAACATATAAAAAAAATTCAATGCCTTCTTTAATGTTAAATTTTTCCTCATGGCACCTGTAGGTGCATGTTTTCTCATATATACAAGCAGTAAAGAGGAGTATGGGTAATGTGTGCATTGTCTTAAAAACCAATATAATCTATAATCATTCCAATGCCTCCAAATATACTCCTAAAATATAAAAGGGTTTGAATCACCATTAAGACTCCTATTGCAACATGACATCATCCTCTAAGACTCATGTAGGTGAACACTTGAATTATAACGGGTAGACTATATGCTTAGGTAGTGGAGATTGAGTATCACTTTCAAGGTTCATGAGCCTTATTAAAATGTTTAAATTAAATACATTTAAATTTTGAGTATTTTAAACAAACCAAATTATCCTTATTTCAACATGATTTTCCTTTTCAAGCTTATGGCTAATTTATATAATAGGCATATAATAGATTGATTGTATGGTGGTCTATGATTGTATTATCATGGATATTACTAGGAGAAATATTTTTAATGGTAAATAAGACCAATAAATAATCATAAACATTAATATTAACCTATCAAACTTATTGACTTCACCATCAAAGCATAAAACTCTTAAAAATGGTGGAAATTTGCATATTACACAAAAAAAGTGTTCCTTCTTGCAAATTAAGATGATTAGCATATCAAAACACCTTTAAATTATTTTTAAAAAAAACATGGATATCATTATATAAGTAATATAATATCATCTTGAGTCACTCTTATCAATTGGTTTATATAGACTTGCCCAAAATGGAGCAAAATCTATAGGGTACATGAAATAGTAAGTAGAAAAGCACAATCAACTTCATGAAGATGGTTTATAAAGCACAAGACACAATTATTCAAAATATTATTATTAAAATTTATGTATATTATTTTAATTTCAACTTTCCAAGGTGTTTGACCTAAAACCTCCTCTGTTGGCCATACCAAGTACAAACCTAAAGACTAGTTTTGTTTGCCTAGAAGGGTGAAAAAGGAGAAAGATAGTTTTAGCCCAATTTTGACACTTATAGAGTAATTAAAATGTGTAAATTAGATTGATAAAAATCAATGGATAATATATGATCTTCTCCCACATGACACACTTTCCCATGAGTCATACAAGTGACAAACTCTCCTCTTTCCTCAAGAAAACTATCTTTTCTTCTGAATAACTTACCTATTTTGAGTTATGATAGTTGATTAAGACCTATGAGGACAAATTATATGTTACATCATGTTTTATAACCTTAAAAATTCCTAATAAATTCATACAAGTCATTAAATGCCACTTTTTTGAACTCAAAATGACTCTTAGGACTAAAAGGATTAAAAAGACTAAGGACCAAGGCCAATATAACATTAAATGACATCAAGTAACCTATAATACACATTTATAAATAATATATTAGACCCCAAAATACCTTAAAATCAATTTTTTTCCTATAGGGGTCTCGATTTGACCTACATTTCAAATTTGGTTAACAACACCCTCAAGAGTTCTCCAAACATGATTAAAATATCTTAAAATAATGAAGACTACGTTGAATACAAGCTTAAGGATTGATAATGGTTTATTAATCATATGATTCACTATTAACACATTGAGATGTTTTAAACAATCCTTAAAGAGAGATAAATAAGAAGGAAACACTTATTAAAATGCACTTGTAGACCATATGTATGGATTTGAAGGGATTATGGAGTTGAAATCTCCAAGTGGATTTATAAAATCTTTTAGACCTCTCACACTTTAAAAAGACCTTAGTGAGTGATATAAGACTAATTTAACCTTATTATGACCCATGAGTTCCTTTTAATACCATTTTTCTCTATTTATCATTGAAAATCACTTGAATAAACCTTTACAAGGCTAGTATGGCACTAATAATTGAATTATTGGGCATTTTAACAAGCTTTTGCATTAAGAGTTAGTTTAGGTGCTTTTAGACATGAAAAGGGGATTTCATAAGAATAATAGGCCTTATATAATAATTTTAACTCATATTCATGTTTAAATCTACTCCAATAGGTCTCCTATAAGGATAATACAACCATGAATTCAACAAATGATTGTTAAATCTCCCATAGTAAAGTAAATGTGTTCAAAAAATCTTAATGGATTCAACATACTTGTTTTTGGGATTGAATAATGATCATTTAAGTGTTTCAAATAATATACTCAGTTGGTTTTGGTATAAAATGATATATCCCATAAAAATCAAGTGTTAAGAGACTAAGGTAACTAGAATAGTCAACATTCATGATTATACCCCTAGTGTGGTTACTTGTGCTTTCTATAGTCTAGTCCTCCTACATAATTATCATGGCCTTATTAGCCTTAGGGTCCATTTTATCATTATTTATTTTCTCATTGAATTTGATTTTCTTCATTTTCAAAATGATTTTGAAGGGAGTTTTAGCATTAGCAAAAATATCCCATTTGGCCTCATTTACCTTCATGATTGGTATGGATTTCACACCTACAGCATGATAATTTCCTTCCTTTGATTTGAGAATATTCCAAGCTAGGTTTAACTTATTTTATTCAAACTTCATGACTTTCCAATCCTCCATAAAGGTAATCATTTTCTAGCCTAGTTCCTTTAATTTATCCTAGAATTCATATAGGTTCCTCTTATTTCCCTTAGGGAGGTCCCCAATTTCCATGCTAACCTATTTATTCTTCACTTTAGTATCCCTCAAAGATCAAATTTTAATATTTTTTTTAGTCCTCTTCCCATCATAGGATGGGGTAGTATACTTTCACTTCTATTTTTTATCCTTAACCTATCTAGCTACAAATGGTGACTCCTAAGGGGAAATGAGGTGGGAGATTATAGGAGTATTGGGTCTATCCACACCATCTTCAAAAAAAATTCTATAGGCTTCCTCCAAATTTATTTCCTTATTGTACTAGAATGTCTAAACCTCAATCGTCTACAATTTACCCCCTCTTGATGAGGAAGAATATAAAGCCTTAGTGGATTAGGTCATTGGTGGAGTTGGATTGAAAGGTCAAAATAGTGCTTTAAAGGGACATGAGTAGAAAGTAAGTAAGAATAATTTTGTGACCCTTTATATGATTTAAAGTAAGAAAATGGTGGGAGAATATGAAAGTTAATTTACCCTCAAAGGTTATATATTTCATAGTATGCAAGCAAACATCTAGCCAATGCCTTGGTAAGTTTGTCCTCAGGAAGCCTTTCTTCTCCATTTTGAGGGAAATACTTATCTCTAAGAACATTTGCATGAGATATAACTTACTTCACTTATCTTCTAATGCTTTTGTGGCTTAACATGACATAACTATAACCTACCATAGCTTTTTCTTTGAGACATCTATCGTTAACCCTATGAAACACACCTTCTCCATCCAAGGGCAAAATCCTTGGAAATGTTTTCATCATGTCTCATAATTATCATGATGAATTTTGTTAGACCTCCTTTCCATAAATTATGCAACACCTTTAGATTTACATGTGCCTCTACAGAAGTGATGGGATCAATCTTATCCTTATATCCATACATGGCCTTTGTTATTTAGTCCAAATTATAGTTCATATAATACCCATGATATTGGGTATTTCCCAAATAGGAATATGGAAATAATGATAAATGTTCATCATCCATTTTAGGACTTATTTGGGATCATATTAGGGAAGGATTGAGGGTATTTGAATTCATTATGGAGTCTACATGAATAGTCTCCAAGAGATGTGGTGCTATAACTAGAAGTTTAATATGATATTATTACATACAAATCTAATTGTCAAAAGTTATTACTGAAGTTCATGTATTGTAATCCTCTATTTTATAAACATAAGGGGAAAGGGTAGTTTAGTCTTTGAAAATAAACACATAAAGAGGGAAGAGTACATTAGGAAATAGAGCCTCTAAATTTAGAATGAAATCAATGCATTAATCATAGAACCAAGTGCCCTTGCCATAATTATACCACTATAGACTGAGTTTCACCAAAATTTATACCTCAAATAATACATAATGGGAAGATTATGAGGAAAGAGGGGAGTATGCCTCTACTATGAACCATCACTAAACATAAGTACTAGAATTTTATAGTAGTTTACACATAAGCCTACAATGATAACTTGTATATTAACACACAAATTAAAATTAATATAAAAAGATAAATGAGAGAGCTCACAGTAGGATTATAATAGACAAGCACATCACAATCATATCATACATTTAATATCAAGGTTTTATTCCTATTAATCTAGAAATATCAAACATTTGCAATGGAGGTGAAAGATAATTGAGACATGCAATAAGAATTTAGTAGAAAATTGGAGTTTTATTCATTAAAAAAAGCAAGTGATGTTAAAAAAAATAATCATGTCTAACTCTATAGTCTAAAGAGATGGAAAAATAAGGTGAAATTTGTTAAGGTGTGGAGCCTAAAAGCTTCACATATGAGCGCATTACCAAAGTTGTAGGTTTAAATAGTCACCGGCATTGGTCAGGAGTGACTGACGTCGGTCAAGTGCAGTTGAAGAGACGTCGGCATCGGCAGAGTATCGGCCGACGTCGGTCATAAGCAAGCAGGCAGGAATCAACGTCGGTTACCTGTGCATCTAGAATGCTATTTCTGAGGACAGAACCAAGTGTTTGCATGATGAGTTTAGGTCTTAGTCTTAAGTTTGCGTCTCTATTATTAGTAAGATTGTTTTTAGAGCCCTTGTTCAAGAGGCTTAACTATTGGTTGTAAGTGCATGCTCAAGTCTCCTAATTCTATATGTAGAATTAGATCTTCTTAGCTTAGTGGTTATTGTAATAGTTCATTGTATGTGAATGTTGAAGAACAGTACAGATTTGAATCAATCCAGGTTGTTGGAGTTGATTGTACTTGAGAGAGAGAGCTCTTGAGGGATAGAGATCTAGAGAGAGATCTTGTGCATCTGAGAGAGGTGTGGAAGAAAGAAGTTTCTTCAATTGTATTCCTTCTGTAAAGAGTTTAATACAAGTTTTTAGGGTGGTTTCTTGTATCTCTTGTTCTTTGCTATTATCTAATTCTAGTTACTTATCTATCTGATTTAATTCCATGGTTTATTACTTTCATAAGTGTAATCATATTGTTGGTTGATCCCCAACAAGTGGTATCAGAGCCTTGGTTGTAGGTTTAGAGTTTGATATCCAATAATTGGTATCAAAGCTCAGGTTCACTAATAGGTGGTTCAGATCTGTGTAGTGTGTATTGATTACAGGTTGCTCACAAGAGTTTTTGTAGGGATTTCTATTTGAGTGGGAGAACCAATGGCAGAAGAAAGTAAACTGAGAATGGAGAAGTTCAATGGCAAAAATTATCAACATTGGAGAATGCAGATAGAGGACTATCTGTATCAGAAAGATCTATACTTACCATTAGGTGGGATTGCAAAGAAGCCCACAGACATGGATGATGAAGAATGGGAAGTTCTTGACAGAAAGGCTCTGGGGTCTATAAGACTGAGTCTAGCATCTACTGTGATATCTAATTATCACAGGCAAAAACAATGGTAGAGTTGATGACTACTTTAGCAAATTTGTACGAAAAACACTCAGCTTCTAATAAGGTATATCTTATGAAGTAGCTATTTAATTTGCATATGCAGGAAGGTGGATCTATATCTAATCACCTGAATGATTTCCATGGTATTGTAAATCAATTAAGTTCAGTCAAAATTGTATTTGATGATGAAATAAAAGATCTTTTAATATTATGTTCTTTGCCTGAAAGCTGGCATAGCTTAGTAATGGCAGTTAGCAATACTGCATCTGCATCAAATATTTTAAAAGTAGAGGATGTTGTTAGTGTTATCTTAAATGAGAAAATTCACAGGAAAAGCACAGAAGAGACATCTAAGAATGATTTAAGTTTTGAGAGTAGGGGAAGGCAAAAAGAGAAGAGCAAGAAAGGGAGACCAAGATCTAAGTCTAAGGGGAGAGGTAGATCCAAATCCAGAAATAGCAGGAAGCCACAATGTTGGAATTATGGAAAGATGGGGCACATAAGCAGAGATTATTGGTCAAAGCCTAAGGAGGAAAATCAACACGAAGGAAAAGAAGAAGCAAAGGTTGCAGGTATTGCACAAGATGCTTTAATATTCTCTTTACATAATAATATAGAATCTTGGGTGTTAGATTCTGGTGCATCTTTTCATGCTACCCCTAATAGGGAATATTTCAGTGACTATATCCATGGAGATTTTGGAATAGTGTATCTAGGGGATGATGAGCCTTGTAAAATTATTGGCAAAGGTAAAGTGCAGCTGAAAATGCAAAATGGCAACACATGGGTGTTGAGAGATGTGATGCATGTTCCTAGCTTGAAGAGGAATTTGATTTCTATAGGAAAGTTAGGGGATAAGGGTTGTACAGTAACTCTCACAGTAGAATCTTGGAAGGTGACCAAGGGTGCACTTGTTATGGCTAGAGGTAAGAGAGTAGGTACTCTCTATTTGTGTAATTGTGTTACTAACAATTCTCCTTTTGTATTATCTACTTCAGATGTGGATGCAAAATTATGGCACTCACGGCTGGGCCACATGAGTGAGAAGGGGATGTCAATTCTTAAGTCTAAAGATAAGCTTTTAGATTTGAAAATCATGGATCTAGAATTTTGTGAGCACTGTGTATTTGGAAAACAGAAAAGGGTTAGTTTTCTCAAGACTGGGTCTACAAAGAAGAAGCATAAGTTGCAGCTTGTTCACATAGACATGTGGGGACCGACTCAGGTAGCTTCTATTGGAGGATCACAGTACTATGTTTTGTTCATAGATGATGCTACAAGAAAGGTATGGATCTATTGTAGTAAGAAGAAATCTAATGTATTTGAGACTTTTAAGATTTGGAAAGCTATGGTTGAGAATGAAACAGGCAAAAGATTGAAATGCCTGAGATCTAACAATGGTGGAAGTTCTGCAGTTATAAGTTCAACTGGTATTGTTATATACATGGAATCTGTAGCCAAAGGATGGTTCCAAAGACACCTCAGTAGAATGGAATTGCTGAAAGGATGAATAGAACAATCATGGAGCGTGCAAGATGTATGAGATTGCATGCTGGTTTGCCCTTAGAGTTTTGGGCAGAAGCTGTTGACACTGTAGTGTACCTGATTAACAGAAGACACTCTACAGCTCTGGATGGTGGAATTCTAGAAGAGGCTTAGAAAGGTAAAAAGGTAGATCTCTCATTCCTCAAAGTTTTTGGTTGTGAATCCTTTGTGCACATTGATAAGGAAAATAGAAAGAAGCTGGATGTTAAGTCTATGAGGTGCACATTTATTGGCTATGGCTCAGATGACTTTGGTTTCAGATTTTGGAATCTAGGAACTAACAAGATAATTAGGAGCCGTGATGTTGTTTTCAATGAAAAAGTGATGTATAGTGATCAGCTAAAGAATCTGAATCAATCTAGGCAGAGCAATGGTGAATTGGATGAGGTGATGGTCCAAAATGAGCTCGCAGGAAAAAGAAATAATCACTTGTAGGAAAACATAGAGACCGACATCGATAGGATAGTAACCGGCGTCGGCAGGACAGAAACCGATGTCGATCATACAGAGACCAACGTCGGCAGGACAAGCACCAATGTCGATCAAACAAAACTGGTGTCAGCCAGTAACAGGTCTGGAGATGACTGAGGTTGGTCACTGTCAGAGAATTTGGGTGGACATTGTGTTGTGAACGAGTCTCAGACACCCATCAGGAGATCAGAAAGGGTAAGTAAGCCTCCAATTAGATATTCTCCTTCATTATTCTATTTATTACTAACTGATGGTGGAGAACCAGAGAGTTTTCAAGAAGCATTACAGGTGGAGTCCAAGAGTCAGTGGGAGTGTGGCATGGTTGAGGAGATGGAGTCCTTAAGAGAGAACCAGAAATGGGATTTGGTTGAGTTGCCAGCTGGTAAGAGGACACTAAAGAACAGATGGACCTACAGGTTAAAGGAAGGTGAGAATGGACAGATGAGATATAAGGCCAGATTGGTAGTGAAAGGATTTGCACAAAAGCCAGGTATTGATTTTGGTGAGATTTTTTCTCATGTTGTTAAAATGACTTCTATACGGATTGTAATGTCTTTGGTTGCTATTGAGGATTTACATCTTGAGCAGCTAGATGTTAAGACAACATTTCTTCATGGAGATTTGGATGAGGAAATATACATGGAACAGCTGGAAGGATTTAAGGTCAAAGGTAAGGAGAAGTTAGTGTACAGATTGAAGAAAAGCTTGTATGGCCTCAAGCAAGCTCCTAGACAGTGGTATTTGAAATTTGATAGGTTTATGATTGAGCATGGCTATAGTAGGTGTCAATCTAACCATTGTGTTTATTTTAAGAGATTGGATAATGGTAGATATATTATTCTATTATTGTATGTAGATGATATGCTGGTTGCAGGATCAAACATGTAGGATATCTCTGAGCTTAAGGTGAAATTAGCTCAAACATTTGCTATGAAGGATTTGGGAGTAGCAAAGAAAATCCTTGGCATGAGCATTAAGAGAGATAGGAAAAATCATAGGTTGATATTGTCTCAAAAGGATTATCTGGACAAGGTGTTGAAATGGTTCAATATGCAGGATGCTAAACTGATAAGCACACCTTTGGCTAGACATTTTAAGTTGAGTAAAGAATAATGTCCTAATTCACATGATGAGGTAGAGTACATGAGTAAGGTTCCATATTCTTCCGTAGTAGGAAGTTTGATGTATGCAATGGTGTGTACTAGCCCAGATATTGCACAAGCAGTGGGTGTTGTAAGTAAGTATATGGCCAATCCAAGAAAGCAACATTGGAAAGCAGTTCAGTGGATCCTCAGATATCTGAGAGGAACCAGCAGTAGGCACTTGTGCTATGGAGGTTCAGATACTTCTCTACATGGTTATGTAGATTCAAATATGGCAGGTGATTTGGATGGTAGGAGGAGCACCACAGGATATGTTTTCACTGTAGGTGGAACGACGGTTAGTTGGATATCAAAGTTGTAGAAGGTTGTTGCCTTGTCAACTATAGAAGCAGAGTATATTGCAGCCATAGAGGCTAGCAAAGAGATGATATGGATGACACAGTTCATGGAAGAGCTTGGAAGGGAGTAAGAGAGTTATAGATTGTATAGTGATAGTCAGAGTGTAATCCATTTGGCTAATAATTCAGCCTTTCATTCAAGAATAAAGCACATACAGCTTAGGTATCATTTCATAAGACAGGTATTGGAAGATGGTGAGTTGAAGCTAGAGAAGATCCATATAGATAGGAATCCTATTGATATGTTAACCAAGCTGGTTACAAAGGAGAAATTGAATCTTCATTCAACTTCTGTTGGTCTTCATGATTGAGTTGAAGATGGAGGAACTAGAAGATGTTGTACAGGTACTGGTGTAGCTGTTTATCTCCAAGTGGGAGATTGTTAAGGTGTGGAGCCTAAAAGCTTCACATATGAGCACATTACCAAAGTTGCAGGTTTACACAGTCACCGGCATTGGTCAGGAGTGACCGACATCGGTCAGGTGCAGTTGAAGAGACACCGACGTCAGTAGAGGATCGGTTGACGTCGGTCATAGGCAAGCAGGTAGAAACTGGCATCGGTTACCTGTGCATCCAAAATGCTATTTTCGAGGATAGAACCAAGTGTTTGCATGATGAGTTTAAGTCTTAGTCTTAAGTTCACATCTCTATTATTAGTAAGATTGTTTTTAGAGCCCTTGTTCAAGAGGCTTAACTGTTGGTTGTAAGTGCATGCTCAAGTCTCCTGATTCTATATGTAGAATTAGATCTTCTTAGCTTAGTGGTTATTGTAGTAGTTCATTATATGTGAATGTTGAAGAACAGTACAAAGTTGAATCAATCTAGGTTGTTGGAGTTGATTGTACTTGAGAGAGAGAGCTCTTGAGGGATAGAGATCTAGAGAGAGATCTTGTGCATCTGAGAGAGGTGTGGAAGAAAGAAGTTTCTTCAATTGTATTCCTTCTGTAAAGAGTTTAATACAAGTTTTCAGGGTGGTTTCTTGTATCTCTTGTTCTTTGCAATTATCTGATTCTAGTTACTTATCTATCTGATTTAATTCCATGGTTTATTGCTTTCATAAGTGTAATCATATTGTTGGTTGATCCCCAACAAAATCCTAGCTTTAATTTGACAACACTTTTGAGTAAATTTTAATCAACCCTTAAATTACAATATGACTTTGCCTTTTATATATGAGGATGGTATTCACCTCCAAATAGAATGAGATTCCCATCTTAGGCCATGATGGCCACTCATGTTAGTTATAACCATAATTCAAAATTCAAAATAAAATCTTCTTGAAGCCCTCAAAAATATTTTTGGGGGTCTACCTGATTGATACATAGAGGTGGCTATGAATATTCAACTTTTGACTATTTTGATGTTGCATCCCTAGCTTCTAATGTAGCTACCATGAGGTCAAATCCTCAATCTATCTTAGCAATATTAATTAGAGGTTCCATGAATATTGCCTTGGCTTGAGTCACCAACCTCTAATAGACCTAGAAGGGAGCTTCCATTAAAACTTGGAACTTGGACACATGGTTGATGCTTGTCATGAACTATGTTGATAGCTTAAGAACCACTTGGGCCCCTTTTCATTTTCTTTTATAACCTTATTCTTCATAACTTGGTTAAAGAGACCCAAGTGGACTCCAAATTCTCTCCTATCTAGTAAGGTGCCATCTAGGTGAAATAACACATAAATATTGACCTCCTTAAAGTACGATAATATATTTCTCCTACCCTATTCCAAGGGTCCTATTATAGTTTGAGCCATAAATAACCATTCCTTCATTATCACATTTATGTTACCAATGTACATTTGATACAACCCTAAGTTTGAGATGGGAAATGTTTTTTATTTTTAGAATATACCTTTGTTTATCACCACCAGTAGCATCCTACACTAGTCATCAATATCTGCAATCCTTTCCATGTAAGTCCAAGTCAAATAGATAAGCACATTAGTCTCTAACATATAATCCACCACATTCCCTAGAACTAATAAGAGTAGTAAGAGGACATCCTTGACCTACCCACTTAGCCTAGTGGGGATGGACCTCTTCACCTAGGATTCTAGTGTTTGAACTTAACTTTACATGTCCTCAAGGAGCTTTTCTAACATATCATGAGTTGTTAAAAGAATAAATATTGGATCCTTAGCCATATTTTTACTTCATAGTGGAAGTCCTCACCTTAATGAGGGAGAAAAAATCCTACTGGGTTTACCATACCACTAATTTCCCATCTTGGATGGACTTCTATGTTAGGGTCCTCTTTATGTTTCTCATGGCTTGGTTAAAGCTCCACTATATGTCTAGGTTACCTTAGATTTTCATCTCTAGTATTTGTAACATTGGGACCATTCTTTAGGTTCTAAAAGGAATTAAAGGGGTGACAGATATGGTGATGAGGAGTGGAGGATGAGGTAGAGGATAAATGGAGGAAGTTTGAGGGGTGAATGAAGACAATAATAGAGGAGGGAGAATGGGAGAAAAGGGAGGAAGGATGAAATTGGAGACCCATGTGAACATATATTCTCATAACTACTCTTAGGCCAGCCCACCTAAGGGGTAATGACTCTTGAGAGAGGGGTTTTTAATAAAGGGAAAGTGATTGGATGGTTGAAGCCAAATCCCTTGGTAACTAGGGTATTGAAAAGAGGGGACTAGGGATAAATGCATGGAGGTGCCATGATTGGATCCAAATGAACCATTTAGGTCAATGTATGAGGTTATATTAGAGTGTAAGGTCTTTGAATTTAAGGTTGATGGTGTGTTTTCATCTATTTTTTATTAGATCTGTTACTTGAGATGACTCTATATGTTGTGGTGAAAGGACTAATAGGGATGTCAAGAGATGTGGGGGCTGACTATAGAGGTTGATCAATAACCAAATGAGATGTTAGGATGATTGAATGGGATTTTGGGATAGTTCTAACCACTAGATATGCACTCTTGATAGTGTTAGTTGTGTTATCCAATGAAGATGTGACTATAATAACTTAAACTAAAGGCATGCCCAATGAAGGTATCAAGGAGGTTTTGGGTTATGGAATAGATGGGGAAAGGGTAAATTAAGAGGTAAGGATTCTCAAGAATATTTATTCCAAGGGTACTTGGGTGAAAAATAGAGGGAATGTATTAGGTAAAATGGGATGCAACACTTAGGGATCTTGTAGAAGTAGAGTGGAAATGAGTGGTGTCGTGAAAGGGATATGGAGGAAGTGAGAGTAAGGGATGTAAGGGAGATGGAGGAAATAATAGGTGTAAGGTGTAAAACTTACACCATTGGTTATTGGGATCCTCATTATAGGTTTGTCTCTAAGCTGCTAGTGACATCAAACATTAAGGTGTGTGTGGCTTGGGGTCAAGATATTAGTGGTTGATTTGCTTGCACTTGGGTTTCTTACCTTTGAGTAATTGTTATCACTTAGGTTTTCAACCTTTAAAGATATTCCTAATCTCTCCTCATCCAAGTGGCATAATGGAAACAAATCTAGGCTTGTGGCTAGCCTAAGGATCAGGTGAATCTCTAAATCAGGCTAGCTCCCTTGATGTACCACTTTAGATTGTAACTACACCTAAACATTGGGGGGGAGGGGAAAGGGAGAGAGATAAGTAAAACCAAAATATCCTAAGGGAGGTTATACACCAAAATATATGATGAATTATAACTAGAAACATGTTACACATGAAATCAAGGGATAAACTGAACATACACTTCTCCAATTTGCATCTTCTCACATCAATATCACATTATGAGGTTATGGATGAATGCACAAAGCTAGGAGTACTAGAAAAGAGGCCTTGAATGGAACTAATGAAAATAATAACTCACTAAATCCTTGAAATTTCATATAACACTACACATTCCATATAATAAAGAAGCTTTCCAACTACAAATAGGATGAAAGAATGAGACAACATGCTAAGGAATCCATAGTCTTCACTAAGTAAGATCAAACATTCAAGTAAAACATAATAATAAAAGTCATGAATAGGTAAAAAATCAGTATTATAATTTATAAAATTGTTTTAAAATGAGTAGGGATTCACCATACTCAAGTGGAATATAAATTACAATTGCTAAAACGGCTAGTTCTTATAGAACTTGAGAGAGAGAGAGAGAGAGAGAAGAAGAGATAAGTCCAAGGGTCACAAGGAAACTTTTCAAGATGAGAGAATAATTTAATTATAAATTAGAAGAGTATATGAGATTAAAAATTTAATTTTAGGAATCCCATGTGTCCATACAATTCATAAAATTCATGAAAAGTGGCATGAAAGTTCTTATGTTGGCTTAGAAAAATTGCCTTCATGATTAGCCCTATTTGAATGCCTCATAACTGATTAGGAATAGTTTAAATGATTGGAATGAAAGGTATTGATTTAATAAATTCCTCTTCATGCATTTTTTTCAATCTTGGTCCTTTGGAATCATCTATAAAGGAGTTGTCATCATCTACAGTCCAAAAAAACTCTTCCTTCATGCACCCTACACACTTGGCTTCCAAAAAGAGATAAATTTATCTTGAGAATAAATTTAAGGTATTTCATGACACCTTTTAAGACCCTCCATGTCCTTATATTCCTCATATATTATTTAAAATTATCTAAAATGAAGTTTCCCACCCTTCTCACTAGTTTGTCCACTAGGCCAGTTTTGACTGGTTGAGATGAAGCACCTAGTTTGGAGACTTAGGAGTATTTTATTATATTTAAATGACTATAGGGAATTATAAAAATTATAAATATTCCCTTCAAACTTTATTTCATCTTCAGACTCCTCTTGTAGCCTGTATAACATAAAAAATGGTCAAAAATACCCTATTTCTATGATGTTCATACATATATCATACAACAAATTTTGATGTTATGGATACTGAGTTATATTTAACAAAATATTATCACTCATTCAATTATAGTCCATTTTGGTGCATTATCTCTCTCATTTCCTCAAACTAGTCTTTGTAAGGGTTTAACAATGGTTTTAAACCTATTTTGACTCTTAAGGTTCATTCATAAAGATGGGACATCCATTTTTCAAAAAAATACATGAATTAATATTTATAGACCTTCATCAACACCTTTTAACTTATCATACTCCCATGCATAGCATCAAAAGAGGTGTGAGCTTCCAAACTTCTCTTATCGAGCTTTTTTCTCCATTCCAATAGACCTAATGTTGTCTCAGGTCCAAAAAGTGGATTATTTTTTGTTTTATCTACGTTACAAAATATTTTTAACCTATATATTGGACCATAAAACATGATCCAATAATTTTGAGTGATCATCTGAAGCCAAATATGAACTTGACCCCCTTTTTGGATGTTAGGCCTAGTCATGCTTAGTAGGCATGTTACACTTTAAAGCCCAACATGAATTTTTGATGGTTCCTCTACATAAAAATGGATAATAAAATTCTACCATGATCCCATAATCATTATAAAATATATTATAAAGCATATATAGGACTATAAGTGAAAATGGCCTCCCCATTTGGCATTAGGCCTAAACCTTACCTTTAGGCCTGCCTGTAACTTTTATATTTGGGATATTATGTTGAGATCCATTTATTTATGAGGTAATATTAATATTTTTATATTTATTTCAACTTATCACACCCTTTTTAAATGTCCCATGTGCTTCTAGTATCCTCTTTCTACCTTAATATCTAAGCCTACTAGTTTGTGCTCAAGGGGAAATACCCCCTATATAAGATAAAATAGAGGGAACTTACCCTATTTTTATAACCAAAAAAAAGTTTTATGAGATTTTTAAAGTGTTATTGAGAATTTATATCACTTTTAATATCTTTACTAGGTCATTTGGTCTTTCGAATTCCTAAAAACCCAAGACAGACCCTAGTTGTGATAGACTATATACAGGGGTGGCAATTTGGACTGAGTATTGCATCCTAAGAACATTAATTATTATTTTTTCTCTATCATATAGGATAAATTAGTCTATAATGACTATAATTAATGTGTTACAATACCAAATTATCCCTCTAACCTCTCATGAACTCCTCATACCCCTATCTAGCGTAGACTGAGCATAACATAACCTTGACTATGTTTTCTACCTTGGAGTGTACTTATAGGTGATTTTTTATGTTTTAGGCCTTGTAAATAGTGTATAATATCTCCAATAATCTTTCAATACTTATTCCACTCTACTATTACTCATTTCACACTTTAGAGGTTGAAAACTCTCAATACCACTCAAGACTAGTTGACTATGTGACCCTACCTATAGATGCTTATGAGAATAAATTTAGATTTGGATACATGTATAAAACCTATTAAAACATTATTCTATAATTATATATTTTTTTTACCTTTCCCTCCTATTTTTAAAATATTAATCACCAAATAACCTCTCTTTCTAACTCATTATCCTATACAGTCATACATAGTTGATTGTAGGTGCATGTTGGGGTTTGGGAGGTCTATTTAGGTTAATTTTATATTTTTTGTAACTTATGAAGTCACCATGATACTCATGGACGTGATCATATTTTTATCTCATCATCAAAACTCCCTTTAATACTTCATATGTATTTTGTGTTCCTAAACTGAGTTTCTTCTTGCCATGACTGAGACACTCCCATCTATGTATTCTTATAGGTGTGTGTGAGATCATTTAGAATTGGACATGATGTAAGAGGACATAATTTTCTCTCCCTTTGGTCACAAAATACCTAAATTAACTTTAACTCAACTTTATAGTATCAAAACATCACTTGGGCATCAAATTTGAGTCATTGTAGGTCAATATTTCCAAAGTGTACAAACTAAAAGTGTGTTTGGGGAACCAAAACATAAAGTACCATTCCATCTAATGATATTTTAGTTAATTAATACTAATCAAACTAATTGGAACCAATATTAAATTCTTTCATGATCTAAGACTGTCAACTTATAGTACAAGGTCACTTCTAGATCAAAGTCATATAGATATCAATGCCTAAGTTTAGTGGTTTTGTAGGCAACTTTAGGCCTCTAAAAATTTGTCTTCCTCTGGTCATTATCCCTTTCAAATTTTCAAAGTCCATATCCATTATAAATTATATAATATTGGTATATTAGGTTACATTATAATCTCTTAAAACTATTTCATATGTTATTCATAGAATTCCTATGGATTTATATTTTGCATTTTTAGGGACTAAATCTTAAAACATAGTCATCTCCTTTTGGAGCTAAATTCCCCTCTTGACTATCTACTTAGCATTTAAAACATGCATGATAATGTATCTTAAGCCTATTGGGGTCACAAACAAAGCTCCAAATCATCTTTCAACACCTCATAATGGCTTTCCAACTATTTATGGGCTACATGTAGGTGACCATTCAATGTCTATAGGCAATGGGCAAAACATGGGCAATATACATTACTTTAGGGAAAAACATGGGAAATATACATGGGTTTAGGCCTATTATGATCTTTAAAATTCTCTCCATAATTTCAAATACATAATCTATGTTCTAAGATGCTTGAAATAAATGTCAACACCTTAATTTCAACATGGACTCTTTCTTCATGAAACCTGTAAGTGTATGTTAATGGAAAATTTTATTTTTTCTTACATATGACTAAAATTATGAAGATTTATTGGAGATTTAATGTTTAAAGGAGGAAGGGAAAAATATCACATTGAAAAAATCAAAATAGACCTATAAAAACAATCTGAACACATTTTCAAAACATGAAGATATGGAAATGGTGAAAACAGGCTTATCATCTTGCATAAGACTAGTCCACAATCCTAAGATAATTTTCCCATAAAAAAACCTTGTAATATGAACCCAAGAATGTAAATGGGAGATTTAGTATCATTTAGAACCAATATTATCATCTGATTTGTATGTACTTTCCCAAATAAGAGAAAAACCTATAGGGTACATAAATTAGTAAGTAGAAAAGTATAGTCAACTTCATGACCATGGTTCATGAATAATAACCCACCATTATTCAAAATACTTATATTAAAGTTAAGGTATCTAATTTTTTTAGGTCCTCATATAATCATTTGACTTGAAACCTCTTTTGATGTTCGTACTAAGCAAAAAATTGAAGGTCACTTCTGCATGTCTAGGAAAGCAAAGATGGATTAGAATGGTTTTGGGAAAAAAATGGCACTTAAAAATCAAAGAAAACATTGTGATGAGTGTGGGTCAGATGAAGGGATGTTCCATGAACTTTTTCCATGTGTCACAATACCCCATGGGATGTAGAAGTGCCATGTTCTTCTCTTTTCTTAAGAAAACTACCTTTTCTTTTGATGAACCTACCACTTTCAATTACCAACAATTGATTAAGACTTCCTAGGATACATGTCATGTGAGATCACCTTTTTACACCTTCACCCTTCCTAATAAATCTTTATAAGTCACTAAATACACCTTTTTGACTTCAAAATGACCTAAAATGACTAAAAGGACTAAAATAACTAAGGACCAAGGATAGTATAACATTAAATGATATTAATTAACCTATAAAACACCTTGTGACATATGTATTATAACCCTAAAACACCTAAAAGTCATGTTTCTACCTAGGGGTGCCCCAATTTGACCTAAAAGTCAAATTTGGTCAATAGTAACATGGGTATGGATTATCTTGGGTTAGGATAATAGAGCTATTAGAGGAGGTGGAGGTGGATATAGGTCATAAGGTGTGGGTACTAATAGAGTAAGAGTAGGAACAAGAATAGGAGGATTAGGAGCTACTTGAGGAGAAAGATCTAGAGTTGGTGGATGAGGAGAAGAAACTCATAGAGTAGGCACTACTAGAGGAGATGGAAGGAACTAGAGAATGAGGAGAGGAAGGAAGAGGAATACCCTAAAAAATACTCCTAGAAATCATGAGAGGAGTTATATTTGGATCCTTTAATGAATGAGCAAGATCTAGAAAGGGATTAGATGGGCTTACCTAGACCTTCTTTCCTTTTTTCTTATTCTGAGTCATGATTTGATACAACACCTATTGGTTATTCATAATGTTTAGTTATAACTCATTATTTTCCTTTAATTAGTGGCCATAATTGAAGTTGAGATATGTTGATTACTTTTCTAGATGAGCCCTTATCATGCCCTTAGGGTCCCAATACTAGAGCTTGGCTCTCCCTAAAGTGAAGGATTCCCACCAAACTTCCATTTTATATAAGAAAGGGAAGGCCTTGTAAACATGGTGTCTAATGGAAATTAGGAGTTATTGGTATGAATTCTAGTGGTAGCCTATGTAAAACATGAAAATACCTTCTACTAGTTGGTATGTTATCTCCTACTCTAATAGGTAATTTGACATAAATAATGGCAAGTAGAGAGGTTATTTGAGAATACCCATTATTCAAATAATAGTGTCCTGATAATAGTACTAATAGTCATCAATGGTTATAATGGAGTCCCATATTTATTATGATAAATATAGCATTTGGGCCTTATTGATCACATTATATATCACCAAGTAGAAGTGCTCATAGATGTCCAGATGTGGTTTTAGTATTGGTGGACATATAGTTTATAAAATACTACATAGACTATTGAGCCCCTCAAAATCCATGTAAGGAAATTGGATGGCTTCAAAGTGACTATCCCATATATCGTATTTATGAGGTATCTCATGATGTATACATTCCTTCCTACCTAGGCATCTACTATGACATTGATGAAATTAAAGCTGGCTAACCCTCCTATGTATGGAAATTTGGATCCAATGAGGATTATATAGAGGGGGGCCTATAATTAATTAATATGGAAGTAGTCGTAGGCCTAAAAAACAAATTTAATAAAATCATTACCACCTGGACCTCCTCTCTGAAGGTGTGGACTGTGTATACATTGATGTCCTCTTTGATGACCCATTTAGAATCTAGGTTCTAGTTCCAATCCTATAGGATGTCATATATTTGGAAGGATTCCATCCAATTTTTCACCACTATGGCATCATAAAATAAGGTGAAATATGGGAGGGATTACTACACTTTATAGGTATTTTGAGTGATATCAGCAAAATGGTACTAAGAGTTGGTTGAGAAAACCCAATCATGGAATCTATTATACACTTAGATGGTAGTGAGAAGAAGGATTCCAAATAAGTTGGTATAGGGGAACATCTTTGGTTTGGTCATGACCCTATCAAAACTACATTTATTATAAGCCCAAAGGGCATATTCAAACCATACCCATTCATAATTATAAGAAGCCAAATCTTTGGGAACTTATTCAATTGTTTTGAATAGGTAATTATAGTACTTGAACTGGTTTAAGCCTTCCATGAATAAGGTATCTTGATACCCAGTTTTAGCCTTGGGTTCAAGGAGGATGCATCCATTATAGTGATATGGAGGTCAATATAAAGTAATTGAGTGTAAGGGAAAAAATGTAGGGGTATTCAATGGGAATTGAAATGTAAGGAGTTGAATTAATCTTAAGTGTACATAGTGATAACCATTAGTGAGCTTTCCATAGGATTTTTATAAAATATACAGTCATCCCCTATATTAATGGCATTTGGTGGCTCACTTGATATGAATTAAAATTTGAGTTGGTAGTTGTATCTCATCTCTTTATTTCATAATCTAGAGTTAGACATAAATCTCATGATCCTTTATCACCAACCAAATTTATCAATGGTGATATGATGTTTTAAAACTATCTAATCAGGCCCAACTTTCTATTTAGTTAATGTACAATGCATGGTAGGCTTTTAGTCCCATATATATGAGGATTCCTAGTTAACTCTTGCCTTTTTCTATGTGTCACCTACGTATTGGCCCTCTTGTTAATGGTATGCACCTAAGCATAGTTTTATACCTCATTTTATACCCTTAATAAGGGTGAAGTGTCACTTAGGGATACATGGCATCCTTTAATTAGTATTTAGGCTTCATATGTACTCCATTCTAACCATTTGGGGCCTTATGTGTCCACCTACTCATATGATTAGTGGTGCTACATGGCATACTCTGAGTGGGCCAGGCTCTCCCAAGATTTGACATATCTAATAGGTCTAAGGGATTGGCCAATCTAACAACTTGTAATGTGCCACCCTTTGAGTGGGATAGGCTCTCCCAAGATCTAACATCTCTAATAGGTCTAGGTAACTATTGTCTCTAATAACTCATGATGTGGCACCCTCTAAGTGGGTCAGAATCTCTTTAGATCTAACATCTTTGACAAGTATATGGGAGTGGCATCTCTAACAAACCATAACATGGTACCCTCTAAGTGGGTTGGGATCTCTTAGGCTTTGACATCTCTAAAAGGTTTAGTAGACTGGCTACTCTAAAAACTACTGACATGTATCCCTTTGAGTGGGTAGGATCTCATGGGCTCTAACATCTATGATAGGTCTAGGGGATTGACTACTCTAAAAACTCATGATGTGGTACCCTCTAAGGGGTTTGGGCTCTCCTGATCTCTAACATCTTTGAAATGTTCAAGGGACTAACCACTCTAACAACTCATGATGTGGGTCCTTTTAAGTGGGTCAAGATCTTCTGGGCTCTGACATCCTTGATAGGTCTAAGGACTAGCCACTCTGATAATTCACAACATGGCACCCTCTAAGTGGGTTGGGCTCTTCCAGGCTATGACATATCTGATAGGTCCAAGGGACAAGTTCTTCTAACAACTCATGATGTGGTATTCCTCCGTTAGATCATTTTTTCCTATGACACTTATGAAAATACTAAGTAAAAATGAAAGAACGTGCAATTTATTAATAACTTACCTGACCATCATTAAGATTTTGATTTATTGTGAAGGATGTCATGTCTATTGCTCTAGGAAATAAACAAGACTCTAGGAATTTATTTTGAAATTTGATCTAAAATGTTATCACCCTAAGTCTTTAAAATAAGAAGTTTACCTTATTTATAAAATAAGTAAGACTTGGCACTACTTGAGGACATTAGGGCAACATAATATTTCATAGACCTGGTTCAAGCAAATCTATTTAGAATAATAGAATGGACCTAGGAGTATTGGATACATAATTTAGTAAATATGGGTTCCCCATTTCAATGAAAAGAGGGTGTTTTGGCCATAAAAAATGGATACTTCCATAGGGAAAGTGATGATAAGCATTTAGAAGCCAACTAGTTGATTTTTCTCCCCTTACACAAAACATAGATTATAAGAGAGATATTCATACATAGTAGAAAATAGAAGGAACTAAAATCATGTAATATCAAGTGCCTTACTAATCTTTAGTCCTATAGACCACCACTAGTGTGTGTAAGAAGTAATTCTCAAAATTTTCACTTAATTCTAGATTCTACTCGAACAACAGAGGTTAGACTGGGTATCAAGGTCTTTTAAGGGTGTTAATGGATTTATGGCCTAAATGGAGATGACACAAGAATTTGTATGATAAAAAATAGGTATCGATATCCCTGATAGAGATACCTCTAGTCTTGTTCAAAGGATTTCTCCACTACCATCTAGGATAGAGAGCTTATTATGGAGGTTGCTTGTATGGCCCTTTTAAAGAAGACTTAGAATTTAAATTATGTATGCTTTTCTTCTCCTTTTCCAAGATTCCTTGTGAAAATATTTTCTTTTATTAGTCTTGTCTATTGAGTGTTTAAGACCAATCCAGGGGTAAAGGGATGATGAATAAGCCTTGAATACTCAGCGTGTCTTTGATTTGCTTGGATGTTACATTAAGTATAACTTGGTGGATATATTAGGATGTGGGTTGTTATAAAATCCACTTATTTTTATTAGAATCATTATCCTCCTAGATTTGAAATGTAAAAAAAAAGTTCAATTACCTCCCTTGACTTGTGTGGATCAAAGATTCAACTTGGGTGTTCTTGTTTCTCAATAATTCTTCTCAAGATTTGACCATCACCTGAAATGGTTAATATTAAGGATAAGCATCAGAGGAATATCACAAAAATAAGGAATAAACAAATAGAACAAAAGAAAAAAAAACATAAAATTAAAAAATAATAACATCAAACCTATCTAATAAATACATTACCAATCCTTGCCTAGATTACTCAGTTATTACACTAGACAGGGTAGCTAAGAAATAGTGCTTCAGGAATTGTCCATTTATGAGAACTAGTAGCTCATTTACCTTGAGATCATTGAGGTATAAGGTGTTTTAACCTTGGATTTTGGCCATTTGGTATAGGCCAATCTAGAGGGGATCAAATTTTGAATGCTTACCTTTATTTTCATGAGCCTTGTCCCACATTAGGACTAGGTCAAAGATTCTAAAGTTATTAATCTTAGCTCTCTTATCAAGCCAACTTTTGATTATATCATGATATTCTTTTAAGCTTAATTAAGCTTCATCTCAAGATTACTCTAATTTTACTATGTATATGAGTCTAAAATTCACCTAGTTATTTAGTTATATAAATTTTTGCCTAAATTTATAATTTGGCAACCTAAGCATGATTGGCATGATTGGATCCAAACCATAAACTAGAAAGAAATGAGATATTTTGAGGGATTGTTTATACTTGGTGTGATCTACCCATAAATAAAAAATTAGCAATGAGTGCCATTCATGAGGCTTCTCTCTAGTTGACTTCTTGATGGCATCTATTAAGTTCATACTAGTGGACTCTACCAATATTTTCCCTTGTGGGTAGTGATTGAATGAGAACATTAATGTGATTCCATTGTCATAGGCCCATTCTATGAATTCTATGGATTGGAAGGTAGGACCATTATCACACACTAGAGAGATAGGGACCTAAAAATGGGTTGTTATAGTATTTTACAAGAACTTAATGACTTTGGTAGTAGTGATTCTTTTAGTTTCAACTATCTTAGACCACCTTGCGCAATAGTTCGTGCCTATGAGGAAAAACTTATGGCCAACTAATGAATTGGGGTTGATGATCCTAATGAAATCTAGTCCCCATTGGGAAAATGGTGTAGATTTCATAATGGGATACAATGGCATTGTCACATGGGTTTCCGTTTGAGCAAAGGTTTAATACTAATGGCAAAATCAAACATGAGCATGAACATCTTTGAATAGTGTTGGCCAGTAGTAGCCTACCTAAAGAACTCTGTGGGCCATGGAATTTAATGTAGGATGACCAGATCTTAGTTTTTCATGGAAAATTACCATTATTTCTTTGGCCTCTTCTTATGACAAGTACTTTAGGTAGATTCCTTCATGGTTAATTCTAAATAAAACTCCCTTATTTAGCATATATTATGTATTCTTCAACTAGAAGGCCCTATTATATGTGTGGTTGAGTCCTAGAGGTGTGTTTCCATAAAGTAATAAGTTCATGATCAGGGGATACCATTAAGATTGTATCACTCTCCCTTGATCCATTTGGTGCATCTTGATTCTTGGATATATATTAGTTATTATCTGGGTGAGGCCCTATCTTCTCACTAGTTTTTACAATTTGATTTATAAGTCATACTTAAATAATTTTATCATCCATCAGCCTCAGCATTCACCTAATTTATTTTACCCCAACATCTACTTTATTATTGTGTTTGAGATAATTACATGCACTTTATTCCCAAGGATGTAGTGTTTGAATTTATTCAACACCTTAACTAGGGCATAGGCATGCTTGTCCAAGGTATAATATCTTAGCTTTGTATCCTTAAGCTTATTTCTCATAAAATAAATGGGATTATCTTCTCCCTCTAACCTCTATGTCAGAAAAACAACAATGGTGTGTTCAAAAACAAAGGGGTAGCTGTATAAAACTTGTAAATAGTCTAGGATGAGAACTAAGGCTAGAATAATGGTGTCTTTGATATCTTGGAAAGCTTTCTTTGATTTAGCATTCCATTATAATTTCACATATTCTTTTAACATTACATTCAAGGATTTTACTATTTCAACAAATTGAGAAATAAACTTATGCAAAAATTTAATTTTTCAAAATAAAGATTTTAGTTATTTCTTACAGTTAGGTAAAGGTAGTTTAGAAATAGCAACTTCCTTTTAGGATCAATAACAATACCTTATTTTGTGACAATGTGATAAAAAATCTAACCTTTAGTAACATTGAACACATTATTATTTAGGTTTAGGTAAATACCATACCTTATAAATCTTCAAAATACTTTCTCTAAATGGTACACAGGATTTAACCTATATTTTAAAAACATAGTTAAGTCATCTATATAGATTATTATACATTTACATATCAGTCCTTCATAATCAAAGCTCATTGTTATTTGTAAATTTATTCCAACATTAATCAACTTGAAGGGCATTCATTTATAATAAATTTTTCCCCATTTGGTGGTTAAGGATATCTTAGCTTGATCTTCATAACTAACCAATACTTGTTTGTATATAGAGAAGCTATCCAAAAAGGACATCATTTGAGATCAACTCACCATTTGTATTACTTCATCAATGGAAGGCAATGGGTAATTGTATTTATTTGAGGCTCAATTTAAGTCTTGTAAGTCAACACACAAGAGGATTTTTCCATTATTATTTCACATATGCACTAGGTTGGACACCTAGGTGTAGTGGCGAACTAGTATAATTATCCCTAAAGAAAGTAATGTATGGACTTATTTGTGTATTAAGGGCTCCATGATTAGGTTTACTAGCCTTTATCTTTATCTAAATGGTTTTTGATTGGGTTTGAAGGGAATAATGTGAGTGCTCACTCTCATGATGAGTACCTTAAGATCTCTATAGGCCTAGGAAATTACATCCTTATACCTTAGTAGTAACCTTTTAATTATTACAATTCATATTCTATCCAATTAGGACCTATATTAATTGTTTGGGTATTTTTTACATAACTGAGGTTGATGAGTTGACACTTTTGGTCCTCAATCTTTGATTTTTTTCTTGGAAGGTGGGGTATAAATAATTGAATGTTATTTAAAATGAGATCATTCCCTTTGGGATATAATTCCCATGAATATTTAGGATCCCATATTTATCTAGCTTATTCCCTAGGTTGCCTCTATCTTTCTTGTTTATAACTTGGACCTCAAATATTCCCTCATTGCTGAGAAATTAGATGATTTGTTGGTCATCCTCAATGATCTAAGAGTTTGTCATGTTTTCAAGGATAGAGGGACACGGTATAAGTTACACATAGTGTTAGGAAATAATAGTTAGTGCTCACATTATTTTTATAGGCTAGTATAAAATAATATATTGTGCGTGAGTTAACAAATCACTAGTGATATCTTAGGATGAGAGAATAAAGGGATTCTAGAGAGATATTAGGAGATAGGGATGAGATATCAAATGGATTCAAGATGAATTTTTAATCCATGAATATAAGAGTACAAACACCTATAAAATTTAATCTATATCATTATAATGATATCCCATTTGAATTTAGAACAAAATACATGTTAGAGTGTGATTTTTTAGTGTTGATCTTGTCCAAATATGGTCTAAGTTTAATATTTAGTATCATATCATGAACTTATTTTCTAAAATGGAAAATTAATTTGTTTTATAAGGGCAAGTTATATTCACATTACCTTAAATATGAGCATTTAATTTATATGAAGAGTGTGTTTATTATGATATGCATAGTTTTCCTTTTTTAAAATTTGAAGTTATTTTGGAGTTGTTAAGGTATTCAGTGTTTAGAGCAAATATTAATTCTACATTAATGCTTTACGTTGGATTTAACACTTAGGTCAATCCTTTATTTAGTTGTTCCTTTCAATGACCTATCAAATTTTATGACACAAGCATCTCATCATTCTATGACCTGATTAGGGAACCATCACTCTTTGGATTCTCTCAGTTTGATTGGCACGTTGAAGTGGTTTTGAATGCAATAATACAAGATCAATGAGTTATTATTCTACATTAAATTATAATTGATCATCTTTGAATATCCTATAGTGACCATATTTGTAAATTATGCATCTCTCTTATCTTAGTGATTAAAAGATTCTCCATAACTCATTCAATGATGACCATCCTTCACTAATGCAATAGTGAATATTTTGGATTGTATCAAGACTATTAACTACACATTAATCCATATCTAGTTGGTCTACTCACTTGGCCTATAGACTCTTCTCTACATGATAGGTGACTAGTCTCTAACCAAAGAGACATTCAATAATCCACCTCCACCCACTTATTTCTTTGCAAGATATGCACTATTCTTTCCAACTTCTTTGATGATAGATGTCTCACATAAACTATGATTTCTAGTGATAGCTATTACAAAAAGTGTGGATTTTTATTATTTCTAATCATCAATTGGTGATTTCAATCAAATAAAAGTATTCTATTCTCACGTAGGATTTTGAGAAGTTAAAATTGAAGAGTTACTTTATTTCATATAATAGTTATAAAAGCATATCAAATCAAATTAGGTTGAGTCCATTGTGAAAACCAAATGCTAGTTTTGATGATGTAATCATAGTTGGTATAAGTTATGACCTATATCAAGTGCAATTATCCACATAAAAATCATATTCAATTATTATTTGAGCATAAATAAATATATCTATTGTATCATCTAAATCTCACATATCAGTGGTATTTGGATTGACAAGTCTTTAGGTGACCTATATTATTCTATCTAAATGACACAAATATTTAAATTATTATTGCATCAAATGCTTCCCTTATTTTTGGACACTCAACATTAACTATTTTGATCTATCAAATCCATGATTAAAGTTTATGTTTGGTAAAATAATAATAAGGATAGGCAAGTCTTTTAATATTTAGTGATGAGGTTCAGTCTTCCTCATAAGTTTTCATTAGTGTATAAGTGTCATGTTGCATTTAATTTATAATTATAACTTATAACTATTTTAGAAATTAAAATTTAGTTAATAATGTTGTTAATAAATGGACCAAAAATATATAGGTCTATAGTTTATTTATTTCTTTATCCATTATTGGTTATGTATCACAAAAATAAAATGTCTCATTAGTCTTTTAGTATAGTTATTAAAATGTCATTAGAGTCAATGATTCTAATTGGATTTCATAAAATATGTCTGTGTGTTTATATATTTAAGTCATTATGTCTTTATTTGTCAAAAGTCCTTAAAATGTCAATTCTTTTTAGAAAGTAATCATTTTTAGAAAGTGTCAAAAGTAAGAATTTCAAAAATATTTTATTTATAACCCAGTACATTATTTCTTGTATACAACATCCATATTATGGGGGGGGATTTCTCATCTGACATGCAGTTGAGTTTCATGGTCCATATATCTATCTGAGCTAAGCTATATGGAGGATGGAGGAAATGGAGGCTGAAGGTCTCATATCCTATCTTTAGTCACCAAAGATGAGGCCCAGATGATTTGGTGACATCTTTTGTGTGGTGTTTATATATATATATATTCCACTATGTGTTTTAAAATAAAGAACAAAATTACATACCCATTTAATTATTGTAATAAGTGACAAAGGTTTCCTATGTAATCCATTGAGGTAAGATATTGATGAGAACTATAAGAGTATTGTAGCATCATGTGTTGTTGGTTATTTGTTAACCATATGTAAAACCACCCTTTATTTTTAGGTTAGTGGTAAAATGAGTATAAAACCATCCGTTATATATAGGTTGGTGGTAAAATGAGTGTAAACCCATCTAATGTTTGTATGTTGGTGGTTATTCAAGTCAAAAATCATTATTTGAGTTTCATGAGAGTTGTAGTACATGATAACATTTTCCCCATGTTCAAACAAAGTGGGGGAATGTTAGGAAATAATAGTTAATTCTCACATTATTTTTATAGGCTAGTATAAAATAATATATTATACATGAGTTAAAAACTCACTAGTGATATCTTAGGATGGGATAATAAAGGGATGCTAGAGATATATCATGAGATAGGGATGAGATATCTAAGGGATTTGAGATGAAGTTTGAATCCATGAATATGGGAGTAAAAACACCTATAAAATGTAATCTCTATCATTATATTGATATCCTCTTTGAATTAAAAACATAATACATGTTAGAGTGTGATTTTTAAGTGTTGATCTTGTGTAAATATGGGATAAATTTATTACATAGAACTCTTGTGACTTAGTGTCATCTAGGGGTTAAGTTAGCTACCATATATGCTAGTGATTTAGTTACTTGGTTTTCCTCTCAAGGGATAGGGATGATATTAAATGAATTAAACATATCGATAGGGTCCCAATCCATATGATTATATATTCTGATGTATGATATATTATATTAAAATTTAGTATTAGTTTAGTTGACCACCAACTCAGAGTCACCAAACACTCTTAGTTCATTTTCCTTGTATTTCAATGTAGATTACAATCATAAGATTAGTGCTTCGTATTTTACTAGATTATTCATGCAAGGAAACTATAACTTATACAATGCTATATGTTTCCCCCCTAGGGGGTCTATGAGTAAAAAACTAGCCCTATTATATGGAAATACCATATGTTGGGTAGATTTAGGTGATGGCTAACTAGATCTTTGGGTGGATTTATGATCAGTGTGTAGATACCTAGGTCTAAAGATACTAGGATTACTTTCTCATTAATGGCACCATACTCAGTTATAATATGTTTAATGTGAGGTTATATATCTACTTGGATTTGGTTGTCTAATACCCTCCATAGCAACCACATATGGGAGAAATTTATGGACATATACCATTTTAGGGATTTGGACCAATCTATATTGAGGAGCCTACCATAAGCTTTGGAAATATCCACCACTTAGATGTTTATGCAATTTTAAATCCTAGGCTCAAAATCCAACTATATGTGGACATTGAGAAATTCACCTGTCACTTTCACTTAAAATTTGTCAATCTAGACCACTACCTTGTCTAACTTTATAGGGACTAATCCAAGCTTCTCACATATGCCTACTGATATTACACTAGTTTAGGCTCTTCAATATACTAGGAAGTTATATAGATTATTTCCAAATAATTAGATGGTTAATAAGAAATGAGTCACCTCCATCTTATTCTTGTGAATGACCACATTAGTGTGTGTTACTCTAGGTTTTAATTGGGTTGGTGGGGTTGGATTTTGAGTTAATGATTTTAGTAGGAGACATTGCTCAGTGATTTGAGAAAGTTCATGAAGTGTGACGTTGGATTTGATATTTTTCATATCTTCCACAATGTTATAAACCCCTTTACTTTTTACTAGTAGGGTTTATATGGATTTTTTTGGCTAAATTTGGCCCACATACAATATTTTACCTAGATTGATCATTTGAGAAGAGTTATTAATTGAACAAATGATTGAATGACTTTATAAAGTGAAGAAGAGGGACTAAACCACCATGGCATGTCATGTAGAGACAAACAAATTATTATGGTTACACATTTGATAGATTCACTTGAAAATTTAACTAGGGTCAAAGATTTGTATGGATATGGTTTTTTCATGCCTTGAATATTCTCTAAAAATTTCATGTCTTGATAACTTGTTTATCTCAAGATCTAAGTCCTAAAAGTTGAATAAACAAAATGAAACATGCATGGGGACATCAAGTTAAATTTGTAGCAATTAACCATTTGGATTCAAAAATACTTATCAAGTAAGATGTACATGGGGAAATCAATTTTAGGCCTCATGAAATATCTATTTAAATTCAAACGTTCCAAATATCAATGGTTGGCATTCAATCAGATCATAGATCAACAACACATAAGCAGTCAATAAATCAAAAAGTGCCTAGAACAAGATCAATGGTCAATGTTTGATCCTATGAAAGATCTAATGGCCAGAGGTAACTTGAAGACATAAAAGGGTTCCAAATATATAATGGAGTATGTTTAATCATGCATTCAATGATTAATTATGAGCTTGAACTTAAAAGGTCAATGAATCTTAAATAAAATAAATAAGCTACCAAGTGTCATGATCATGACAATTGTCAAGTAAATAAATGGTACACATTCAAGTTGTGTAAAGGGACATCTAATGGCACATGATGATTAACAAAGCCAATGGTTCCAAGATGATCAATAATACATGATCCATCATATAAAAGTAGATCAATAACAAGCTTGAAGTCAAAAGGTCAATGAATCTTGAAGACAAGTGAGAAGCTACCAAGTATCATGACCACAATGACTACCAAGTAAATCGATATTGCACATGAAATATATACAAAAGGAGATTGATAGCCATTATTAGAATTCAAAAGATAAAGACTTCAAGTAGAGTTCAATTTTAACTTAGGTCAAACTAGAGAATATTTCAAAGGGCATGTGCCACCATTAAAATTCATTCAAGCACCAATAAGCATGAGATGTAGTCATGTAGTTAGGGATGGTAAATGATAGAGTTTTTATGCCATTAAATCTTAGTATAAACCTATGGTTTGAATATTTGTAAAATGTGATGTCCATCTTCTAGGGTTATAGTATTATTTTATGACTGTGTTCACTATTTATTTAAAGAATATATGTGAATATGATGAGTTCTTAGCTTCCACAAGTTTCATAGGTAGAATATGTCTATTCAGACCTAATATGATTCATGAAATAAGCTATAAATCCTATAGGTATCCATTGATATGATATCTATAAGAAAACTAATAAATGAGATTGGTTTTCAATCTATAATAAATATATGTTCAAGATGGAGTATGTGTAGAAATAAACAAGCTATGGAAGAGTGTCTTATCTTCCAAAATGGCCACATCCTCAAAAATTAGGTACTTGAAGCCACTAAAAGAAGATATGGCATGGTTCTATCCTAATTTAGGATATGAGGACTTTATCCTTATAATGAAAGCAAGTGGTAAATGGTGTAGAAGATCAAAGTAAAGAGATCTATTGGTTAGAGAAGTAGTTGGAGCATTCAATGTTATTTATATCTTAAGGACCTTTCTTCCTTGAAAGTAACATGACTCATCATCTTTGGAAAACTATTGTCTTCTAGCACATATTTCTCAAATAATGAGAAGAGCTTGAAGACTATTGGAGAAAATGAAGGCTATTTTTCTATGATGTATTAGTCTTTATGGGATCAAATATGGTTCAAAATTCAAGAAATGTGGTGGTAGTTCATTGATTGATTTATATATGCATGATCCCCCTCTTCCCTCTTCCCTTTTTCTATATATCACCCATTCTCTACCATTTGTAAGGATGCTCATTTTTTGCGATTATCAGGGGACTCTTTCAGTTATTTTAAGATATTCTCCTCTTGATTAAGCTAAACCCTATCAAGAATTTTTAAGAACTACCTTTTGATGTAATAAAAGACTTTCTTTACCTATCTCTTACCTTGGCTATATGTTGAGTGAGTTGTGCATGATGGCATAATGAAGGAGAAAATTCCTTGTCCATTTTCCTCATTTATAATCTCCTTTAGGGTGTTTTCAATATATTTAAGGTTTGGATTAGTGTTATACCTAAACCTAGTGTATGAAATAATTATGCAATTAGCTAGTCTGTAAGGTTGTGTGAGCTACCATTGTCTTATACTGATCTAATATGGGTTCAAGTTAAGATCTAATATGGGTTCAAGCTAATGGGAGTCTTCCATTTTTATTTGGTGTATCACCTAGTTAACTTTATTAGGATCCCTTTCCCCCTTTATAACCCTTTTCCATGCACTATAATTAGTTTACGTGATCCAAATTTAGCCCACATACAAATCTTCTACCTAGATAGATCAACTGAGTAGAGTTCCTAATTGACCAAATGATCGAATGACTTGATCAAGTGAAACAAAGGGACTAGAGCATCATGGCATATCATGTAGAGATGAATGGATTAGTTTGGTTATAGATTTGATAGATGCACTTGAAAATTAAACTAGGGTTAAATATTTGTATAGACATGGTGTTTTTTATGCCTTAAACATTCTCTATAAATTTCATGTCTTTATGAGTTGTCTATCTCAATATCTAAGTCTTCAAAGCTAAACAAGTAGAATGAAATGTGTGTGGGGATGTCAAGTTAAATCTACAATAATAAACCATTTGGATTTAAAATCCTTAACAAGTATGACATGCATAGGGATGTCAAGTTTAGGCCTCATGAAATAGCCATTTAAATTTAAAAGTTCCAAAGATCAATGATCAATGTTCAATCAAATCATAGATCAATGACACGTGGGTAGTTAATCATTAAAAAAGTGCCTAGAATAAGATCAATAATTATTGTTTGATCAGATCAAATATCCAATGATGATCAAAAACCTGATAATGTTAGTGGGTCTGAAATATCTAATGGAATAAATTTAATCATGTATTCAAATATCAATGATGACCTTGAAGTCAAAAGGTCAATAAATCTTGAACACAAGAGAGAATATACCAAGTCTCATGACTATAGTAACTATCAAGTAAACTAATGGTATGAATTTGAGCCATGCAAAGGGAGATCTAATGTAGCATGGTGACTAACAAAGATAGTGGGTCCAAGCTGATCAATGGTGCATGATCCATCATGTAAAAGTAGATTAATAATGAGCTCAAAGTCAAAAGGTCAATGAATCCTGAAGATAAGTGAGAAGCTATCTAGTGTCATGACTATGATGAATGTTAGGTAAATCAATGGTGCACATGCAAACCATTAAAATAGAGTTTGATGGTCATTATTAAAATTTGAAAGCCAAGGACTTCAATTACAAGTTGAATTTGACTCAGGTCAAACTAGAGCAATATTTCAAAGGGCATGTGTCACCATTAAAGTTTAGTCAAGCACTGGTAAGCATGAGATGTAGTCATGTAGCCATGGGTTGTCAATGATATATTTCTAAAGCCATTGAGGCTTAGTATGAGCCTTTGGTTCAAATATTTATAACATGTGGGGTCTATATTTTGGGTTTGTAGTATTATTTTATGATTATGTTCATTATTTATTTAAGTAGTATTTATGCATATGATGATTTCTCAGCTTCTATAAGTTTTAGAGGTAGAATAGGTCTATTTAGACCTAATATGGTTTAGGAAATAAGCTATGTAGCTTACAAGTTTCCATCGATATGATAGTTATAGGAAAACAAATAAATGAGATTGGTTTTTAGTCTATAGTAAATATATATTAAAGATGGAGTATGTATATATATATTCAAGTTATGGAAGAGTTTCTTATCTTCCAAAATGACCAAATCCTCAACAAGTAGATATATATATATAAATGCTAAAAGTAGATAGGGCATGGCTCTATCCAGATTCTAGATATGAGGACTTTGTCCTTATAATGAAATCAAGTTGGAGATGGAATAGAAGATTAAATCAAAGAGATATGGTGGTTAGAGAAGTAATTGGAGAATTCAATGTTGTTCAGATCTTAATGAACTTTATTATTTGAAAGGATCATGAGTCATCATCTTTAGCAAACTATTCTCTTTTAGTGCATATTTCTCAACTAATGAGATGAGCTTGAAGACTATTAGAGAAAATGAAGGCTATTTTATTTATGATGTATTTGTAATGTCCCCATTTTCTTGAACATCAGTTCATAGAGGGTTGAGCATACCCTGGGCTCTTGTAGGCTAACAAGGCATGGCAAGAGAGTCATTTTTGCAATCACTTGGTGATTACCTGGCTCAGTTTCGATTGGAATAAAGTTTTTCACTATATTTCATTATTATTTTTAATTACAGAAAATCTTATTTTATAATTTAATATTTTAAAATATTATTTTATTAAGGATGACCTCTTGAGGGAAAGCTTAAATAGACCTTGAGGTCTCACCATTTGGGCATCCAAATTTGTTGAATTGTTGTGTTGATGAATTTTTTGAGTATTTGTGGAGCTGAGCGGTCTGCAGATTACAAGATTGTCATTGGGAATGAAAACTCCCATTGCTAGTGATTCTGAGGGTGTGCAATATCACCTGAATTATTGTAGTTGGAGGTGATACTTTAGTCACTTCGTTTGGGCAGAATTTGTGGCCTAAGGGCCAATTTTTGAGATTATTATATTGGAGCCGATAAGCCTTGGAGAGATATTATTTGAGGTGTTAACCAATTGGCTGGGAGAATTTGAAATCTTTATGCCAAGTCAGAAACAGCAGGGGCACAAATAAATCTCCTTTCCATTCAGCTCACACTGGCAGCGATTTCCATATTGGGGTGCTTCATTCCTAGGATTTTGCTGCAGGGCCGATTAAGCCTTAGAGTAATTTGATATGAGTCAACGCATTGATTAGAAGACCCTAGAATTCGTAATGTCAAGACTAAGGCACAAATTTGAGCCTTTTTTCCTATTTTCCAAAATTATACCAGCAGTAATTTATATGGGTGAGTGGGGTGCATCATTTCAGGTGTTCAGCTAAAGGCGCCAGGGATTTTTAGAGATTTGAAGCTGCTCAGTTACTTTATTATTCCAAATCTAAAACAGGGCGACTTCCTCAAAATTTGTGTGTGCTGTGTTGGGGTCTCCAATTTCTAGTTGTTTTATTACTTTTATTTGGGACAGCAAGGCATCTCCAATCAGGAATTTGAAATTCTATGCATTTTAGATAGCAGTTAGTTGAATAGAAAATTGTACGGCTATAGGTGGTTGTTAGATTATAATGTGTTAGCCAAGAGTATTGGCTATTGACATTTGTTATATTATTCACATTAAAGGAGATAATAGTTGCTGGTGTCATTTGAGCAATTCAATATCATTTATTATTAGCTAGTTAGTTTGCATACCAACTATTTGTAAAAATGCCCGTTGGCTGTAGGTGTTCATTTCTCTTGCTTAGATCACATATATGCATGGAATATTGCCAAAATTAGTCGTACATTCATGTTAGGTCATTGTTTAGATAATATAGAGTCTTCTTGCAAGCATTATTATTGTTGTTAAGTGAAGGAAAGAGCCATTAAAGCAAATAAAATGTTATATCAGTCATATGACCCTTGTATGAGAAGTGTTTGATAAAATTTCCAAGGCCAAAAATAAAAAAAATTTCAATCAAATTTGAGCAGGGTCATTACAGTGGTATCAGAGTGGTTTCTTTCCATCCTTTGGGTCAGAAATCATCTTCATTTATGCACCAAAGTGACAGAACCAAGAGATATACAGCTAGAGAAAAAAGAAAATAGAGACAAGACACATTATTAGCAGCAGGGGATAAAATGATTGGTGGCCCTATGGTAGAAGAAAGAGAAGGAAGTCCTCCTAGAAATGGAAGAAGAGATGATGATAGAGAGGTACTTGATACTTTTAGGAGTTTAAGGGAGGGACAACAATAGATATTTGGGATACTTGAGTGGCTTGGAAACGCTCTACAGCAGTTGGATTTAACAAGAAGGCAGCCCCAAGATAATGATGATGAAAGAACATAGCTGGTACAAAGAGAATATTGAGAGCATCTTCCCACACATCAAACAGACCTTCATGGCCCACTTTCTTGAGGGAAGAATGGGTAGTAAAAGAGAATGCTAAAGATGCTAAAGATCCTACCTTTGTTGATGCATATATGGTTGCTCATGATGAATGGCTACTATTGACACCAGAAGCATGAGAGCTTATGCATTTTGATCATTTTGTACAAACAAGGATGGACTACTATAGGTCTCAATGGGAGAGGAGGCCTCAAAATTAGAATAGAGACCTTAATCAAGCTACTAATAAGCTCATATTGTCCATGTTTGATGGTAGTGTCAAGATCACTGCACAGTCATGGATTCATAAGTTGGACACCTTCTTGGCTCTACGACCCATGACAGAAGAAGAAGCCATCAAATTTGCCATGTTGCACTTGGAAGGAGTAGCACATGAATGGTGGTATCATGGATTAGTAACATTACAGCATAATTAGATTACATCCTATCAAGAATTTTTGGATAGACTTATGGAACATTTTGATAGAAAAGATCCAGAATCCTACTTCAGGGATTTGGCGCAACTCAAACAAGTTGGAAGCTTGGAGAGTAACATTGGAGATTTTCAAAAATTATCAGTGATGGTTCCTAACATCTCAGAGAGATGGTTGGTGGTCCTATTTATTCAAGGATTAATGGAGCCTATTAGGGGATGGTTAAAAGCCTTTGATCCTCCTACTCTTCAAGAGGCTATGAAAAGGCCAGAAGTATGGAATTGTCAACACCACAGAATAAGTTTGTATCAAAGGGATCTTCTTTGAATCAAGATAATAAATCTTTCTCTAAGAAGAAGAATGATCTAGATCTCAAAGACAAATTAGTACCACCTTTGGATCATGACACACTCAATGAGTTGAGAAAAAAGAAGTTGTGTTTCTATTGTAAGGGGCCTTATGATGCAAATCATGATTGTCTCTTGAGACCAAAGGGAAAGGCTAATAGAATAATGTGGGCATATTATGAATCTAATTTTAAAGACTCACAAGTAGAATAGGCAAAATAAAAAAATGAAGGAGCAATGAGGCAACTTGATGCACACATCACTAGCATCCAACAGGAAGGTTCATTTAGGATGCATGGGGTTTTAGCAGGGCAAAAGATAATCATTCTTCTTGACACAGGGGAAACTCACAACTTCATTGATGCTCATTTGGCTAAAAAGAGAGGCATCAAAATAGAGGAATTTGAAGAGATAAGGGTTAAGGTTGTAGATGGCTATACTCTCAAATGTGAGAAGAGAATTTTAGACTTGCCCATACGATTGAACAGCTATGAGTTCAAGATAGACTTTTATGTAGTGAACATGGGTGATGTTGACATGGTGTTGGGCATGAGATGGTTACATGAGATTGGGAAATTCACCCTTGATCTTAAAGAGATGGAGATGTCTTTTCAGGTTGATGAAAAGACTCATGTCCTTAAGGCAATTCGAGACTCTAGTTTTAGGATGATCTCTTTCAGGAGAATGGCAAGGCTAGATATGGAAGAGTGGGCAGCAGAAGGTGTGTTGACACCTACACTAGGGGAACAACAACAACTAGAGTACCATCCTAACATCCAGGAGCTAAGGATTGAGCATATCATCAGGTGGGAGGTGGGTGCCAAGCTGGTTATATTCACTCCATACAGACAAACCAAACAACTCCCCAAGCTTATATCACTATGTAATGCAGGTAAACGCAATCCATTTGTGACAGAAGTAGTAATGGGAAATATGAAACATTCACAGCACTTGATTTTTCTCTTAAACAATTTTGTGGATGTTTGTTCTACTGTAAGTGGTTTTCGAGCAACATCAGTAGATTTAACATCTACAACCATGCATTCTATTCACCTTCAATTTGCTACTGGTATACCTTCGTCAGGCAAAATCTTGAAATTGTGCCTTAGTTACTTCAAAATCTTGGAATACATGGATGGGGTACGATTAAATAATAAAGCAGTTTTGAAAGAAGTGAAAGCATTAAATGGATAGGTCATTTTGTTTATTGATGAGATTTATACAGTTGTTGGTGCTGGCATTACAGGAGGATCTATGGATGCAAGAAACTTGTTAAAGTCCATGCTTGGACAAGGAGAGCTACATTGTATTGGAGCCACAACTCTCAATGAATATCATAAATATATTGAGAAGGATGTTACTCTTGAACAGTGATTTCAACAAATATATGTGGGTCAACCATCAGTTGAAGATATTATATCTATTCTTCATGGACTATGCAAGCATTATGAATTACATCATGGAGTTAGAATTGTTAAAGGTGTGCTAGTTGCAACTGCAGTGCTTTCAGAGCAATATATTACTAAGTGCTTCTTGCTAGATAAAGAAATTAACCTTGTTGATGAAGATGTAAAATTAAAAATGGAAATTACATCAAAACCTACTGAATTGGATGAAGTAGATAGAACTGTGCTCAAGTTGGAGATGGAACAATTGTCTTTGAAAAATCATACTGACAGAGCATCAAAAGAATGATTTAGTAAGCTAGAGGCTGACTTAGAGGCACTTAAAAAAAATCAAAAAGAGCTTTCAGAGGAATGGGCAAAAGAGAAATCACTGATGACTCGCAGCCAGTCCATCAAAGAAGAGGTGGACAGGGTCAATTTGGTAGATGAATGTGAGTACAGATTGTATTAGGATACAAGGATCATTTTGTATGATAGATTGCTTTTCATCATTCACCACAGTGCTGAGCATGATTTAGTATCTTTTTAGGCACTTTATAGAGTCATTTGGGATCTAAGTGGAGTACAGTTTTCTTGGCAGTTGAGATTGCTTGGGGACAAGCAATTTTAGGGAGGGCAGACTGTAATGTCCCCATTTTATTGAACATTAGTTCATAGAGGATTTAGCATACCCTGGGCTCTCATAGGCTAACGAGGCATGGTGAGAGAGTCATTTTTTCAATCACTTGGTGATTACCTGGCCCAGTTTCGATTGGAATAAGGTTTTTCACTATATTTCATTATTATTTTTAATTATAGAAAATCTTATTTTATAATTTAATATTTTAAAATATTATTTTATTAAGGATGACCTCTTGAGGGAAAGCTTAAATAGACCTTGAGGTCTCACCATTTGGGCATCCAGATTTGTTGAATTGTTGTGTTGATGAATTTCTTGAGTATTTGTGGAGCTGAGTGGTCTGCAGATAACTAGATTGTCACTGGGAATGAAAACTCCCATTGATAGCAATTCTGAGGGTGTGCAATATCACTTGAATTATTGTAGTTGGAGGTGATACTTTAGTCACTTCATTTGGGCAGAATTTGTGGCCTAAGGGCCAATTTTTGAGATTACTATATTGGAGCCAATCAGCCTTGGAGAGATCTTATTTGAGGCATCAACCAATTGGTTGGGAGAATCTGAAATCTTTATGCCAAGTCAGAAATAGTAGGGTCACAAATAAATCTCCTTTCCATTCAGCTCACACTGGCAGTGATTTCCATATTGGGGCACTTCATTCCTAGGATTCTACTGCAGGGCCGATTAAGCCTTGGAGTAATTTGATAGGAGGAGTCAATGCATTGATTAGAAGACCCTGGAATCCCTGACATCAAGATTGAGGTGCAATTTTTAGCCTTTTTTCCTATTTTCCAAAATTATACCAGTAGTAATTTCTATGGGTGAGTGGGGCGCATCATTTCAGGTGTTTAGCTAAAGGCACCAACGATTTTTAGAGATTTGAAGCTACTCAATTACTTTATTATTCTAGATCTAAAATAGGGCGACTTTCTCAAAATTTATGTGTGTTGTGTTGGGGTCTCCAATTTCCAATTTTTTTTATTACTTTTATTTGGGACAGCAAGGCATCTCCAATCAGGTTTAATTTGAAATTATATGCATTTTAGATAGCAGTTAGTTGAATAGAAAATTGTACGGCTATAGGTGGCTGTCAGATTATAATGTGTTAGCCAAGAGTATTGGCTATTGACATTTGTTATATTATTCACATTAAAGGAGATAATAGTTGCCGGTGTCATTTGAGCAATTCAATATCATTTATTATTAGCTAGTTAATTTGCATACCAACTATTTGTAAAAATGCCAGTTGGCTGTAGGTGTTCATTTCTCCTGCTTAGATCACATATATGCATGGAATATTGCCAAAATTAGTCGTACATTCATGTTAGGTCATTATTCAAATAATCTAGAGTCTTCTTGCAAGCATTCTTATTGTTGTTAAGTGAATGAAAGAGCCATTAAAGCAAATAAAATGTTAAATCAGTCATATGACCCTTGTATGAGAAGTGTTTGATAAAATTTCCAAGGCCAAAAATCAAAAGTTTTTCAATCAGATTTGAGTAGGGTCATTACAGTATTAGTCACAATGGGATCAAATATGGTTTGGAATTCAAAAAATGTGGTGGTAGTTCATTGATTGATTTCTATATGCATGCTCCCCCTTTTTTCTCTTCCATTTTCTATATATCACACTTTCTTTACCTTTTGTAATGATGCTCATTTTTTGGGAGTATCAGGGGAATATTTGAGATATTGCAAGATATTCTGCTCTTTATTAGGGTAAAACCTATCAAGAACTTTTAATAACTACCTATTGATGCAATAAAAGACTTTCTTTACCTATCTATTGCCTTAGATCTGTGTTGCGTGAGTTGTGCATGATAGCATAGTGAAGAAGAATATTCCTCATCTATTGTCCTCATTTTTGATCTCCTTTAGGGTGTTTTCAAGATATTTCAAGTTTGGATTAGTATTCTACCTAAAATTAGTCTATGAAATACTTATGAAATTAGTTGGTCTGTGAGTTTGTGTGAGCTAGCATTTCTTGTGCTAATCTAGTGTGGGTTTAAGCTTATAAGAGTCTTCCATTTTTATTTGGTGCATCAAATAGTTAACTTTCATAGGATCACTTTCCCCCTTTCTAACCCTTTTCACTATAGTATCATTAATTGAGGTGATCCATCAAGAGGAAGTTGGCCTTCTCTGGAGGTTCAACCCCACCATAGGATACCCATAGCCTAGGGTTATCCCAATATTGTGAGTAGGAGTGGAGGATCCTAAATAAATCTTCCAAAAGGGTGCAATCTCAAGTCATAAATGGTGTGTTAGGTTCTTGAGGTCTCAAGGGTGGGGGATTATTCCTAGCATTTTAGTCAGGTGGGTTTAGACCATTGTTAGGGGGAGTTGAGGTAGTAAGGGGCTATTGTAATTTCCTATTCTTGAGGGTGTATTTACTCTTATAGAATTGATAAAATGCTTACACCTCATTGATACCCTCCTCTAGATCTTTTTTTTCTTGGCTATGGAAATATAGGGTCTCTAACACCCTAACAGTGATAGTGGATTTATCCATATTGGATGATTCTAGGTAATTTAGGACCACCTCCTATTCCTCCATTTCCTTCTAGAAAATATAAAAAATAGAACAAAACTCCATGCAATCTAGTTCTCTATGGGATATTATGTTTTACACTCAACACCAATTAGGTAAGGCTATCTCAAAGTTATTAATTTTAGGCAACTTATTGATGAAGGTTATAGGGGATTGTGAAGATGGTTATAGTTCCTTATTCATCTTTAATATGTGAAGTTTTTATTGGATCTCTTTGCATTAGATTTACTCACCTACCTTTGTAACCCAAGGAAATTATTGCTGAGATTTTTCACTATTCACTAAAGAGCATCCAAATAATTCTTTTTGGGATCTTTGAGTATAAATTAGGTATTGTTAATTAGAACCAACATTACCTAGTGTGGTGTTCAAGGAATCAAATCATGGAAACCTAGGTTATAAAAACCCAATTGATAGTTTGAATTCAAATGACCAAATGGGAGTTGATGCATTATAGGGAGTGGTTAAAGCATTAGGGAATTATATTAACATTGGGAAAGAAGGTCAACATGAGCATCTATGGTAGTAAATAAGGAGTGGGGACCATCATGTGGCCTTGGGAGTTTAGTTGCCTATCCACCTTGATGGCTCTTGCATAATCTATGGATAAGTCTATTATAGTCAGACCTCTCCTTATAAACATGGTAATCAAAGGGTCCACAACCTTCTTATACATTTCAAGTTTTAGTTGTGGGTTAGGTTAATAAAGCATAATGACCTAATTGTACATAGTTTTAAACCTAATATTGAAGTTCCTAATAGGCTCATTAGGATCATGTTTAATACAAAAAAAAATGATGGTATAGGACATTAGGGTCTATCACCTATAGAAAATGATCAAGAAAGGTAGTACTAAAATGGTCCTAACTAGGGATAGAGTCTTTAAAGATGTTGAGGAACCAATCATATGTTGATTTCATCAATATGAAGTGGAAAATCCTCTACACCACATCTTATGTTCTATGTTTAAGAGCCTTAGGGAATTTTTATAAGAAGTTATGTATTCTTCACCAATCTATCCCATAGTGGGAGTAAAATGGGGAAGATATCTCTCAATTTTTCTAGGTAAATCATGGGTAGCCCTTGGGACATTAATAATAGAGCTAACTAAATAGTCCATCTTGGGTTAAAATTTTTGAACAGGCTACAAGGAGGAATTGGTTGGAATCACAGTAGGTCTAGGTTGGTGAATCTTAATTTTTTTGTGGAAATTTAGGGGTAAATTACCAATCAATCATGGTAGGACCTAACCCTAATGATAGGTGAACTATTATCTAGGATACTTCACAGTCAAAAAGTGGTTAACACTTTATTATCAATAATCACTATTTCAACACACCAATAAGCCAATGATGATTCTAAAATATATGGATTTAGCTCTCCTCATTCTAGATATTGTTTGATCCAAAGTCTAGTTCATGGAATACCTATGAGATTTGGTATTATTGAAAGAGGAAGATGGGAATAATGATGGAATTTCATATTTTATGACTGATTTGGGATCATCCCAAGGCATGGTTGTAGGTATTTGAATTCATTGTGGAGTCTGCATGAATAGTCTCCAAGAGATGTAGTGCCACCACTAAAAGTTTAATATGAGATTATTGCATTCAATATCTAATTTTCAAAATTTATTATTGAATTTAATGTATTGTGATCCTCTTTTTTCTAAACACAAGGGGAAAGGGTGGTTCAGTCTTTGAAAATAAACACAAAAAAAGAGGGAAGAGTAAGGTAGAAAATAAAGCCTCTAGATTTAGAGTGAAATTAATGCATCAACCATCAAACCAAGTGCCCTTTCCATAGTTATACCATTATGGATTGAGTTTCACAAAAAATTCTACCTCTAATAAAACACAATGGGAAGAATCTAAGGAAATAAGGATTTTTGTCTCAACTATGAACCCTCACTAAACATAAGTACTAGAAGTTTATAGTAGTTTACACATAAACCTCCAATGATAAATTATAGATTAACACACAAATTAATAGTACTATAAAAAGAGAAACAAGAGTGCTCATCATAGGATTATAATAGACAAACACATCATAATCATAGCATACATTTAATAAAAAGGTTTTGGTTTGATTAATCTAGCATTAACAAACATTTAGAATGGAGATGAAAGATAATTGAGATATAGAACAAGCCCTTAGAGGAAAAATAGAGTTGTAATCATTAAAAAAAGTAAGTTATATTAATTTGATAACACTTTCAAGAAAATTTTTGTCCACCTTTAAATTATAATACAGCTTTACATTTTATAAATGAGGATGGGATTCACCTCCATATAGCATGAAATTGCTATCCTTGGCCATGATGGACACTCATGTTAGTTACAACTATAATTTAAAATTTAAACAAAAATCTTCTCCAATGCCTCAAAATTATTTACAAGTAACCACCTAGTTGATATATGAAGGCAGATGTGAATATTTGACTCCTAACTATTTTGATCTTACATCCTTGGCTTCTAATGTGGATGTCATGAGGTATAGTTCTTAGTCCAACTTAACAAGGTTCATTTGGGATTCCCTAAATGTTCCTAAGCTTGAGTCACCATCCTATGTGACACCTAGAAGGGAACTTCCATTAACACCTAAACCTTAAACACTTAGCAGATGGTTGTCATGGATTGCATTAATATATCAATAACCACCTAGTCCCCTTATTTATTTACTTTGGTGACCTTATTTCTCATGACCTAGTCAAATAGACCTAAGGAGACTCAAAATTCTCCCTTATCTAGCAGGGTGTCATCTAGGTGGAACAACAAATAGATATTAACCTCCTTAAAGTAGGCCAATATTTTTTTCTTGCCCTCTTTCAAGGGTCCTATTAAAATCCAATCCATAACCAACCATTCCTCCATTACCCCATTCATGTTATTGATTTACATCTAATACAACCCTAAGTTTGAGGTGGGTATTAGTTTCAATTTTGAGAACATACATTTGTTGATCATGACTAATAACTTCTTACACTTCCCATAAATATCCATTGTCCTATCTATGTAAGCTTGAGTCCACTAAATAAGTATGTTACTCTCTACCATAGTCTCCACCACCTTCCCCATAACTGAGAAGAGTAGTAAGAGGGTATTTATGACCTACCTAATTATCCCTATGGGGAAGGAACTCTTCACCTAGGCTTCTAGTGTATGAACCTAACTTTGTATGTCCTCAAGGAGATTTTCCAACATATCATACGTTACCCAAAGAATGGAGAGTGGATCCTCAACTATATCTTCATCCCCAATGGAAATCATCACATTGGTGAGGGAGATTTTTTTTTGGGTTTGACATACCACTGGTTGCCCTTCCTAAATGAATTTCTACATTAGGGTCCTCTTCATGCTTTATATGGCTTGGTTGAAGCTCCACTGCACATTTAGATCACCTTGGACTATCATCTTTGGTGTTTAAAACCCTGATACCATTCCTTGAATTCTAAGAGGTGTTGGAGGGGTGGTAGAGATGGTGGTGATGGGTAGAGGATGAGGTAGAGGAGAGATGGAATAAGTGGGAGGGTTGAATGAAGAAAATAATGGAAGATGAGGGTACATGAGAATAAAGGGAATAATTATGAAATGGGAAGTCCATGGGAACATATGGGAAAAACATTACTCCTGGATCATGCCCACCTAAGGGGAAATGATTTCTATGAGAGGGGTGTCTAATAAAAGGGAAGAGATTGGTTGGTTAAAGATAAATACTTAGGCACCCAGGGTAATGGAAAGAGGGGGATATGGATAAATGCATGGAGGAATCATGATTGAAGCTAAAATAACCATTGAGGCTGGTAGAGGAGTTTTAACTAGAGTGTAAGGTCTCTGAATTGAATCTTGAGGGTGAGTTGCCTTCTACTTTTTCTAAGGTCTCTTACCTAGGTTAGCTTTGGATGCTATGATGGAATGACTAGCAAGGATAGTAGGAGCCATGGGTCCTAATTTTAGAGTTTTTTAAATCTCTAAGGGAGGTGTTAGGATGAATTAAGGGGTTACTAGGATAGTTCCTACCATTATAGATGCACTCCTAATGGTGGTAGTTGGTTTCATTAATGAACATGTGACTGTAGACACTTAGACTAAATACATGACCAATGAAGGTATTGGGGAGGTTTTGGGTTGTGGAATAGATGGCATAGAGGTAAAATAATAGGTGAGGATGATCAAGAGGACTGAATCCAAAGGTAATTAGGTGAATAATAGAGGGGGTGTAATGGGGAAAAAGGGAGGCACCACTTGGGGATGTTGTGAAAGGTGGTTAAAATTGAGTGGTGTAATGAGAGGGATATGGAAAGTGTATGCAATTAGAAATGCATCAGGTCCATAAATCAATCCTAGATTAGATGGGATAGAGCACACCTACACTTTTGATTGGGGAGCATATAATTGTTAAGAAAGAGCATGACTAATGTGAGGATCTGATAGACTCGATTAGGGGATCACTTATCATAACACACTATGTGAGATAGGGTTCCAAAGCTTATAGTCTAACACAATCACATAAAAACCCTAAAAGAGTCATATGACTTAATATTTTACTAATCTAAGAACAATAAAAGTAAATCTAATCTAGTACACACCAAAGATTATGGCACAAAGTTTGGGTTTAGTAAAGTAAAGTAATAAAAACATGTATAAGGAACTTAAAATAAATTAGGTATGAGTAACACCCTAATACATATAATATTAAGAGTAATATTATTCAAGCTAACACTTATGCTACTTCTATCTACTAAAAGAGAGGAGAACAAAGTTAGAATATATTAACCTGAATATGAACCTATCAAGACTCAATCTCTCCCTTGGACAAAAAGGCTTTATAAGAGGTTGTTGTGGTTTTTAAGGATCACTTTTTTAGGCCAAATAATATAAGACCTATCCACAAGAATAAATTTTCCAAAATAAGAAACCTAAGCTAAGTCTCCTTAAGTAGAATGGTGGAAGAGCAAATTATGAAGAAGCATGAGTGAATAATAACTCTTGATTTTATACATTAATAATGACTAAAATGACCTTATATTTATAGGTGAAAGTTACCCTAAAATTATTCAAGAATGTCAATTATGTTAGGTCAATCCAATCGACCTAGCACATTTTTAGGCTAACTCACTAGGCATATGCTAAGTCGATGGGGAGGATAACAAACAAAAAGAGAGAAAAGGTCCATAAACTATGTTGAATAGGTCAAAGGGTGAAAAATAAGGAAATTAAGGATATAAAGAGTAAAAATACTAGAATACTATGTAAGGGAGGAGAAACCTCTTAGAGAAAGGTTTTAGAAACTAGTTGGATTGGTAATGATGTGGCAAAGAGGGACAATAATCCTATGAAGCACCAAAGGTCTAACCATCCCTTTCCTAATGCACCCCTTAGGGTGTGCACTTAAATATATTGAGTATCAATGGGTTTTTACAAGATGTAATTGATAAAAGTGTGAAAATATTATGTGTATACATATGCCCCACTCGAAGATCATCATGTCTCACTAAGGTGTAATAGGGGATGGTGCTTCGAGAAAAGACATAAGGACACACAATGTTGATGCTAATTTTTTTTTTAGTATTTTAAAATCATAAATAACCTAAATTAAATGACTAAAAAGAAAACTAATCTAAAAAGTAAATAACTAAAAGTTAAATACAATACATACCTTGACCTACCTTTTATCATGGGTTGGTTGTCTATTGTGTTGTTAGTTTTGATTGTGGAGGGTGCAGAGACTACTTTTGACAAACCCAAGAATACAAAACTAAAGAGAAAAAATAAACAAACACAAGAAAATTCAAGATATCTAGTGGTATGAGGATGAGATGTACTTGGGAAATTTGGCAAGCTAGGGTGATAGGTGCTATGTTAGACCAAATGACCAAGTCGAACAAAAAAGAGTAAATTGGGTAATCAAAAATCCAAGGCTACTAAAGACTAAAAAAATTAGAAAAGTCATCCAAAAGTAAGAATTTAAAACTCACCAATTCAAACCAAAGATACATGTCAAACAATATATAAAAAGACAAACAAATGGTAAAAAATACTAACTAAAAAGACAAAATGGTAAAACAACATTAATGAGTGAGTAGTAACAATCCACATCTCAATCATCAATGGAAAATGAATGTATGAAAGGGAAAACAACATTGTCAAGTGAACAGTAACAATCCACATCTCACTCAATAATGTAAAAAGGCTATAGACTTAGGTGTTCATAACAACAAGATAGCAAAATCATGATAAATGGGAAAAAGAAAGTAAAGTAAATTTAGTAAATGCAAAGTGATATAAAGAATATGATCTAAAGTTACTAACACATGCTTTTTTGACCTAAATATAGATAAAAGAAAAATAAAGTAGTGATAGCATGTTTTTAAGAGATAAAGAAGAAGGAATTAGAGAAGAAGGGAAAACTGATTTGGAACCATAATTTGTCTATCAAGGAGGGGAAATGAAATGGGTAGAGGGGAGAATGAAGGAAAAACTAAGATAGAGATAATTATTTATCAAAGTCAAGACACTCAAATTAGATTTTTCAAAACAATAGGACTTTTGACCTTAAGAATTATGAATAACTTCTCTTAGCAACACAAGTCTTGGGTAAATAAATGGAGTATATAGATCATCCCATGAAGGCTATATGCATGAAAAGTAAAATAGACCTACCTCACCACTATGTATTCCATACTCTTTAGGATACCTTAAAAATTCATTGGTCTACTATGAATATTGGGTACATACATGAGAAAGTAGGTAGCACCACAAAAAAAAATTGAATTCCCCTTTTCCAATCTACTAGCCTACTATACCCTAAAGGACTTCAGTTCTATGTGAAGTTGACTATGGAGTTTGAGCTTTTATTAGAGATAGGAGATATGCTTTTAATCATGTCTTTTGGTGTGAATTTGACTTTTAAGATTTGTATGTTGCCTTTTAAATATCATTGCCTTTTATTTCAAATGATTTGGATTTGAACTTTCTTTTGAAGGTTTTTTTAAGATTCCTCATCCATATGTATTTGGAAAACCAAAAATGGGTGCTAAAGATGACATTCATTTGAAAACTTGGGACAAGGTGGCTAAGAGAGAAAAAAATCAAAGAGCATGGGGTTTAAGATTCTCATACATCAAGGTGAAATAAAATTTTTATCTTGACTTTGACCTTGTTTTGTCCAATGCAAAAATGAAAGAAAGGGGAAATCAAGAGGAATGACACAGAAAAATTTTAATTGCTTCATATTGTAAAAAAATGTGACAAAGAGAAAACAAGGATATAATGATAGTCAAGTGTGATTCCTTATCATGAGAAAGAGGAAAATGGAGGAAAACATGCTAACATAGTTTGTTTGTAAATTTGATCTAGCAAAAGAAGTAAAAGCTAAAGGTTAAGAACAAGGATCAAGAATAAGAAAAGAATGGTAATTTTATGAGGGCTAGGTCCTATCCATAGTCTTACAAATTAAATCATAAAAGAGAGACCCATCAGGGTGATAATAAGCAAGAGAAAAATAAAAATGAGGGATCCTTTGTACAAATCACCTCACAAATAAAAACCCAAAGGGTGCCAAAATAAAATTGGCAAGAAGCGAAAAGTGAGGGAGCCTTTTTAACAAAGCACCTCACAAAGAAAAACCTAAAGGATTCCAAAACAACATTGGAAAGCAGTAAAAAGAGAGAGAAATGATTAAAATATGGTGGTTTTATGAGGGATGTTGGGTTTTATCCATGGTCTTACAAATAAACTCACAACAAAAAAACCCAAGGGGTATGAAAAACAAGAGAAAATACAAGAATATAAAGAAGACTATGGTACATCAATAAACCAAAAGACCAAAAATAAGGACTAGAGGTTTGTAAAAGAAAGAAAACTATTTTAGAGTGAGAGACCCATGATTAAGTAACCTACAAAAATTGTTAGAAATATATAGATAGAAAATATGACAAGAAAGAAATGTTTAGGAAAAGTATTTTTTAAGGAATTGAGTGTTGATGGAATCCTTGAAAACATGGCCTTAATTAGTTAGAAGACAGTAAGTGCTTGGACCAAAAATGTCTTTAAATAAATATGGGACCCATCATTTTGTGCATGTTTTCCTTCTTTGTCATGGGTGTAATCTAATTTAATGATAAAATCATTAACATTAAAAGTATAGATTTTAACATGTTTTTTATCTTGTCAGGTGATATGAGCCTTGTATTAGTGGTTATGTTGTAATGTAGAAAGATGATGTTCATCAAGAAGATTAAGGGCATGAAGGTGAGCTTCATGTAATCCTTCATCAGGAATGATGCTGTGAAGAGATATACATAGAGAGGGAAGATAAAATTCTAATGGAAAGAATGACTTAGAACCATAAACTAACAAAAATGGAGTTTCCCTAGTGGTAATAGGAATGCTAGTCTGATAGGCCCAAAGTGTAGGGTAAATATGAATATGAAAATCTATGTAGGTTTCATGAATTATCTTTTGAATAATTTTATTGAGATTTTTTTTAGTGGCCTTAGCTTGACCATTGCATTGTGGATGATAAGGCATGGAAAACTTGTGATTGATCTTAAACTTTGTACAAATTTGTTTACCATGTTTGTTTTTGAAATTACCACCATTGTCTAAAATGATGGTATGGGGAATTCCAAAATGGTAAATAATTTGGTTAAGAATGAACTTGGAAATGGTAGGATTGATAACATTAACAAGGGGCATGTATTATACCCATTTGGTAAAGTAATCAATAGCAGTGATGATAAAGACATACCCATCTTGGGACTAAGGAAGTTTACCAATGAGATCAAATCCCCATGTGGAAAATGGCCAAGGAAAATTGATAGTTTAAATCTCGGTAGGAGGTGAATGGATAAGATCATTGTAAAGCTAACAAGGATTGCATTTCTTAGAAAATTTAATTTCATCCTTTTCAATATTAGGCCAAAAATAACCCATACGTAGGCATGTGTTTTGTAGTATGTCCATTACATTAACAACTACCAATTCCCCCGTGTGTTTTCTCAAGAAGAGGAGGAACCTCATCTTACATAACATAATGAATCAAGGTACCTTTAACATTATGATAGTAAAGGATGTTATGTTGAAATACATAATTAAAAGCTTATTTATGGATGCATGTCTTTTCACAAGAATCTAGATCAGGAGGATAACTTTGATGTTTTAAGTATTGAATGATATCTTGATACTAAGGGCTTTCTTTAATATTCATAGCCTTGATGTGACATATAAGTGAATCAAGTGGTTAGATAGATATGGATTTTTTTTAATTTGTATAATAAAGGAAGGATCATAAAGAACTTGATGAGGATGAAAGAGAGAAGTTGAAGAGGCAAAAGAATCAATAATGGAGTTTTGGTCTCAAGGAATAGGCTCGATAGTGAAAGAGATAAAGTCCTTAGCAAAAGTGGTTACAATTTGATGATAGGTAATGAGTTTCTCACTTTTAAATTGATAATCATCATTTAATAGACAACAAATGAGTTAAGAATCTCCTAAATCATGAAGATATTGGAAGTCTAGATCAAGAGTATCTCTTATGCCTAAGATAAGAGCTTTGTATTTGGACATATTGTTGGTGACATAAAAAGTGAAAAAAAAAGATAAAAGAATGATTTTATTGAGAGTAATTGTGAGAATAAAACCTACCTTAGCTCTTTTAAGGAATTTACCTCCATAAAAGTAGAGGGTCCAAGTATACTCATACAATTCAACATTAATTATAGGGAGATCCTTGATAAATACCTTTGATTTAGTAGTATCATAGGGAGGGGAAGATTCGTCAATATTATTGGCTTCAAGATCAGTAGTAAAGCTATGAAAGTAGTCTTTAAGGGATATAAATTGATTAAGACCTTCAATGAAAAGTATATTATCATCAAGAAGGTCATCTTGAAGTGGAGAAGTGGCTGGAATGGGAGCTATGACAAGTTGGTCAGCTATGGCTTGTCCTTTAATATCTTTTTATGTGAACATGTAGAGATCAAATTATATAAGTAAGACCATCCATTTACCCATTCTATCTCTAAGAAGAAGGATTTAGATAGAAAATAATGAAGGGGGTTGGAATGAATGATGACATAAGTAGTCTGTTATAGCATATAATGATGAAGCTTTTCAACCACAAAATAGATAGTGAGGCAATCGCACTCAAATTTGGTATAACATGTCTCATGATCAATGAGGCCTTAGCTAATGTAGTAAATAAAATAATATCTTCCTATATCATCTTGTTGGGAAAGCATTGCCCCAATTGAAATAGGTTTCGAATAAGTATAGAGAATTAAAGGTTTATCATTGGAAGGTGGATGAAGTGTAGGTGGATGAAGTAATGATTCTTTCATATTATCGAAGGCTTTTTGACATGGATCCATCCATTATAAAGCTATGCATTTCTTAAGAAGGGAATTGATAGAGTGAATGTGATAAGATATTTCAATGATGAATCATATAATTTCCCTAAGTTTACCTAAATAAGTATAAATATCAGGAATAGATTGAGGAATGGGCATGTTAACATTAGCACTAATTTTGGTTGGGTCAACATCGATGTCATGGAGAGAGACTAAGAATCCTAAATTTTTTTATAGATGTGACTCCAAAAACACATTTGAAATCATTAAGTATCACTTTGTATTTAAGGAGATGGTCAAATATGATAGCAAGATTGGAAACATGGTTCTTATAATGTTTGGATTTAGTAATTAGATCATCCACATAAGTTTCAACAATTTTATGGATGAGATCATGAAAGATATGAGTCATAACATGTTGGTAGGTAGCTCTAGAATTTTTAAGGTTAAAGGGAATTTTTATGTAATAATAGGTGCCCCATTTCATGGTTAAATTAATCTTATATTAGTCCTCAAGAGTGATATAAATCTGATTGTATCATGAGAAGCCATCCATAGGAGATAACATTTCATAACCAACTATGGAATTGACGATGGCATATATTGAAGGTAAGGGGAATTTATCCTTAGGACAAGAAAGATTAAGGTTGTGAAAATAAATTCAAATGTGGATAACCATAGTGACCTTCTTCTAAATGGGAACAATGTTAGAAACCCATTTGGAATAATCCACTAGTTTAATAAACTTAACATCTAGTAATTTAATGATTTCCTTATGACATAGATTACTAACTTTAGGTGTAAATTTGTGTTGCTTTTGACTCAATAGACTAGCATCCAGATAAGTGATTATGTTATGAACCATAATACTAGGGTCAATACTAGGCATGTCTTGATAGGACCAAGTGAATGCCTCTTGATATTTATCAAAGAATAGGCTAAAGTTATCATATTTAGATGGTGAGAGATATTGAGAAATTGTGATTTGTGGAAGAGAAGATGGGCTACCATATTTGATATGAGTTTTTTCTTTGATAATAATGGCATTACCATATTGAAAATGTTAAGGAGCATTAGGTAAGGCATAAATTGGATTTGTTTTAGCATCAATGCTAGTGACAAAGTTGTTGAAGCAAGGAGTTTTATGCTTGAAATTTTCAAGTTTATGATGCCACCGAGGAAGTTGAGGTTCCTATGAATAAAGTAACTTAAGAATAGCTTCATCACTAGGAAAGGTAGGAAGAGGACCATAATATTCAACATCTACTTTAAGGTCTAGAATTTTATTTCCATGGCAATCATATTCAGAATGAATCTAGCAGACATTGATTGCTTTGGCATCTAGCATAATTTTGGAAGTAGATGAAGAGGATGGATTTGAATAGTTAGGAGTGTTGATAGATTTAATGTTGGGAGAAGAATATGAATAAATGATAGGATCTATAGGAGGTAGAGAAGATATAGGAGGATCTATAGGTTTAAAAAGTATAAGTTGTTCTTCCACCCAAGGAGTATCAATAAGATGAGAATTGGTGGGAGGTACATGACCCTCAGAACCTAAATCATGATGTGTAGATATGGTATGTACATCCTGATTGAAGGCATGAATTTAGGGTAAAATATTTTGATAATGTTGGAGATCCAAGTCTCTGTAGTGATCTTGGGATATCATATAGTTGTCATCATATGTTGGAAAAATCATACATGCTTGAGAATCATGGAGAGTTTCAGAAGGTGAAATCTTAATGTTTGTAAATGTATTAGGGGACATGGTGAGAGGATCTTAGAATAATTTATCCACTCCAAAATAATTTCAAGTAAAGGCATATTTAGGTAAAGATGGCTCTTGAGAATTTCATGGAGGGGGAAAATTGGTAATATCATCCAGGATATGAATGGTATGGTCTCAAGGTAACAGAGAAGGAGGAAGCCAATATGAAATATATGGGGGTGGCTTCTTAATATTATAATTATGCTAAAACTCATTGGGCTCATCATCATAAAAATCCATAAGAGTAACTTGAAGATCAGGATTCATGTTGATGAACTTAGGTAAAGGAGCACTATTAAAATTAGAAATTTTAGGAATTTGATATTAAGGCTTAGGATTAGGAAGCTAGATGTTCCTTGGGTTGGGATCAGCTTCATGTTTGTAACATTTTCCATTATGTAATAATTTAATAGACTAACTACCAGAAAAGGTGATGGCCCTCATTTGATGAGTCTATGGACAACCAAGAAGAATATTATAAGATAAAGGAAGATCAAGGGCCATAAGCTTGGTTCTAATAGTCTTAGGTCTAATAGTCAATGGAATCCAATAGTAACCAAGTGGATTTTGATTAGTCTTGTTAAAGCCATGAGAATCAAGAGGGGTTTATTTAAGATGATCTTTGTTATAACCAAGTTATTGAATGAGCCATAAGAAAGTAACATTAATACCAAAACCTTCATCAAATAGAAATTTTTAGATAAGGGTGGTATTAATGAATACTTAGATAAAGAAAGGTAGATCATCAATGAGAAAAAATATTTCATCATTGATCATGTCCTCCTCAATAAATTCAATGGAAGGATTGGAATAAGTACACATAGTCTCAATGGTATTTAAATTAGTTGGCTAAGAATCAATAGAAGGTGGTTATTCATTTATGGAAGATGGATCTTAAATTTCTTAAATTTGTTACATAGTAAAGTTGTGATGATAAGGTGAAGTGCAAACCAAATCCATAAAAAGAATCTTAGAAGGTATAGAGTTGATTTTTTCAAGAAAATTCCAATGTGATTTAGAAGAACCATCATGATGTTTAAAAGTCAAATTAGATTTAGGAGGTATAAATGTGGTGGGAGGATTAGAAGGAGGAAGTTGTTCCTCAGGTGCTTGCAAATAATCTTAAGTGTTAGTGGTATGTTTAAGCAATTATTCTTTTAGAGATGGTTTATTAGGCTTGGTAACAAGATATTTATGAGCCAATTTATGATGATAATTAACCTTAGTGGTATTGAAATGTTGATATTTTTTATAATATAGGTCATATTTGGAATCAATGGCATAAACATCCTTGATAGTTGATTGATTATTGTTTGAAGAAGATTTTTTATTACTAGAAGTACCAGATTTAAAGTTTTGTCATTTTTGAGATGCGACAACATACTCTTGATGAAATTTTTTGATCATAGCCTCATGGTTGAATGAGTCACCAAGCATATAAAAAATGACACACTTAGTGATCCCTCTAAAATATTCATGAGAATGACCAATGTTGGCATGAAACCAATAAAATAGATTGGGATCATACCACTTAGGAGGAGCATTGGGATAAATGAAAGGTTTCAAGGGCGGAAAAAAATTCATTTGCTGAACTAAAAGAGCTATGTGAGATGGTAAAGGAACATCAAATTTGGTAACTCCAAGCTTGGTTTAGGAAGTATTTATAGTGATAGCATTAGATGTTTGAAAATAACCTTTAAGAAATTTATGATTAGGTTTGAATTTATTCATAAGAAAGTTTTGACACTTAGCTTGTTCAAGAGATTCATTAAAATTTGGAGGAGTAAATGTTTGAACCTTGTATTGAAGACTGGGAGTAAAATAAATTATAAAGAGTTTGAATAAATGATCATCAGTCATATTATGATCGACTTTATGATCTAAAGATTTCCATATTTTAATAAATTCATGAGCTGATTCATTAGGAGATTGTTTAGCATTTATGAAGTGATATAGACAATTTTCAAGAAGATCATTATGTTGAAATTATTTAACCAAAGGATTAACTAGATATTCAAGTTTCCAAATAGAATGTTAAGTTGATTATACCATTCTAATACATCACCAGTGAAAGTTTTGACCAATATCTTAGTCGTGGAAAATTTATTAGTTTGGATCCACTGTTTGTAAAGGTTACCAAAGGCTTTGAAAAATGAAGTAGGGTCTTTAGTCCCATCATATTTGATAGTTGGAGTTATGTTACCAATACCAATGGATACAATGAAGGGAGATAAAGGCTCATTTTGAATGGTTTGAAGTATATTGTTTTTTATTATGGGTTGAGGAATAATATCACCTAAGGCATCCTTAAGAGGTGGAGGAATATAATTATAATTATCTTGAGGATGAATAGGTAGAGGTTGATTAGCTACATTGATCATGTCTTGTTAAATTTGAATCATTTGGTTGGTATTAGATTTTTGCATGATGTTCATTTGTTGAATGACTTGAACTAATATTTATGTTGTATCAAGAGGTCAGTTAGTGTTGGTTGGATCACTCCCTAAATTAGTGTTATGGGAGGGTTATTAGTAGGATTGTTAAAGATATTTGTATCAATCACTCCCACATTAGTTTGGAGAGCTTAAGAAGCATTTTGATAATTATGGAAATGATTAGATCCATTAACTTAATATTCAAGTGATATTTACACCATGTTATAATTCATATATGAAAGAGGAGAATAGGTGTCCCAAGAGTGATGGTTCTCTTGGGAGGAAAAGAGATGAGGGAATGAACATCCCATATAGTATCTAAATGGATTTAGGTTGTCCAAAAAGATTCTGGTAGGAGATATCAATGTGACTAAATAAAGATGAAAATGATGAAAAACTAGAGAAATGGGAAGTTATATTGAAAAATAGGAAGAACAGGAAATAAAACTAGTTCAACCAAATCAACCTAGTGCAAAAAATAGGGCTTGTAGACTATACTAGGTCGACTAGGTCAATCTAGTGTATTTCACAAAAGATATAAAAAGTATAGGATTGACCAAGTCAACCTATTATAGTGAACAAGGAAAAGGAAAATATTGATAACAAGTTTGGAAATGAAATGTGATAATTTGTAGGTAATCTAAGAAAGTAAGTGCAAAAAAGAAATACACAGTCAAATGAATTGATGTTAAACAATCCAATTGATGCACACAAAGCAAAATCTTGCACTAAAATTGGCTAATGAAATATTTTCCACACATAATTGATCAAAGAGAAAACAAATAAACTAAATTTATCTACTTGGTCAACCTAGAATGTTGATTAAATTATTAAAAATGATTTTAAGTGCAAAGAGAGATTGGTTATAAGTAAAGTACTAGAATAACAATCTATGGATAGTTTCAAGTAAGTTTATGATGAAAGGTACTATAGTGGTAATGATACAGGCTTGGTATTGGGGCGTATCCCCTCACTTCATACATTGTAGTGATAAGGCTGTCAGGTGCTTAGACAAAATATACCATTAACCACACTTTATACTTGACCAAAGCATCAAGTTGGCTTCCCCCTTGGTGATGAAATCCAAGTAGGTTGGCCTTGGTAGTCAAATGTTTAAATGCTTGTTGATTTTTATGTGGTTTATCTATGTGTGCAAACTAAGATAAATAGTGCAACTAAATGATTAATTGAAAACCACCTAACTAAACTATGTGAGCTATTCTAAGCATGCAAATAACTAAAAAGAAAGATGTGATTAACATATATGGTTTATTCCAATTTTAAAATAAGGTATAGTTGAGAACTATATGGATAATCATATAGAACAAGGTCGATAAGGTTGAACATGTACTATGGATGTAAAGTCTAAAAATGAACTAGGTCAGTTAGGTTGACCTAGTTATTTTAGAATACACAAAACACATAACTAGGTCCATAGGGTTGACCGAATTGACTATGCAGGTGTATTTTTAAAGACTACAAACTATTAATAGAAAGTATAAAAATAGAAAGATATAGAGAAGTAAAAACTCACTTAAATGGTTTAGAGATGAAAATAGAGAAGATTTCTAATCAAAAATCTTGGAGAAAATTTCCAAAAACTTGTAAACTAGGTTGAGTTGGTTGACCAAGCAATATAGATACTTATTTAAAAAGTGCTAAAAATACACTAGGTTGACTTAGTCGACCTAATTTATTGAACATGAAGTCTAAAAATTGGTGAAAATTATACTAGGTCAAACTGGTCGATCTAGTTGTCTGACCAGAGTTATATAAGTTTTAAAACCTTTACTAGGTTTAGTTGGTTGAGCCAATTACCTATTCCTATAAATTTGCACAAAGAAATAAATAAACTAGGTCGATAGGGTCAATCTAGCATATTCAAGATATGATAAAAATAGTGATGAAAATAAGTGAAAGAAATATTACAAGGGATTGGTTCACATCAAGTTCACTAGAATGTATGAAATCAAAAATGCATCCTATCCATAAATGAATCCTAGATCAGATGGGATAGAGCACACCTACACTTTTGATTGGGGAGCATAAAATTGTTATGCAGAAGCATGACCAACGTGAGGATTTGCTAGACCTGATTATGTGATCACTTGTCACAACACAAAATGTGAGATAGGGTTCTAAAGCCTATAGTCTAACACAATCAAATAATAACCCTAAAAGATTCATATGCTTTAATATTTCACTAATCTAATAACAAGAAAAGTAAATCTAATCTAATTCACACCAAAGCTTGTGGCACAAAGTGAGGGTTTAGTATAGCAAAGCAATCAAAACATGTATAGGGAATTTCAAATAAAGGAAGTATGAGTAACACCCTAATACATTGAATATGAAGAGTAATAATATTTGAGCCAACACTTATGATACTTCTATCTACTAAAATAGAGGAGAACAAAGTTAGAATATACTTACCTAAATGTGAACCTGTCAAGACTCAATTTATCCCTTGGCAAAAGGGGCTTCAAAATAGGTTGTTGTGGTTCATAGGGACCATTTTTAAGGCCAAAGCATCCAAGACCTATCCATAATACTATATTATCCAAAATAATAAACCTAATCTAAGTCTCCTCAAGTAGAACAGTGGAAGAGCAGATTGTGAAGAAGCACAAGCGAATAATAACTCTTGATTATATACATTAATAATGATCAAAATGACCTTGTATTTATAGGCAAAACTTACCCTAAAATTGTTTGGGAATGTCAGCTATGCTAGGTTGACCTGGTTGACCTAGCACATTTTTGAGCTAACTCACTAGGTTTATGCTAGGTCGACCAAGAGGCTAATAAACAAAAAGAGAGAAAAGGTCTATAAACTATACTAGGTTGATTGGGTTGACTTAGTATGTTGAATAGGTCAAAAGGGTTCCAATCAAGGAAATGAAGAATAGAAATAGCAGAAATACTAGATTTATATGCAAGGGAGGAGAAACAACTTAGGGAAAGGTTTTAAGAACTATTTGAATTGGTAATTATGTGGTAAAGAGGAAAAACAATCCTACGAAGCACCAAAGGTCTACCCACCCCTCTCTTAGTACAACCCTTAGGGCATGCACTCAAAGAGAATGAGTCTCAATGGGTTCCAAAAATATGTAAAGCATTATTAATCAATAAAAGTGTGAATATATTATGTGTATACAGAAGGTGGTGGGCATGAGGGGTGGAAAGGAGATGGAGGAGACATATGTGTAAGGGGTAGAACCTACATTGGTACTTGTTGATAGCCTTGTTTTAGGCTTATCTCTAAGATTATGGTGAAATTTAACCTTGAGATATATGTGTGTTTGGTTTGAGGTTTTTGTGGTTTATTTTCTTACACTTGGGTTATTTTCCATCAACTAATGTAGGTCTAGATCAGTTGGGGATAGGCTACTAGAGCTACTAAAGGAGGTAGAGGTGGAGTTAGGGCATGAGGTGTGGGCGATACTAGAGGAAGAAAAACTAGAGCATGAGGAGTAATAAATAATTTATAAGGTAAAGTTGTAATCATGGGATGAGGAGTGAGAGATAATATAATGGGTGATAATATAGGATGTGGAGGAGGAACTAGAACACAAGGAGGGGAAGGTAAAGGAATACCATATAAAATCCTCCTAAATTTTTTAAGAAGAATTAGAGTTGGATCCTTTATATATTGATTAGGAGATAGAGGGGAATTATATGGCACCAACTAGACCTTCTTTCCTTCTTTTGATCCATGATTAGAGACAACACCTCCTTGTTGTTCATAGCATTAAGGTATAACTCATCATCATCCTCTGATTGGTGGTCATAATTAATGTTAAGGCATGATGAGTACCTCACAAAATGAGTTGTGATAATTAAATTACAGTAAAAATGATAGATATCATATATAATTAAGGTTAAGGAGGCCTTCCTGACCACCATTTTTTGGAGGGGAGGGAAGGCTTTGTAAACATGGTGCCTATTGATAATATTTTCCACCATTGGTCAAGGTTGTTTACATCCATATTTTCAAGAAGACTCCATTAATGTATTGAAGAATATGTAAGGTATCCAAAACATCATAAAACTTTAATCAAACCAAAACCATGATCAGGAATATCTCACAAGTCCAAATTTTGGCAAAAGTTTCTTTTATTCCTCTAGCAAATTAGTTGCAAACTAGTGAGGGCAATTTTTAAATGTCTATTTCATGAAGGATAAGAATATTTGGTTCAAATTTTACTATGGTAATATTGGGGCCCATGTAAATTAGTTTTACATGCATTGTTTTCAGGTTATAGGCTCTTAAATTTATGAATAATCATTATGAAGGAAAGGTGCTCTAAAGCCCTTCTTAAACCCTAACGACTCAATTTTAGGCAATCTAATTAAAGTTTTGAGTTTTTTGTAGAAAATTAAAAGTTTTTAAATCTATAATTAGGAATAAATAACCTTATTACACATTTATTAAACAAATTTTAAATTTAGATAATGGATAAAGGTAAAGGTATAAGTTGTAGGGTTTCAAGCATGTAAGAGAGATAGTTAGAAAAGGCATTTTTGAGATGTTTAAAAGATTGTTTGAGCATATAAAATAGATGGAATGGTTATAAAAGATATTAAAATTAATAATTAAAAAATAATTAGGTATTTATGACTCATAAACTTAATGAAATGACAAAACTTAAACCTATAGGCATTCAAAAATGAAATTCTACAAGCTAGGAAACATAAAAAAGTGCATATTTTGAGTTTTGTTGAATGAAATCTCTAAAAAATTGAAATTTAAGTATTTTTTTATGTAAATTAAGGTTTTAAATTTGTTTAATTTTAGTATTTTACCTAAAGAGAGATCAAATTTCAAAATATAGGTCTATTTATGAAGGAATTAGGGGTTTTCACTTCTTTACTCACAAATGGAGTTAGAAATGAGTGTTTCAGGTCCTTATAAGGAAAAAAATGATTTTATAGGATGTATAATTCATGTAAATTTATTAATAAATGATTATTTAATTCAAAATATTTCAAAATATGCTTGGATCAAAGAAAACCATCTCTAAGTCATCCTGCGGACAACAAGCAGACACATTTTGTGAATTTTTGTTTGAGAGTTTGGTGAAGATTTTGTATGAAGATGAAGTCATTGTGTGAAAGTTTATTATATTCCAATTTTTTTAAAGTTTAGGTATAATTAAATTTTATATTGGTGCATCACCCTAAATTTTTTAGTTTTTATGTTGAATTTCAGCTTGTGTATTGCTCCTTTTACCCTTTCCCCAGTCAAGAAATCATAGAATTAGAGATTTTAGAGAGAAGTAGGTGAATTTAATAAATGGAATTAGATTTTAATTTCAATATTATATAAAATAAAAGGTAACACATACCTTAGATATTTTTAATTATGTCAACAAGATTGATAACAAGCACATATTCTTAGTAGGGTATACTTCTGAGTGATAACAATTTTTGGCACATCCCATGCGACACAAATTGGAGCTGAAAAAGACATTTATAGAAGTAAGAAGTAATATTTTCATGCATAAGGTCATTTTAAGGTATATAAGTAGATGTATAATATTTTCATTTATTTAATTATTTGAGCATTCTAATGGAAGAGGAAGGTTTTTGACAACAAGTCCATATCCTAAAAGGTTATTTTAGTTACCAAATTGGCCTATTATGCAAAGAATTTCAATTTCAAATCCAATTTTCAATATGTATTACCTTAGGAACCAAGTATTTGTTACTTTCAATGATGTAATACCTATAAATTTGGCCCAATATGATGATATCCCAACCTCAACCCTTAAAATCCTATCATATTTTATATGTAAATACCAAACTACACCCATAGAACATATCAAAGATGTGGCCAACTTGTGTTCATTACACCATGTTACCCAAGATAATATTTATAACTATTTACTTGATTAATAATTTGAGGTAAAGGTTTTAAAATGGTATAATAACCTTCCCTTTAACTCTAGTTCCTTTTGGGATGATTTAGGTGTAGTATTCTGAAGATAATTTGAAGACAAATCGGACCATCTATCCCTTGTTGAGCATATCACTACCATCAAAAGAGCACCACATGAATTTATGACTAATTTAAATCTTATATTTTATAAAACATGGAACAAAACACCTCCTAATATAATTCCATCTCTTGAATATGCTTTCATATAATTCATAAGAGCCTTGAATTCTAATATTTTAATTATGATTCAGTCCATGGGTGTAGAACACTCCTAGATGCCTATGAGGTTGCCATTAGAGATAAAAATATTATAAGATGGTAAAATTTCACCTAGGCCCCCAATTCCATTTTTTTAAATATAATTATAACCTATTATACCTCCTCAATCACTATCATTAGCTCTAATTCTCCCCACCCCCCCAAGATCAAGTTCAAGATCCTCATAGTCAATCTAGTGAGCTTGGTAAACTAAAAGGTATGATGCAATATTTTGGTATTGAATTAATTAAAATTAAGAGGTAACAATATCAAGCTAATAGTCTATATAAAACACCTAATAATCCCACATATCATCCATATTGAGAGCTAATACATCCCTATCAATGTTATAGAGATAGTAAGCCTCCATGCCAAGCTCAAGGAGTCATTACACCAGCCAAACCATATATTGGAATTAATCCCAATGATCCTTCCAAAACCAAGTCCCTTATACCAATACAAAATAATTTTATGAAAGAATCAAGTTGGAAACCCTATAAACCTAATGATCTATAAAGTCAAACTTTAATAGCAAAAAATATGGCAATTCCTCTAATGACACAAGAGGAAGCCTTTCTTCAAGAAGGAAAACACAATGAAAATATAATGAAACAAGTGGAATCAAATCATGGATAAGTATGAATAGATTTAGCCTTGGTGAATTATCAAGATGATGATCATATGGTAGTGAATCAGATTGGTGAGCCTAACAAATCAAACAAATTTATTGCATCCATTACAAGATCTAAGAGAAGGGATATAAATGTGATTAAAAAGGAAATTCATGCTTAAAATTTTATTAATGTGGTTTATAAAATTATTAATTATTATATTAATTCCAAAATAGATAAATAAAATCATGTTGAAGCAATCAAACTTCACTGAGTGCCTCGAGTACAAGAGCATCCTATTGCTCTAAAGGTGAAACCAAATTTGGAGCCTCCTTACTCAACACATTAGATCATATGAATAAATATAACACTATCATTAACATGTGGGATTCATGTTCCATCGTAGGAAAAAAATACCCTTATCCATGAGCTTTTATACCTTAGTTTGTCTACCACACTAGCAGAGAAGGAAAGTATGGTTCTAGAAAATTTTGATCAATATGAGAAGTAACAAAAATAATAAGTATAGAAAGGGGTGAATGTAAATTAAAATTATGTAAAACTAAGAATCCTCCTTTCTATATTTCCTTGATTTTTGACAACACATGAGTTTATAATTGTATGATTGATAGTGGAGTAAGTATCACAATGATGACAAAATAGATTGTAAATAAATTATTTTTGGTGTATGATCCAAACACTAGAGGTGTTTTTAAACTTGATGGATCTCCAACCAAGAAAATGGGTATAATAAAGAATATAAAATTAACACTTCATGCATGCCTAAATGTGATCATTCAACAAGATGTGGTAGTGGTGTATCTTCCTCCATACTTTGTTATGTGCTTATCACATGACTTCACTTCAATGATAGGTGGGTATATTTCATATGATTATAAATACCTCATATTAAAAACAAGGTATGGAATAAAAGCTAAAATTCATTTGGATCCTATTTCCCATTTTCATCTAGAACCATATATGAATAGTATTGTTAATACTAATTATATCATCACAGATGAAGTAGAGAAAACTAATGAAGCTAAAGAAAAATCATCTCTTCATGATGTACCTAATTTTTTTCTTGATGAATGGGATACTAATATTCATAATAATGATCCCTATAATATGATATAGGAATAAGGACTTAGAGTTGAATATTTACATGAGGATGGTGCACAAATTCCATCCCTATACAAAGAAGGTGAGCTAAATGATGGTTTATGAAAACTCTATTTTGATGGCTCACAAAATAAACATGGTACAGGGGCTGGTATGATGATCATTTCACCCTATAAACAAATTTAATTTACTACTATAAAATTTTAATTTACATGCTCTAAAAATGTGGTAGAATATGAGGCCTTAGTTCATGGTTTGTAATGCATTAGAAAGATGGGAACTAACCTCTTATAGGAATTTGGAGATAGTGAGCTTGTGGTAAATCAAATAAAAGGTATAAATGTGTTAAAATCCATTTTTAAAATCATATAAACATAGCGTATGGATCTTATAAAATATTTTTATACTTTTGACATACAAGTAGTGCTTAGAGACAACAATAAACATGCAAATAGGTTCGTTGTAATTGGATACCAGTTTGACTTACCATCTAATGTAAATAATGATAAAACTCAAACATACATCAAGATTGTGGTAATATCCTCTATTCCTAATAATAATTTGAATTGGTAAGTCTTTAAAGATGATGATCAATTTGTTCATTTCCTATAAGAAGAGTTTGAATTCTCTTCTATAAATGAGTCAAAAATTTTGTAGCAGTATGGTGATCAAATAGTTAAGCTCAAGTCTAACTAGTTACCCAAAGGTCTTATCACACTTGATAATATTTTTAGTAGGGATGATTAAATAAATGATACATATTATTTATGTACTAAATAAGAACATTATGTAATCATTGATATAGTTAATGGGAAAGCTCTTAATCTTGGTAAAGTATGTTCTGAAGCTTAGAAAGATTTATTTGTTGATTTATGTAAAAAATTATTTATGTGTTTACATAGGAATACAATTATTTAGAATTATTTTATCCTATATTATCTCAACACACAATTGATATAGAATATGATACAAAACTAGTAAGGCAAAGACAAAGGCCTATCAACCCAAATATGGAACCTTTGAGGAGAATATAGCTTCAAAACTTGATTGAATCAACTATCATCTTTCCCATAAAGCATCCCACTTGGGTGGCTAATCTTGTTCCTGTGAGGATGAATAATGGCAAAATCATATTGTGTGTGAACTTTCATGACTTGAACAAGCCCTCACAGAAGGACCATTATCCCTTGCCATCAATGGAACAAATATTATAGTTAATAATTGTTTTGAAAAGGTTTTCATTACTAGATGGTTATAGTAGGTTTAATAAAATATCTGTAAAGGAAGAGCTCAAAACAACACTCACCACCATGTGGGGCACCTTTGCATACTTAAAAATGCCATTTGGGTTATCCAATGTAGGATCAAAATTTTAAATATCCATGGATATGGCCTTTCAAGATTTGATTTATAGGTTTGTTCTTCTATGTTTAGATGTTGTTAGAGTTTTTTTAAATAATGTAAGTGATCACATGCTTAATATTAGAGAGGTATTTGAGAGATGTAGGCAATATGTTGTGTCACTTAACCTAAATAAGTGAGTATTTTTAGTTCATAAAGGTACTCTCATTGGTCATATTATTTCTAAGTGTGGTTTGAGTATTGATCTAGAAATAATATATTATATTATTTCATTATCCTTGACTAAGCATAAAAAATCATTAAAAAGTTTCCCTGGCAAGATTAATTTTATAAGAATGTATATATCTAATTATTCAAGTTTGTCAAGGCCTATTAAAAATATCTTCAATAAAAAATATAATTTTACTTAGACAAAGGAAAATATGATTTTTTTTGAATAAATCAAGAAAGCTATTGTTAGTGATCCCATTCTTATCAATCCTAATTTTTCAAAGTATTTTTTTGTAATATGCATATGCTAATGTTGAAACAATTTTAGGAATATTGACACAATAAAATCAACAAGGTTTGGAATAGCCAATAGTATTTTTAAGTCAAGTCTTGCAAGAGTATGAAAAAAAGCATACATTTATTGATAAACATGTGCTTTCCATAATCAGATGTCTTAAAAAGTTTAGGTACCTACTATCTAACAACAATATCCATATGATGGTTGCCCATCCTAGCATTAAAGAGATATTATTAAACAAGTACATAAGTGAAAAGAGAGAAATATGGATAACAAGGGTCTTGGAATATGAAGTGGAAATAAAGGTAACCAAGTTGATTAGAAGCAAAGGGTTGTGTGATCACTTGATTCAAGATGTGCAGGAAAGTAAAGAGGTAGATTTGGTCTTGAATGATGAAGATATTACAAGTAATCATACACCTTCAAAAATATGGTTTTGAGATATGGTAAGGTACTAAGTGGTTTAAAGAGAAGGTACTTTAGGTTTCAATATATTCCTTTTCTGCTTGTTGATGGTGTGTTACTCAAAAATGATGTTAATGGCATGTTCTTGAGATGAATAGAGCCAAATAAAGTTTAAATATTAATTGAATAATTTCATGATAGAAAAGGTAGAGGCCACTTTTTAGCAATGAAAATATCCATAAAAATCATGAGGGGTGAATATTATCAGTCAAAAATATCCAAATATTCTCATTCTTGCATAAGGAAGTGTAATAAGTGTGCATTATTTGAGAGACATGAAAATCTTATTTACTTACCTCTTTAACCCATTTTAGTAGATCATTAGTTTGTAAAATGGGGTTTAGACTTGATTGGTCTAATTAATCCTCCTTATAACATGGGACATAATTAGATAGTTATATCCATAGCCTATTTTACTATATGGATAGAAGCAGTGGCTTTGAAGGAAGCAAATGAATACAGTGTCTTGGATTTATATGAAGGTTTGCATAAAAGGTTTGTTATTCCTTCCACTATAATTTATGATAATGCTATGGAATTTTTAGGGGCTAAAATAAATTAATGGGCTGTCCAAAATGGTGTGTATCTCAATAGTTATTCCAATTATTATCCACAAGAAAATGGCCTTGTTGAGTCTAATAACAAAAACTTGTTGAATATCATTAGGAGAACCATTGAAGATAATTAAAGGACTTTGCATTTGAAGTTAAAAGAAACTTTATGGGCTGATAGGATCACCTTAAAGATTTCCATTTCCAATTTAACCTACAAGTTAGTGTATGGAAGATAAGATATATTACTAATCTCACTTGAGATCCCTACTTTGGAGATAATGCATGAACTTAATTATTGGAGAGTGAGCCTATGGAAGTGAGATATGTTAAATTTATAGAGTTAGAGGAACTCAAAAATCAATACATGTTAGTTACAGATATACATAAAGCATAGGTAAATAAATTTTTAAATATAAGATCATATTTTAGGAGATTCAAGTAAGGTGAATTGGTTTTCAAATGGGATGAGGATGGATCAAAACTAGGAAGACACACAAAGTTTGACTCATTTTGGAGTGATCATTACATGATCTCAAGCTACAAGCCTCACAACACCTTCCAACTAGCCAATATGGATGGTGATGAGCTCCCCATACTAGTTAATAGGAATAATATAAATAATTATTGATGAATATAGGTTCTTATTTGTATATAGGAGTATTAGTTTTCACTTTCCTAAAAGTGCTATCTTGCACATTTTTCAATTAATAGTTGTTTTAGTTTTCAATTCCCCAAGTTATTATGAACAAGTTTTGTAGTTTCTTGAGGGAATTTAAATTTTAAAATTTGGTGATGTTTTCATAACTATATATACCAATGAATAAGGCTACTGGTCTTGATTGTTTAGTAAGCAAACTTTTTGGTAGGGTTACCAAGAATGTTGACAAATTTTGCAACCAATAGTCAAGGTTGCTTATGAGAATTTTTAAAAAAAGATTAAATTAATGAATTAAATAATAAATAATTTATCCACAACATAAAAAACCTTCATAAATCAAAAACCATGCTTATAAACAACTCACAGATCCAAATTTTAGCAAAATTTTCTTCTATTCCTCTAGCAACCTAGTTGCAAGATATTGAGGATAATTTTCAAATGTTTATTTAATGAAGGAGAAGAAGATTTGGTTAAAATGGTATTATGGTAATATTTTTATCCATAATAAATCATTATTACATGCATTAGTTTTAGGTTAAAAGTGCATAAATTTATGAACAATCATTAAGCAAGAAAGGTGCTCTAAACCCCTTCTTAAACCCTAATGACTCGATTTTAAGCAATGTGATTGCATTTTTGAGTTCCTTGTAGAAAATTAAAAGTTTTTAAGATATAATTTTGAATAAATAACCTTAATAAAAATTATTTAAACAAAATTTCAATTAAAATAATGGATAAAGGTAATGAAATAGATTATAGAGTTTTAAGCATGCATGAGAGACAGTCAGAAAAGATATTTTTTTAGAGGTTTAAAAGATTGTTTGAAAATATATAATGGTTTAAATGGTTATGTAGGATATTATAGGTAATATTAAAAAATAATTAGGTATTTAATCCTAATAAAATTCAATAAAAGGGTAAAACTCAGACCTAAAGGCATTTATAAATGAATTTATGGAAGCTAAGAAACACCAAAAAGTGTATATTTTGAGTTTTATTAAATGAAATAACTTTAAATTTAATATGGAAGTATATTTTTATGTAATTTAAGGTTTAAAAGTTTTTTAATGTATTTATTATACCTTAATATACATAAAATGGAAAAACATAGGCCTATTCATGAAGGAAATCGGGGGTTATCACTAATTTGCTCACAAATGGAGTTAGAAATGAGTGTTTTAGGTCATTAAACTAGTAAAAAAATGATTTTATATGATGTATAATTAATTTAAATTTATAAATACATGATTATAAAATGAAAACCAATTCAAAATAGGCTTAGAACAAAGAAAAACATCTCTAGGTCACTGTACGAGCAACAAGCTAACACTTTTTTGTGAATTTTTTTTGGAGAGATTGGTGAAGATTTTTTGATATTTTATAATTTTTAAATATATTAATTATATATATATATATATATATAATTATTTTATTAGGAAATTTTTTGAGGTTTAAAACTCATTTTAGACCCCCAAATCGAAATCAGGGTTTCTTGAGGCCTAGAAAACACAAGAGAGTAATTTTTGAAGTCGTATTTGGATTTTGGAGATGAAATTATATGAGACTATGTTAATTATGTTAAAATAATATTTAAAATATTTATATATTTAATTAAAATTCATCAAGTTCTAGGTTCTCATTGTGCATTCAAAAAGCTTGTCAAAATGGAGAAGATGTACACTTCTAAAAAATCTAGTATAGAGAGTTGTTATTGTCATCATAAAATGAAATATTAGAAAGGATATTTAATGATTTTTTCTAAAAAATCAACATGAAAAAATATTATCTCTAACTACACCTCCTTCAGATTTAATTTAAAAAAAGGTCAAGTCAAAAAACAAGAAGCCTTCAATCAACCCTAGAAAGATGGAGAACCAACATGCAAGAGTGGATAAGTTGAATTGAATTATTGATCAAGTAAATAATCATTATTTTCATGGATGATAATACTTCGACAAAAAACTTCCAATATCACTCCTACTATGCCACCTTGGAGTAATTTGGGGAAGTCAAGAAGAGGAAACATACATGCAAGATATAATGAAGATAGTTGAAGTCAAACTTTGAAATGTAATAGAGATAAATAAAATAAAAATTAAATATTTAGGCAATATAAAAAAGAGTTAAGTATAATATGAAAAGGAGATAACTGAACATGAGCAATATCTCTTCAATATTTAAGACCATTAATATATGCATGAGAACCTTTAACTTTTCAACAACATCAATAAGTTGATCTCTCTATCTCCTACACCATATTAAAATAAGAGAAGGTTAAACTCAAGATATGATACATAGGAATTTTAAAGTTGAAGTTAAAGTTAGTGGTTAAGTTAAAATTTTAGTTGAAGGAGTGAACTATGACTAGGATTATGACTCATCCCTAATTTAGGGTTATTTGTCTCCTCTCTCTCTCTTCTTATTTGATATATGATATTCATTTTTTAGATATTATGGGGAATATGATTTGGATATATAGAATCTCTACCAAAAATTTCACTACAATTTTAAATCAATAAGAAGCTGAACTTTCTTCTATTTTCAAGTTGTTCATGAAGTGTGTGTCTTGTGTTCATTGATGTAACTTAGTGAATAATTATTTTTCCTATGTTTATGACTAAAATTTTTACCTTTATTCATTAAATAATAACTATTTTAGATCATATCAAGTGTATAAGTCTGATTTCTACCTAATCTAGAAGTGAATTCAACCATTATTCATTCCTTCTAAGCTAGTGTGAGTGTTTGTCAAGAACTGTATATTAAATACTGATGTAAGATCCATTCTACAAATATGAAGTGAATGTGTGTAAGTTTATAAAATTCTAAAGTGTGTTAAGTATAGGCATAATTGAATTTGATATTGGTACATCACCCCAAATTTTTAGTTTTCATGTTGAATTTTAGCTTGTGTATTCCTCCTTTTACCCTTTTCCTAGTCAAGAAATCATAAAAGTAGATAGTTTAAAGAGAATTATGTGAGTTTAACAAAGGGAAAAAACCCATAATCTATATATTATATCCAATATAATTTCACCAACATCTTAAAGAGTTTCTATTGTGTCAAAAAGAATGAGTATAAACACACATTCTTAACAAGGTGCACTTCTGAGTGATAAATATTTCTAATGGAAATTAGGAGAAATAGGCATGTCTTCTGCTATCAACCTATGTAAAATTTTAAATACCTTATACTAGCTGGTATGCGATCTCCTATTCTACCAGGGTGATCTAGGATGAATTATGGGAAGTAGAGGGGCTGCCTAAAAATTCCTATGATTCAAATCACTATCTTCTTGGTAGTACCAATATTCACCAATGGTTGTAATAGAGTCACAAATTTCCTATAATAAATAAGTCATTGGGGCCTCATTGATTACATTTTAGGCCACTGGGTAGAAGTGCTCATCTATGTCCTAGATGTTATTTTAGTAATGGTGTTCATATAATTTATAAAATAATACATGGACTACTAAGCCCCCTTGAATCCATGTAGGAAACATGGATGGATTGAAAGTGATCATCTTATAGACTACATATATGAGGTAGATCATCACATATAAATTCCATCCTAGCCAAGAATACACTATGTCATTGATCAACTTAAAATTTGTTATCCCTCCCATGTCTATAACTTTAGAGCTAGTGAGGATCACATAAAGGAGGGGGACCCATAATTAGTTAATATGCAATTAGTATTGGGCCCTAAAAAATTATTTCCATATAATTATACCCCTTATACTTCCTCTTTAAAGGTACAAACTATGTATACATTAATGTTCTCTTTGTTGACTCACTCAACATCTAGGTTCTCAACCCAATCCTATAGGACATTATATATTTGGAAGGTTTTCATCAAAGTTTTCAAAAATTCAAAATAATAAGAGAAGGTGAAATATGGGAGGGAATAATATGCCTTGTAGGCATTCCTAGATATGTTGACAATCTAGTGTCAATATTTGGGTGAGTAAACCTAGTCATGGACTCTGTTATGCACTTGGATGGTGGTGAGAAGTAGGTTTTCAAATAAGTTAGCATAGGGAACATTTTTAGTTTGGCCATGGACCTAAGAAGACCACATTTATTTTAAGCCCAAAGGGCATCTTAAAACTCTACTTATTCATCATTATCAGATCCCAAGTCCTTAGGTACCTATTTTATTATTTTGAGCAAGTCATTATAGTGCTTGAACTAGGTCAAGCCTTATAGGGATAAGGTATCTTGGTACTCAGGCTCGACCTTAGGTTTTGAAGAGGATGAAACCATTGTAGCAGGATGGAGGCCAATAGAAAGGTAGTGAGCGTAGGGTAAAAAAAGTAAGGGTATGTGATAGGAATTGGAAAGAAAGGAGTTTTATTGATCTTGAGGGTATATAGTGATAATCGTTAGTGAGTTTTCCTTAAGGTATTTATAAAAGGATACATTCATCCCCCTATATTAATGGTGTTTAGAAGATCACTTTCTTTGAATTCAAATTTGAGCTGATGGTTGGATATCCTCTCTTTATTTCCCAATCCAAAGTTAAATTTAGGTCTCATGATCATCTACCACCAACTAAATTTAACAATGGTGATGCAACATTTTAAAACTATCCATTAGGCCTAGCTTTCTATTTCATTAATGCCCAACACATGGTAGGCATACAGTCACAACTCCTTGAATCTTCCTAGTTAAATCCTATCTTATGCCACATATCACCCACTTATTATCCCTCTTATTAAAATTCAACACCTAATCATACTTATTTACCTCATGACATACCTTTAGTAAGGGTAAGGAGTCACTTAGGGATACATGTCATCCTCTAATTTATCTTTAAAATCCATTTGTACTCCATTACAAAAAATTTAGGGCCTTAAGTGGCCACCTACTGATATGTTTGGTGGTTTTATATGGAATACTCTGAGTTAGTCAAGCTTTCCTAGGATTTGACATCTTTGATAGGTCTGAGGGATTGGATGTTACAACAACTCACAATGTACCACCCTCTAAATGGGATAAACTTTCTCAAGCTCTGACATATTTAACAAATCTGGGGGACTAAATCCTAACACTATCAAGGCTGCAACATACTATCAAATTACATCTATGTACTTTCTCTTGAGATGATTTTAAGTTTTTCATCTAAAAAGTAAAAGTGCATGAAAATTAGGGTTTTTAGGTCCTTTATTCTCTCAAGAGTTCATACAATGACATGGAACTTTAGGCTACTCACCTTGCATCAATAGTATGTTTACATTAAGTGGGGTTGTCTAAACTATCATTTCTTGTTCATTTCTAAATGGTCCCATATATGTGGCAACCACTAGGGAACAATCGCATCATTTGAATCCACATCAATTAGCTTGTTGTGAAAAGTTCTTTCCTTTTTCAAAACCACTACATCTATTATTTTTTTAGTGTAGTTTAATGTCTAAGTTGCCCCTATGATCTAAGGTCAAGTACTACAAATGGAGCTTATTTTAACCACTCAAAAAAAGTGTCCCAATGGGTCACCCTCAATTTATATACCCACCATGGAGTGGGGTTAAAATGATGCTAGGAGATGAATTCCTAGGTCAATGCTTCCATAGAAAACTTATGAGGAGGTGATGAACTCCCAACCACAAGATAAAATACATGAAAATAAAGAAATTGAAAGGACTTTAGGGTCATTTTGAGGTTACCCAAATCATACAGATTTTGGGGAGGGCCTTAGTGACTTTACTTCCACACTTTTAGACCAAAGTGACAAATGAAAAGAGTAAATTTTTTTGATCACCCAAGTTTCCTAAAGGGGATGGGGGGAGTGCATACATGTGACACTCATTTTTATAAACAAACACTTCAATAAACAATCATAAAAATGAAAACTCTTATGAGTATGTAACTAAAGTGAGAGTTTAATTTTATAACACCAAAAAAAAATATGTGATAAAGTTTGAGCCCTTTGGTGTTACATTGAAAGTTTAAACAATATGAAAAATAATTATTTTGGAATTAACATGCACCCTTAGAGATGCTTTTTCAATCTACATAATGGGAACAACCTCAAGTTATGAGTATCCTATGGTGAGGTTGAATTTCTAGAGAAGGATGGCTTCCTTTTGGTAGATCACCTAAAATAATGAATCTACTTGGAAAAGGGATAAAGAGGGGGTATATATTAATTAAGAGAGATAAATTGGTGATTCACCAAAATTTATTGAGACTCACATAAGCATGAAATAAACAATAATTCAACATAAGATAATTCCACCTCACATAATCTCTTAATTTATCTAATTTGCATAAGTATTTAATAAACTAGGCTCACCAAAAAATGAACGAAGTAAAGAGGAATTCTAAGATTCACACCAAGTATCCATTAATGGAAAAAAGTGGTCAATTTTAGACCTAAAAATATCTTGAAAAAAACTTAAAATAGGCAAGAAAGAAGGACAATGGACATAGAAGAGAACTTCTTCACAAGGCCATCATGCACAAGCTTGCTAAACATAATATAAAGGAAAGAGATATGTAAAAATTATCTTTATTGATTCAAGAGGTCTTTCATATAAATTTTGGTAGGGCTTCACCATATCAAAATGAGAGTCTTTTCTTCACTAGATCGAGCTAAGCTTTATATCACATAAGGGCATATTTGTGCCAGGGTAGAGAGTGCGCATTAGGTGTTAAGCTAGAGCCTTGGTTTATCATTCTAATGACTCCATCACCTTGGTCCCTTTGTATTTTTTTCACCATGTGTAGCCATTCAAGAAGCTCCCTTGAAAAACTAGGTACTAGTGAACTACCTACCAGCTATGACAATCATGCCAAGTGATTTTCATTATTTTCATTTTATTTTATGACACTTGAAAATATTACCCTACTTTGGTTAAGAACCCCAATAATGACACTTAATCTCCAAATCCTCCACAATGGTATTATGACTATTTTGTCATGAATCCCTTGCTACTTTGACTAAGGTTATCATCTTTAGTATCCTTTTTAAATGACTATGTTTTAGTTTAAGTTATAATCTTCATATACTTGGATGTTTTCAGGGTCTTAAAACACTTTGATAAGTATCATGACCACCCTTAATCCTTACCAATTATTTCTTTTAGTTCTATTGTAGGTGATTGATCTCTTATGAGAGGATGATCAAAACTAGGCCTATCTTGGTTTTTGAAAAAATGATCTTGGTAATAATTCTATGATCATATTCTTACCACACTCCACTAATATCCTACTAACTATATAGTGCTTGTTAGAACTTACTATAGGTCTCCTTGGAATACAAAACCAATTCCCTTATTGGTTTTCCATGGACACCTCACTCCTCAATGTATCCATCTCATTTGAATCAATAGGAAACCATGGTTCTAAAGGCCAAAGCATTATGAAAACCAAGAACTCATTTTATGTGTGGGTCCCTTTTAAAGAAAAATGAATATAGTCATGAAACAACACTACAACCTCAAAAAATATGGCCTATAGGCTCTAAATATTCAAACCAGGGATCTTAAATAATCTTTAATGGTGGTAATGAGTTAAAAGTCTTTGCTTTGGTAACCCATGGGTCTATAATACTTTTTGATCTAATGTGTCTACCTATGTGGCATCTCCCTACCACATTATTTATCATATTTTTAAAAATGTCTATTTTCATTTTGGAAACATGTCCTCATCTCATTCCCCCTAAATATTTAATCAAATTTTATCCATGAATCCCCTCAAGAGTCTCTTGGCCTTAACTTCAACATCAGCAATTGATATTTGATCTACACTCAAAATTATGACACTTGGCATTGTGTGTGCCATTAGATATCCATTTTTAAGATTATGACAATTTGTATCCTCACATGCCTCTTATGGATCTCATTGATAGTCTCCATCTATTAACATGCTTATGCCATGTGGTGGCCTTGCATGCCATCTAAGCTCATTGACTTTTTAACCTTGATCCACATCATCAATCTACTTTTGCATGGTTGAATGTGTGCTATAGATCTTTGATCTACTAGATCAAATGCATGCCATTGATCTTACTTTTAAACAATTGAATATGGTCTATTATTTTGCTTAGGGGTTCATTATGATTAAGACACTTGGTATCATAAAATTTATTCTCACTATCCTCTAACCTTTTGACCTTGTGTTTGTCATTGATCTTTAACTATAGGATTAAACACATACCATAGATATAGATTAGATTATTAACCTAACTATCACTCACATGCCATTTATATGATTCTATGATCTAGTGAGATTCCAACACTTGGTATCCATGCATTTAACTTGAAACTTGTTTAATATTTTTTAATCCAAATAGCTATTTTTTGTGGCCTTATTTTGAGATTTCCTAGTGTGTCCCACATCTCTAGATCATTTTTGAAGGCTTATATATTGATATAGAAAAAACATCAAGACACCAAACTCATAAGGGATATTTGTGGCATGAAAAACATAATTTTCATGTACTCCTTCAACCTTGATTGATTTATTAAATGTACAACCAAACTAACCTATTTATTCCTACATGATGTGCTAAGTTAGTTAGGTTCTAGGATTGTGTTATTCATATTAAATATAAGACCACAAAGGGAATATTTTTGGGGTTAGAAGGATATTGAAAGGGTCTAAGAGAGTTTCCTAATTCATCTATGCAAAAGTTTCGTATGTAGGCCAAAATTGGCCAATATTTCTGGTGACCTCCTAGGATTGCATGCCTACTATATAATAGATTAGTTACCTTGTTTGATCCATTGGGCATATAGGGTCATAAGTATTTGTTTACAATTGATATGAAACTAATACATGTATATCCCTTTCTAAAACCTACTCTTGAAGCAACAAGGGAAATAATAAAAAATAAACATTGTGTCAAAGGCACTTAGGGAAGAGAACACACAACTTAAAATATGTGCACAAGGCACTTAGAGGGAAACAATAAAATCTACTCTATTATGTATAATACATACAATGACTACAAACTCTTATAATATAAAGGATTTAAATTAATCCCATTGATTGGGATGGGTAATACCTCTCCATCTAGTTGGACAAGCTGAAAAGCATTATGTTGTTTGTATTCATGGATCAAGTAAGGGCCACTCCACAAGCTGTCAAACTTGGTATGGTTACTTGGCTTGGCCTTATTTGAATCACACTTGACTAGATCACCTTATTTTAATTCCATTTATATGGATCTCTTTTCAAAGGATTTCTTGAGTTGATCTTGTTGTGACTCTAATGTCTTCATTTCAAGATCCCTTACTTCTTCAAGTTCTATGAGCTCTACCATCCTTACGCTCATAGGTTCACTCTCCATCAACTCAAGCTGATGGGCCAACTCAAAGATAGGTAACTTAATATAAATTGATAATTTAGCCTCTATCCCATATATAAGGACAAATGGTGAATTGGCAATGGAAACTTTGGGAGTCACTTTATCAACCCATAGGGTTGTCCTTAATTTTGTGTGTCACACTCTCTAATTATCTTCTATAGTTATCTTGATGATCCTTATCAAGTTTTTATTTATTGACTTTACCAGTCTATTACCTTGGGGGTAGTAATTTCAGGATGTACTAAGTTATATGACCATCTAGATTTCTAATTCACTTGTCCTCATGCCAATAAATGCTAAGGCATTATCTAAAATTATTATTATTGGTACGCCAAACCTTGTCACTATGTTGTTATAGAAGTCCAACATTGTTATTTCATTATCTTATTTTAGGGAAATTACTTCCACCCACCTGGTGAAGTAGTTATTAGCAATGAGTACCCATTTGTGTCCTCCACTGAAAGGTGGATTGATCATTTCTATGAAGTCTAAAACCCACTAAATGAAGGCTTGTTCTACCTAGATTGGGTTAAGAGAAAAGGATGTCAATCTATGCTTGTATGTAAAGAGAGAAAACTTTTGACACTTTATTACCCATGAATATGCATCCTTGAAGAGGCTAGGACAATAATAACCACCCCTCATCACTTTTTCCACTATAATCTTTAGATTAAAATGGCCTCTTATAGGCCCAACATAGAATTTTTCAAAAAGCCTAGTCACTTGGTCATCATCAATGCACCTTAAAAGCACCCCATTGAGGTATTTTATGAATATAACCCCATTAACCAATGCATAAGGTATGGATTGAGGTCTAAAATACCTTCTCTTTAGCTTATCCCTACCTTGTGGAAACTCACCTATTATCAAGAAACGTGTCATATCCTGGAGCCAACTAGTGTGAGATGGAGGTGCATCTATTTGTGAGTCATCTTGTGTCACAAAGACAACATCTTTATACTCATGTAGGTCATCCACCATATGCTCATATAAGCCTTTGACCCTTACTATCTTAGTGACCTTAATCTCCATGTCATATTTCATGATCTTGGTAATCTAACTAGCCCTCTTTTCATTCAATTCTTTGTCAAGAAGGAAGTCCCTTACTCTAGGATGAGACACCATAAGATGGATTTTGCCATTGGAGACAATTGGTTTGAAAATTTTAAGGCTTATTACCACTAAAAGGATTTTTTTTTTAATAAAAGTATACCTTACCTCATACCCATCAAGCCCTTGACTAAAAAAATCAATTGGTTGCTCAAGTCCTTCACCATTATTTTGCATCAAAATAGTTGATATATTGTCAATATTGGAAAAGGTATACAATATAAAATCCCTTAATAAATTAGGATTCATGAGTGTGGGTACTTAGGCAATGGCTTGATTGATAGCCTCAAATGTTGCTTTACCTTTATTTAAACAAGTGAACACTTGGTTCTTCTTTAGCATGGCAGTGATGGGTTTGACCAAGTTTGTAAAACTAGGTATAAACCTTCTTACAAAGTTTATTTTCCCAAGGAAACTTTAGAGTCCATTCTTGTACTTAGGTAAGGATAATTCTAAGATGGCACTTATTTTATTAGGATCAATAGATAATCCCTATTTTGAGATAATATGTCCCAAGATTTTGCCCTTATGGATGGAAAACACACACTTCTTGGGATTCAATGAGATCCCATATTTTTTTCATATTTTAAAGATAAACCTTAGGTGATCCAAGTGTTCACTATCCTTCTTAAAGAAAATTATTATGTCATCCAAGTAGACTAGCACCATCTAATTTAACAAGCCTTAGAAATCCATGTCCATGGCTCTTTGGAAATTAGCCTCAACATTTGATAGGCCAAAATGCATCTTCTAATAAGCATATGTGCCCTAATTTATGGTAAATTCAATCTTATATTGGTCTTCTTATTTTACTAGCACATGGTTGCATCCTAAGTACCCATCTAAAATAGAGAATCATTTTGAACCAACAAGCATATGAAGGAGTTGATCCATAGATGGTAAGGGGTAATGATATTTCAAAGAGACCCTATTTAGGTCCCTGAAGTTAGCACAGAACTAGATTTCACCATACTTCTTCCTCATAGGTACCAAATTGGATACCCATGAGGAGTGCTTGATAGGAAATATGATATTAAATTCAATCAATTTAGTCAATTCTTTCCTCATTATCTCTTCAATTTTGGGGTTGATAGGCCTTTGCTTCTACTTGATAGGCTTGGCATCAACCTCCAATTCTATAGTGTGTTGGGCTAGCTTGAGATCAAAGCCTCTCAAATTACTATATTCACAAGCAAAGATGTCTAAATATTCCCTACAAAGTTTAATGAAATAATGCCTTTTAGCCTTAGTGCTTACCTTTCCAAGATTAAGGAACTTATCTTTGAGGATAGGACTCTTTCATAGTTATCTTCATTAGTTGACATTATTGCCTTGTCTTTCCTCATATGGTCTCCCTCATGGAGAAAACCTTCAAGGGTGACCAACCCTTTAGGAAGTTTATAAGACCTCGATTAAATAATTTGATCCTCATACTGATGTTCAAATTTACCTTGGTTTATTGAGAAAAACTCAATTTCTTGCTACAAAAAACAATCAATTTGCTTGTCACTATTGAAGACCTACCAATAAGCCTCATTATCTTGCACTAATGGTCGTAGCACTAATTTAACATGTGGCTACACTTTGTAATTTTTCAAATTATTTGGGATGTCAAACTGAGCTCCCATAGCTACCAACTTATCAACATGCTAATTTTGGTTCCTTAACACTATTTGGATGTTAAAGGACTCAAAGTCCTCAAGTATATCCCACAATATATGTTTTTAGAATTTCATTAAGGGATTCTTTGTGGTGTTTTGGCCTTTAAATTAATGTACTACCAACTCACTATCCCCATATATGTGTAACTACTTGATTCCCCTCTTACTAGCCCATTAAAGGCCATGGGTAAGGCCTTCATACTCAGTTGTATTGCAAAAGAAATTAAATTAAAACTTTTAAGAAGAGAAGTAATTATCATTGGAGGGAGATACTAGCATTTCCCCTATACCTCTTCCATGTTTGCTCCTTGAGCTATCAAACAACAATTTCCAAAAACCACTAGTATCTTCTTGTGGCCTAATGAGGGGGAAATAATTCATTTTCCTTATACAAGAAGTAGACACCCATGTCTCTTTATTTAACAACTTCCAAAGGGTATATTAGCTGATTTTCACCCCATAACTCATCTAAGAACATGTCAGGTATGCTTTCAAGACGAGTGTCTAGTTATTGACCAACTAAGTGTTCATCTTCATCAAGAATGATACAATTGATGTTTGGGATATTGGGCTCATAAGACTCTATGTGAAATTTTGAAATAGGTTCAGATTTAATATACACTTTGGTCCCATACATCATCTTAAAATCCATGTTGGACCAATCCACTACTAGATAACCCCTAATTTTTATTGTGAAGTCTCTAGATAAGTGTAAAGAAAAACAAGGAGGCACATCTAGAATCAACGCATATGAAGCCACCAAAACATTAGGATAAGCATGTAAGGTCAATTTTAGACCTTTGATGATGCTAGTTAGTTTGGTAGAAGATACATCAAGCTACAAAACTCCCGTATATTTGGGTTCATACTTCAAACCAAGCTAATAATCTATTGATGTTGGCATCACTAAAGTAATTATTCCAATGTATAGCATGTAGTTATATACCAAAGAGTCACTAATGATTACATAAATGTAGAAGGGAGGAGTTTTGACCACCTTATTTGATTTTCCTTCATTAGGTTCCTTGGTTGTATTGGTGAGAACCATGTTTTCCTTGCTTGGTGGATTCTTAGAAACATTGATCTTTGATAAACCTTCTTGAAGGATATCCACTTGACTAGGCATGAAAATCACATCCCACATTATCACACTCACATTGTAATTTTTTATATGTTCAATAATATTTATGGGAAAGCCACCAAATTTTTCTTGTTCTTTGGGAACCACAACCGTACTTTTAACTTGTGAGTTTTAGGGTATAAAGGCATTCCCTTGATTATGATGATTTGAAGCAATTAAAACCTTTTTAATAGTAGTAGGTTCACTTGCATTTGATAATAATGGCATAATAGTAGGAGGATCTTTGACTATTTTTTTATTACCATCCATGTTCCTTATCTTGAACCTAGTATTAGTTGACACTAGAATGTTTGCTTGGCTAGAACTAGCCTACTGATTAGATGCATACTATTCTCCCTACTCATAATTAATCATTTTAGCACCCAAATAGTTTGGTCCTTCATTAGGTTCTTGGCCTTGTTGAGGCTCTTCCAATTTTTTCATCATAGGTATTTCTATGTTCTGATCCACAAGAGCTTGATTGTATCCATGGCTAACACCATATTGCCATAGATCATTGAAAGCTTGATTGAAATTCATGTTTGAGATAATGGTTTGATTAAAAGACTGATTATAAGGTATAGTACCATCACTTTCTTAAGAAATTTTGTTTTGATTAGGGATGGAATTATTATAGGTATTTATATCATTTAGATTATAATTGTTTTGCCTAGCATAGTTAGGTTGCCCTTGTCCTTTGCCTTGGAAATTTCCTTTGTAAGGTGGCCTATTAACTTGATAAGATTATTTATGAGGCTAATATGGAGATTTATAAATTTTATTTAACTAATTTTTATTCCTGTTCACATTCACCAATTCATTTCCAAAGGATTGAAACATGTTCTTGATCTATTAGAAGTTTTTATTTTCTTGAGATTTACTAGATTGACTAGTTGAAGCATTCTCCTACTTTGGTATAGGTATGTAAGAAAGTGTTGGCATAGGTAGAATAGTAGAAAGGGTAGGAATGAAAATAGGATGTGTTTTAATCTTAAGAAACAAAGGCATTGGTGGTTTAGGTTAAACATTTCCATCTTTTACTAGATAATTCTTTGCTCTGATTACCATCTCATAAGCATTCAGTAGTCCTCTCATAGACTAAATCATTATTACAATATCACTATTAAGATATTTTAGATATTAAAGGAAACAATAGTTACAAGTAGGCCTAACATATATTTTAATCTTATCTGATTTCTTGTGAAACCTAGTATTGAAATCTTGCATAACCTCATGAGGAGCCCTCTTGATTGTAGTTAATTGTTCAACAAGTGACAATTGGTCACTTTTGTCTTTAAAAATTTTACACAATGCATCACCTAATTGATCCCATGATGTGATGGATTTATCATTAAGGTTTATATACTATTCCAAGGCTTTACCCTTGAAAGATATGGTTAATAAATTAATATCCACATTTTCCTCATTGATGTCATGGATATTGTAGAAGTTGTCTACATCTCTGAGGTACTTAGAAGGGGATATAGATTGGTTTCCCATGAAGTAAGGAACACTTTTAAGATATTCCATTGGAATAGGATCATAATTATTGAGGTTAAATGGACTCTGACCATTGAAAGTAACAAAAGGGAAAGCTCTAGAGAGAGCCATGGTAATGAAAGGGGATAACAAAGAGCTTCTTATAGAGGTAGATTTTGAAATTAGTTTAGGATGAAAGTTTCCCATGTATGGGTAAGTGTTAACAAATATTAACCTTCTTGATGTGTTTAAAGGTAATTTAACAAATTCAAAAGGAATAACTTTATAAGTTGATCTTATATTATCCTGTGGCATGAAAGATAGTTACTACTCTACTACTAGAATGTTGAGTGTTCCTTAGAGTCACCAGATACTAAAAGATAAAATCTATAACCACTAAAAATTGATCACAAAAACATCAAAATTAACTAATTTTATTCAAAATTAGTCCCAATGAGCATACCATAAACTATTTTGGCATTAATCTGCACCTTTGGATAGGTTTCTTTAAGCTCTCTCCAACTATGCTACATAATGGTAACAACCTCAAGCTGTGTGTATCTTATGGCAAGGTTGAACCTCTAGAGAAGGCCAATTTCCTTTTGGTAGATCACCTAAACTAATAAATCTACTTGGAAAAAGTATAGAGAATGGGTATAGGGTAACTAAGAGAGATAAATGGGTGATTCACCAAACTTGATTGAAACTCACATAAGCATGAAATAAAAATTGATTCAACATAAGATAATTCTAGCTCACATAATCTCAAAATCTAGATAATTTGCATAAGTATTTCATAAACTAGGCTTACCAAATAATGAATGAAGCAAACAAGAATTCTAAGATTCACACCAAACATCCATTAATGGTAGAAATAGCTCAAGTTTAGACCTAAAACTAACTTGAAAACACCTAAAAATAGGTAATAAAGAAGGATAATGGACATGGAAGAAAAATTCTTCACGAGGCCATCATGCAAAATCTTGCTAAACATAATTCAAAGGTAAGACATAGGTAAAAATTATCTTTATTTATTTAAGAGGTCTTTCATATAAATTTGTGGTAGAGATTCACCTTGTCAAAATGAGAGTCTTTTCTTCACTAGATCGAGATAAGATTTATAATAGACAAGAGCATCTTTATACCAAGGTGGAGAGTGCACATTGAGTGATGAGTTGGAGCCCTAGTTGATCATTCTACCATATCCATCACCTTGGTCCCTTTATACTATAGTCTCTATGTGTAACCATTCAATAAGCTCCCCTAAAAACTAGGTTCTATTTAACCTCCTGCTAGCTTTGGCAATCATACCAAGTGATTTTCATTTTCTTCATTCTATTTCATGACACTTGACAGTATTACCCTACTTTGGTTAAGAACCCCAATAATGTCACTTGATCTCCAAATCCTCAATGATGGTATTATGAACATTTTTTCATGAATCCCTTACTACTTTGACTAAGGTTATCATCCTTAGTATCCTTGTCAAATGACCATGATTTAGGTTTAGGTTATAATCTTCATGCACTTGGATGTTTTCAGGTTCTTAAAATAGTTTGATAAGTCTTGTGACCATCCTTAATCCTTACCAATTATGAATTCCTTTAGGCTTGATGTAGGTGACTGATCACCTATGAGAGGATGATCAAAACTAGGCCTAGCCTAATTTTTGAAAAAATGATCTTGATATCAATTTTATGATCATATTATTAACACACTCCATTAATATCATATTAAATATATAGTGCTTGTCAGAACTTACTATAGGTCTCTTTGGAATGGAAAACCAATTCCCGTATTGGTTTTCCATAGACACCTCACTCCTCGATGCATCTATCTCATTTGAATTGGTAGAAAACCATGGTTCTATAGGTCAAATCATTATGGAAACCAAGAACACATTGTAATTATGGGTCCCTTTTAAATAATAATTAATACAACCATGAAACAACACTAAAACCTCAAAAACATGCCTTATAAGCTCTAAATATTCAAACTAGGGATCTTAACTAAGATTTAATGGTAGTAAAAAGCTCAAAGTCTTTGATTTAGTAACCCATGGGTCCATAAGGTCTTTTGATTTGACATGTCAACCTATGTGGATTCTCCCTACCACACTATTTATCATGTTTTTTTAAATATGAATATTGGCATTTCAAACATGTGTCCTCATCTCAAGCCCCCTAGATCTTTAATTTAATTTATTCCATCAACCCCCTCAGGGGTCTCCTAGCCTTGACTTCAACATCAACCATTGATCTTTGATCTACACTTGGGATTATGACACTTGTAGTTATGTGCACCATTAGATCTCCATTTATAGGATTGTGACACTTGGTAGCCCTACATTCCTTCTATGGACCATGTTATCAGTCTCCATCTAGTTAATATGATTATACCACATGGTAGCCTTGCATGTAATCTAGACTCATTGAATTTTTGACTTTGATCCACATCATCGATCTACTTCTACATAGTTGAATACACATTGTAAATCTTTGATCTACTAGATCAAATGTGTACCATTGATATTCCTTTTTCATGATTGAATGTGGTCTATTGATTTGCTCAAGGGTTTACTATGATTGAGTTACTTTTAAGAATAAAATTTATTCTCATTATCCTCTAACCTTTTAACCTCATGCTCATCATTGATCTTTAAATGTAGGATTGAATGCATGTTGGAGATATAGATTGACTTATTGACCTTGTTATCACCCACATGCCATTGATATGATTCTCTGATCAAGTGAGCCACTTGGAATCCCTATGTTTAAATTAAAATTTGGTTAATATTTTTGAATTCAAATGCCTATTTCATGTGGCATTATTTTAATTTTTCTCAGCATGTCCCACACTTCTAAATCATTTTTAAAGGCTTATATCTTGAGATAGAAAACACATCAAGACAAAACTTGTAGGGGATACTTATAGCACAAAAAAAAGCATTTTCATGTACTCATTCAACCTTGGTTGATTTCCCAAGTATATCTATTAAATGCACAACCAAACTTACCTATTAATTCCTACATGACATGCAAAGACAATCAGGTTCTTCTAGGCTTGTGCTAGTCATCTTCAATCTAGGATCATAAAGGGACTAGTTATGGGGTTAGAAGGCTACTAAAAGGGTAGAAAAGAGTGGATTCATTCATCCAAACAAAAATTTTGTATGTAGGCTAAAATTGGCCAACAATAACTCAAGTAAATGATTTTAAAACACTAATTAAAATGTGAGTTTTTCAATTTAGAGTGTTTAAAACCATATTTTCTTGGCCTTTTGGTCTTGCAAAAGATGTTAGGGGGTCTTTGTGCTTAGAAGCAAAATGTGTGTGGACAAATGACTTCTCATTTTTAGATCTCAATTTTTTAAAATTTTACAAAGAGTGTAAAACCATATAAAAACAAAGATATATCACCACTTTTATTTCAAAGCCACAACTATTAGAAAAATATCACAAGTTTTCTACAAAATAGATTATTAATGAAAATTTTCTACTATTATGACAATATCACTAAAATAAAGAAAAAACTACATAAATTTAAGAAATATATTGATGCATCCTATAAACATAAAATAGTTAGTCATACTATGCAGGTTATGGACAAAATAACATAAGTTAGTGCAATGTCATGACTATGAAATCATGATATTGTAATATCACAATTTTTAATGCAATACCATGACTGTAAAGTCATGGTATTGTAATGTTGTAGTTTTTATTGCAAAATAGATGGATAGCTAAAAATACCATGGTATTTAAACATAATACCATAAAATTTACCATAATATCACAAAAATTATGATAAAATCACAACTATAAAAGTAGTGATATTATGCAATGTCATGATTCTAGAGAGAAAAAACATGAGTACATGCAACTTCATGATTTCTAGAAAAATTTCTGTGATCCTTAAATTTTCACCTTTTTTGATTATCAAGTTTGGATTTTAGCATGAAAATTGGTATGAGGATGTCCTAAAATGCCTTGAGAGAAACATTTTGGGGTGTGGGTCCCATCAGGCATGTCATGATGTGAACAAAGATTACGTAGAGGGGAGGTTAGTCTATTGTTAGTCCAATAATACAAATCAAAATAACACACTAAAATCCTAAAACCTTTAGATTAGACACTAGGAATAGAATATGTAGTAAGCATTCATATTGAATCACAACTAAAACACAAAATAATCACTCTTTTACCTTCCTTAAAGCTCCAAATGGCTTGTTAAACTGGCTTACTTAGCTTTTACATCAAGAAATCTTCATCAATGGAGCTTTTTTGGCTTCACCTTTCCTTGGAACCTTGCCTTGTTTGATTGGCTTATGAATTTTGCATGGTAACACTACTTACATGAAGATTATGGACTAAGTCTTTCATAATAACTCTACACTGTAAAAGCTTATGGATCAATAGGCAAGACCTTGTATTTATAGCCTCAAAAGTTAACTCTCACCCAAGGTGAGTTAAGGTTGAGTTTAAATATGGAATGAGTTAAAAATAACCCTAGGTGAGTTAAGGATAAATCCAATTGGGTTAAAATTTGTCATTTAATTATGGTTTTTAATTAATATGCATGGATCTCAAATTAGATATTTTGGAAGAGTTTAACAACTCATAAATGCAATGATGAAAAGGCTTGATATTTTGATTTTTGGAATTTCTATTTTTAGATATTCACTAATTTAAAATTTATAATCCAACTAATAATTTAATCTTATTTAATTATATAATTTATTTTCATTATCATTTTAACTCTTTTGATAATTGTTTAGGTGCCCCGCTAATGGGTCCATAGGCCAAACTGTTAGTTATTAGGTCGTAAGGTGACTAAGGATGAATTTGTGAGAGGTTATTGTTGCATAAAATAAAATACCCCAAATATGGATGCCTCAACATGATTATGAGAATTTATTAATGATTAATGGCCAAAATTTGGATATTTAATGATTTTTAGTCTTAATTTAGAATGTTTAGTAGGAATTAGCCTAAAGTCTACTCGAAAGCCAGTTATGACCAGAATTGGATGTATACATGGCCTTATAGAATGTAGATCCATCATTGGGTCCTTGTTCCTAGAGAATGATATCTTATTCTATACCATATAGATACTTTGATTTTATAATCCAAGTCTAATGGTTCTCCTCCTTTATTACTTTCAATCTAAAATTTGTTATGAGAGCTTGGTTCATGATTTTGACACACTTATCCCATGATAAAAGAGGGAATATCAATCTATATTATGATCTTATCCATAATAAACTATGTTGTATTTGTTCTATTTATCCACTCTTTTTTTATGGATATGAAAGAGAGACATAAAATACATAGGGATGATTTGGAGAGAGCCTCTAAGAAGTTGTAGTTTTTATGCCTGATACAAAATGAGGCCTTTCCACCCTAACAATTTATTATGGATTTTTTCTATTAATGGGTTCCAAAGAACACATTTCATCCTTCCAATAAATAATGGCATTCTAAGATAGGAAGAGGGGAGATGGCTGGTTTAGTAGCCCAAAATAGTAGACAACTTCTTCTGAGTTCTAGCATGGGTGTTTAAAAATAACATGGAGATGTTTCTATAATTTATACATTTTTGCGAAGCCTAATCATAATCCATGATGAATTATTTATGGCCTTGGCTTTAGTGACTAAGGATTCTCTTAATAATAACCATATTTATTTATGATTGTGTGAATGTTAGTCAAATAGAAGAGTGGTTTTATGGGATTTGTCTAACCAAATGAACCAAACTTATATACATTACATTATAAATTCATTTCAATTTCTCTTTATCATTCATATTTTGACCTTTTTTATAACCTATTATTTTAGTTTTAGAATAGCCTAATTAGTAATCAATGCTTATATGTTTCATCTCGATTGCTTGTCCCTCACTTGTTTCCTATTAAATCATTATTGAATTTAGCATGCTAGAGACAAGTATTTCTCAGTGAGGATTTCATTTTTAAATATGAATGAGTTAAGTCATTCCTAGTATAAGTTTATTTTTTGTATATCATAGCATATTTTAGATAGGCCCCTTGTATGGAATAAATTACATCAACCAACTAAAATATTGAGTTCACCATGACATAATAGATAAAGACATTAGGGAAGTTGTTATTGAGCCTACTTATTTTTAGGAGAGGTAGAAGAGAAGGGGGGATCCTAACTAGCTGAGCCTTTCTTCCCATTTTCCTCTTAGAGTTAGTGTGATGTGACAAATAGACCACCAATGGTAGTAATATTACAATTTTAGCTTTTTCATATTTAGAATAGAAGCTATATCTTTGAGTTGTTGTGAGATGTTTTCTTGGTCATTGCCTTATGATGCAGATGCATTTTAGGGGAATTATCAAATAATTTTATTTTTCTATACTTTTTAATTTTAAAATTATAATGTACGTAAAAAAATTAAAAAGGGTAAAAATTAAAATTTAGTTGGGTGTTAGGTTGCCAATAGTTGTAGGAGTCTAGAATGTTTGAATTAGCAAGTTATGTAGATAGTATTAATATAATAAATAATCTTGGATAATTCATATTTGAAAGTCTAAGTTTGGTATTTATTCCAAAATGAATCAATAAGTTTCATCCTCGATAAAAAGGATGAAAGGTCAGTATAAATTTTTAAAAATGTATTATTTTATAGGGTTGGGTGTGTTTTGAAAAGAAATTAATGTGTTCAAGATATTTAATAGAATATTTTGTGGAGTTATTTTTTATGAACTCAAGTCTGATTATGGAGGATAGGGAGGAGAACCCCAGATCTCAGTCAGATAAAATGGTAGTCTATGTATGGAATGGCCAGTCTCTATTTTTGCATGATTTTAGGAATTGATATATGCCAATAAACTAGTATTTATTTTATTATTGTTATTTCTAATAGAGAATGGTGTAAATCATTTTATTAGGCAATTTACATGCTATAAATTTGAAAATTTTATAAATAAAAAATATAAAGTAGCATGTTATAGTGGTGTAATGAGCCATTAAGATCATTTTCATGTAGAAATATCAATTTAAAGATCTTATAAATAAAATAAAAAACTATGGTGTTGATTGGTATAGAGGAGCACTAAAGACAATAGACTAGAATCAAAAAAGATCTTAATTTATTTAAGATTGTTTTCCAGCTATTCAAAATGGGTGTGCATATATATGGGGTGATTTGTTTTAGTAATATGCCTTTGCTATATAGTGTGATTGGATCAATTAAAAAATCTAATCTAGTTTTTAATCTATGAGCTGTCAGATAAATAATATCAAAGCATGTATTTCAATGCCAAGTTTGAATTAATTTATTTACAATCATTTGTTTATAATAAAAATAATAGGGCATTAGGGTTTGATTATAAATGTGATTATTTAGGTGAAATAGAGAAGATTTATGGGAATTCAATCCATAATGTGTAGATCCCAATCTAAGATACCTAGGTTTATGGCATAATAAATTAGATCTTGTGCCTTCTATTGCAATTTGAATGGCATATTATTAACACATGAATGATTATAATCTACTGCATTTTGAATGTTTATATATTACCATAGGATAATTAGAAAAATATGTCAGTGTTTAGTTATATGGCATAAAGCATCCATAATGTATGGCATATATTAAAGATGGTGAACTAAATTTTGTGATTTTTTAATTTAAGAATTAATATCTACCAAGTATTTAATAGAGGTAAAATCTTAATGTCCTTCTCCATATTGTACATCCATGAAAGTTGTATCATCATCAATGATAAAGAAATAGAAAAAAAATCATATTTTAAATCAAAAGGGATTGAAAGCTTTACTTTGCATTTTCTATATTAACTGTGAAGGTTTTAATTTTATCTAGAGGTTCCCCATAAATATTCATCTTTTATCTAGAAAATGGAATGCAAAGTTTGATCTAGGAAAAATAATTATATTGAAGAAGTTATTCATTTCAAATAAGTTGTGTATCAATTTTGTTGTATCAGAGCAATAGGCTCTATACAAGAGGAAGATTTGAAAGATTCTAAAATAAAAATATAAATATGGTGATGAGATCAAGAGGAAAAGGAAGGAGGCAACCAGGGCAATTTGCTGACATGTAGTAGTAATGTAAGAAATAATAAATATCATGGCTAGATTGTAGGATCTAGAAATGGATCAGAGAAGAGACAATGACATGGGTGAAGTTAGTGATAGAGAAGAGGAGCCACTAGAGGAAGAATAGGTGGAAGAAGAAGAAATAGTACAAGAAAGAATGATTCAAACCATTATGGGTGTGAGTACAAAGCCCAAGATAGAGGTTTTCATGTATGAGGGAAAGTTGAATGTGGAAGAGCTCATTGATTGAATTAGTACAATGGATAAATATTTTGAATATGAAGGATTTAATGATGATAAAAGGTCAAATTTTCCATTACCATATTGAAGAGTCATGAATCACTATGGTGGGATGGAGTGTAGGAAGAAAGAATAAAAGGAAAGCCAAAAATCAAGAATTAGGATAGGATGGTTGCCAAATTAAAAGGTAAATTCATGCCCAAAGATTATCAAGTTAATATTTTTAGAAAACTAAAAAATTTGAAACTAAAATAAATTTCCATAAAAGAATATACTGAGGAATTTTATAGACTAAACGTAAGAGAAAGGCATGTTGAATATGATGTAGAAAAGGTGTCAAGATATACAAATGGCTTGAAATTTGTGATTCAAGATGAGATCAGTCTTCTCATTCCTAAATCAAGGGAAGAGGCATATCAATATGCCTTAAAAGTAGAATCAAATTTATCAAGGAGATAGCCTCAACATGCAAGGAGTAGAGGTAAAACTTATAGAGAAAAAAGATAACAAGGAGGAATAATTTAATTGTAGACACATCAAGGAGAAACTAGTAGCTCTCAAGCTAGTAGCAACTTTTAGAGATAAGAATTTAACCCAAGAGGTAGGTATTCCTTTAGAGGTAAACACCTTTTAATATGGGTAGAGGGTTTTTTGGTAGATGTTTTAAGTGTGGAAAATTTGGACATAGGTCCTTTGAGTGTCTTGAAAATATATTTATAAGTCAGGGAAATGTTCAGCTTACTCAAGTTAAAGATGTAGAAAGCATAGGTTCACCTCCTCATGAAGGTGTTCTAGAGATAGGAGAAACATTATTGATGAAGAGGGTTTTGTTGAAACCCAAAAAAGAAATCAAGGAACCACCTCAAAAGAAAACATTTTTAGAACCACCTGTAAAGCAAAAGGTAAATGTTGTCAAGTAATTTTTGATAGTGGTAACACTAAAAATTTGGTGTCCATGGATACATTAATTAAATGAAATTTGAAAAAGATGAGAAATCCAACTCCTTATAAAGTATCTTGATTACAAAAAGGTCATCAAATTTCGGTTAATGAGCAATGAAAAGTAAAATTTCAAATAGAGAGTTATAAAGATGAAGTTATTTATGATGTGATGCCTATGGATGTTTGTCATGTTCTCTTAGGTAGGCCTTGGAAATATGACAAGAAGGATATACATGATGGTAGACATAATACTTATACATTTTAAAAGAATGGTAAAAATCATATTCTAACACCTTTCAAAGAAGATGATGCAGTAGAATAAGAAAATTAAAATTTGAAGGTGTTAGTTATTAGTGGAAAAGAATCTGACTATAATCACTACTACTAAGTTAAATGATTTACCTTTTGAAATTTAATATTTACTCAATGAGTTTGTGGATATTGTAGTAGATGATTTACCAAATGAGTTACCTCCTAAAAGGAGTATTAGTCATCATATAGACTTAATACCATGGGTTAACCTTCCAAATAAAGTAGATAACATGATGACTCCAAAAGAAAATGAAGCAATCAAAAGTCAAGTTTAGGAGTTATTAGATAAAGGACTAATGAGAGAAAGCTTAATTCCTTATACAGTTCTAACTGTACTTTCACCAAAGAAAGATGGAAGTTAGTGGATGTGCATAGACTAAAGGGCTATAAATAAAATTATTATCAAGTATAGATTTCCTTTACCAAGAATAGATTATTTAATGGATTGTTTGAGTAGTACCAAATATTTTTCAAAGATAGATTTGAAAAGTGGATATCATCAGATAAGAATTAGAGAAGGAGATGAATGAAAGATAACATTTAAAACAAATCATGGATTGTATGAATGGCTAGTAATACCATTTAGGTTGATAAATACCCCAAGTACTTTTATAAGGCTTATGAATGAAAAAAAATTAGCCATTCAAAGGTATATTTTTTATTTTTTACCTTGATGATATTCTAGTATTTATTAAATCAAGAGATGAGAATCTTGAACATTTAAGATTGGTTTTGAAGAAGCTATAGGGGAAAGGTTATTGATTAATCTTAAGAAGTGTGTTTTTTTTAAAAGTAGAGTTAATTTATGTAGGTTTTTTGATTTCAAAAGAAGGGTTACAAATGGACAAAGATAAATTAAAAGCTATAGAAGAATGGCCCACACCCAAGAATCCATTTGAGGTAAGAAGTTTTCATGGCCTTGCTATCTTTTACAAGAAATTTTAAAAAAAAATTAACAATATTTGTGCTCCTATTATAGAAACCATTAAAGAGAACAATAAGCCATTTAGATGGAATGAAGTAGGTAATAAAATTGTGTAGATGTTGAGAATAAAAATCATAGATCAATCTGTATTGGTACTACCTAATTTTGGTAAGTTTTTCCAAGTGGAGTATGATGCAAGTGGAACTGCCATATGAGCTATGCTAAGTCAGGAAAGTAAACATGTGGCTTATTTTTTTGATAAACTTAATGAGGCAAAAAATAAGTAGTCAGAATATGATCAAGAATTTTATGATATATTGTAGGCTTTGAAGAAATAGAGGCATTACTTAATGCCAAAAGAATTTGTTTTGTTTACTGATAACCATGCCTTGCAGTTTATCAGCACCCAAAATAAATTAAATCAAAGGCATGTTAAGTGGGTAAAATTTTTGTAAAGTTTTAATTTGTTATTAAACATAAGAGTGTTCAATATAACAAGGTTGCTAATTCTTTAAGCAAGAGAAATTTTGTTTTATAGGAAATATAGGTGAATGTTGCAAGGTTTGACACATTAAAAGAAATGTATGAAAGTGATGTAGATTTTAACAAAGCATATGAAGCTTGAAAAGATCCTACAAGTAGGGATAAAATTCCTTGGATGGATTATATTATAAAAGAGGGAATGCTATTCAAATTCAATTAAATTTGCATTCCAAAAGGTTCTGTGAGAGAAAATATCATCAAAGGAAAGCATAGTGGCAACCTTGCAGAACATTTTAAGCAAGATAAGACATTAGCTCAGGTAAATGTTTTTTATTACTAGCTAAGTATGTCAAATGATGTAAATAAGTTTTCTAAAAATTATAGAGTATTTTAGCTTGTAAAAAGAAGTCAAAATATAGGGTTATATCATCTATTACCCTTTCCCAATAGACCATGAGATTTTGTCAGTATGGATTTTATTTGAGGTCTCCCAAAAACACAAAAAGGGAATGATTATATATTTTTAGTAGTAGATAGATTCTCAAAAATTGATCATTTTATACCCTATTATAAAACCTATGATGAAAATCACATAGTTAACTTATTTTTCAAAGAAGTAGTAAGATTGCATGGTTTACCTAATAGTATTATTTCAGGTCGAGATACCAAATTCCTTGAGAATTTTTGGAGGAATGTTTGGAAGAATTGGGGTAAAAATTGAATTTAAATACTGCATACAATCCTCAGACATATGGGAAAATTGTAGTTAATAGAAGCTTAGGAAATATATTGAGAAGCTTGTTAAGTGATCATCCCAAATGGTGGGATCAAGTCTTAAAACATGATGAATTTGCTTATAATTATTCCCCAAATAGAAGTACATGTATGAGTCCTTTCCAAATTTTATATGGTATGCATCCCTGAAGGATTTATGAATTGAGAAATATAGGTAAATAGGAGAAAATAAGGGTTGAAGGGGTAGAATTTGTAATATCAATGTAGGAACTTCAAGAACTGGTAAAATAAAGGCTACAGGTAAATTTAGGAAAATATAAGTAAAGAGAAAATTAAAAAAAAAGAGAAGTACAATTTGAAGTAGCGGATATTTTACTTGCTCATTTGAGAAAAAAAAGATTCCCAAGAGGAGAATATAATAATTTAAAATTGAAAATGATTGGCCCCTATAAATTCTTAGAATTTTTTTAGCAAATGCATAAGAGTTGGAGCTTCCAATAGATATTGGAGCCTCACCTATATTTAATATTGTTGACATATATCCTTATATGAAAGGTGATGAATAGGAAATTTTTTTTGAAGATAAATCAGAATAGAAAATTTCATGAAAGCAACAATTGCCAAAGAAATTGCCAGAACAACCTAAAACTCTTTTGGATAAAAAGATTGTCAAGAAAACTAGAGGCAAAGACTACTTCCATTATTTAGTAAAATACAAAGATCATCTAGTTGAAGATTCAAATTGGATGTTTTAGACATTTAAATTTGGACACCAATGGCTTCTTATCTAAATTTAGACCAATTCTTACCAACCATTGACCATTTAGCCTTAAAAATTTTAAATGACTCAAATTTAGCTTTATAATCATGCAATTAAAACAACTTAACCCATAAATCAATTAACTGGGGTAAATGCACATTAAATTAAATCAAATATTGCAACAAATGACCTAATTCATTCATAAATGGGATTAATTAAAGTGAAAATCTTGATCAGATTCTAATTAAATTCATCCTTGAGTAAATGAGCTAATAAATCAATTACCAAAAAAAATTATATCAAGAGCATCTTAGAACCTCCTAGAAGTTAATCATTAACTTTGTAAGTTGTCTCAAAAATAAAATCTCTAAATAATATCCTATGAATATGCTAAACTCAACCAAGGTTCTAATTTAACTCATTTTAAGTGATTTTGAAGATTATAAAAGCAAGCATAGAGCTCTTCATTTAGAGAGCTTGGACATAGAAGTGTCATTATGTAGGAATTTGGTCATGAATGCAAAAATAATGTTATAATTCCAAAATTTATCTAATCCAAGCCAAATCAAGCCACATCAATCCAAATCCAAATATTGAACAAGGTGCCAAGAAGAGATGAAGGTAGCCACACTCCATTTATGAAGACCTTTTGAGCATAAATCTAAGCAAGCCAATAAAAAAGCCTTTTGGATCAATCAAGGATTTTGGTAAGGATTTTGTATTTTATGTTTAAATTTTCATTTCATTCCATTTATATTTGTGTTTTAAATTTGTTTTTTCACCATTCTCCACCTATGATATAGTCCTAAAGATATTAGATTGTGAGTGAGTTGATTTCATTATTTTTGGAACTAACTCTATACTAAGCTATAGTTCAATCATTACCATTGAAATATTAAACATAAATAACCATTTTATTCTTTGAAAATACATTACTATTCTTACATCTTGTAACATATTTTCAAATAGCGGTAAATTGTAGACGTGTAAATTTGACCACCAGTGGCTTTGCATCAGACTATTAGACCAATTATTACCAATCATCAAATATTTAACCTAAAAAATTATATTACTCTCAAATTTGTCTTTATAACCTTACATTAAATAAATTTGGCCTAATAAATCAATTAAACAAGGCAAATACATACGTTGAATTAATCAAAATCAAATAAATGACCTAATACCAAAAAAGAATTAATTAACTTGCACACCCTAATCAAAATCAATTAGCAAGTTAAATCAATTTCAAATCCTAATTGAGTTCACCCATGATCTAATAAATCAATTAATAAAAATGAAATTCAAGAGCATCTTAGAATATCCTAGAATACACTCATTACCTTTGTGAGTTGCCATTTTTGGAAAACATCTAAAAGAATATCCTAGGAATATGCCAAACTCAACCAAGGTTAATAAACTCAACCATGGTCAGATCTAATCCATTCCAAGGGATTTGAAAGCCTATAAAATAAAGTCTACAACTCTTCATTTAGGGAGCTCAATCAAAGTAGAGTTATAATGCAGGACTAGATTCATGAAGCTAAAAGCCTAGTGTTATAATGCCAAAATTGAGCCAAAACCATCAAGCCATTTATTAAGACAAAAATTCAAAAATGGTGCATAGAGGAGATGATGTTATCCATACGTAATTGATGAAGACTTATTATGCATAAATATAGAAAGCTAATTTAATTACCATTTGGAGCTATCAAGGATTTGGTAAGGAATTTGGGTTTTTATGTTTATATTTTTCATTTCCTCCCTTATTTTATTGAGTTCTCATTTGGTTTATTCATTATGTTCTTAACATTATCAAGCCTAAAGGAAGTTATATTGTTATTTAGTTCATTTTCTATTATTTTTTATACTAAATCTATACTAACCTCCTCCTCTGAGTTAAAATCCTAGTTCACAAATGGCACGCCTGGTGGAATATGATTAAGCATCCCACATATGTGAACAGAAATAGATCTTAAAATATCTCTTATTTTTAATCCATTTACTATTTATTTCAAAAAATTTGATAGTTTTTTATTAAAATATTCATCTTAATTATATAAAAATTTCATTAAAATTTGATGTGTAGTTTAGAAGTTATGACTCTGTTAGCAACTGTCACTTTTTATTTTCTAATTTTCTGGTAAAAAAGGTTAGTATGGAATTAATAATTTTTTTATTTACTTTTTTAACATAAATTTTTGTATAGAGGTAAAAACTAGACCTATAAACAACCTCATAACATTTATTAATAAATGGATGTATATTTTAAAATTTATGGTTAAAATACTAACTATGGGTTTTTATGATTTATGTATTTGATTTTCTTTGATTTAACCTTCTAACTTATTGTTTGCATCTTTCATAGGTTTATTTTATTTTGTGAGAATTTTTGAGTTTTTTATTGAGATATTTTATAACCATTGCCTAATATAATATGTTTATCTTTTTTGGTTTTTCCTTCGGGTTGATAAATCATCCAAATCTAAGAGCATACTTTCCAAGTTTGCTTATTTCATTTTAAAAAGTGCTTCTAAACAAGAAGTTATAATCTAATATTTGAAAGTTGAAGGGTTGATTTGAAAAAAAAAATCTTGTTTTTAACTAATCACAAATCTCATTTTGGAATTTTAAAAAGAATTAGTCAAATTTCAAACATTTTAATTTAGATCTAAAACGAACTTGCTAATTCTTACACATTTGAACTTAAGTGCTTAAAATGAACATGGTTATGTTTTTTTTGTTTAGTTTGTGTTTATGAAAGTTATTTAAAATTGGTTACAAAAATTAATACAAAAATTTCAATTGGTGCATAAAAAATAACCTAATCAAGTCTAAACTTGTTTCAATCTTACATCATCTTTTGGGTATATAAAAAGAACTTAGTTCATTTTTTATGCCTTAGATGCTTTTTCAAGTTTTTACAAGATTCTAATCAAAGCCAAGGGGCCAAAATTCATGACACATTTCATTTTGGTGCTTTAAAATGAACTTAACATCATATTAATTTACATATTTTTTTTATCAAGTTCATTTTCATGTAAATTGTTTGTTGATTGTTTGTTAGAAAAAAGGGAGTTGTGCATATATGCTCTCCCATTCATCCCCTTTAGAAAAATTTTGAGATCAAAAGAGCCAATTTCACTATAAAATGCCTTAGTCCAAAGGCATAAAAGAGAAGTTTTCAAGGCTCTCCCAAGACTCGCATGACATGGGTGATCTAGAAACAACATTTAAATCTTTTTTACTTGGTTTTTTACTTTCATTGCATCTTGGTTTGTGAGGGAGACTTCATTATCTCTCACAAGTTCTTTATGGAATCTTTGACTTGGGGTTTCATCTCATATAATAATCTTCAATCCCTCTCCAAGGGAGGGTATATAAATTTGGATCACCACAATGGGATCAAAGGTTTGAGTGGTTAAACCTTATCTTAGAGCTAGGGCTAAGCCCAGGATATGTGAGCACATTAGACATCACACTACACTGAATAAGTGACAGATGTAGTGGTTGTAAAAAAGGCAAGACCTCTTGACACTAATTCAATTGCCACATACCCAAATGATGTATTTCTTCTCTTTTTTTATAATTTGAAACTTGGTAGACATGGGATCTATCTAGAAACATTTGAAAACTAATTAGTTTTAGTCAACCCCACTTTGCCATACCCTTGATAAGAATTTGGATGATTTATTTTTACTTTTTAATTTTATTTCTTAGTGTTTTAAGACTAAAACTAATGTGTTTATTTATAAACCATGTCAAAACCAATTTGTTTATGTCACTCTTTGGTCCAAGAAGGCATTATGCTGACTATTTTACATCACACTTGTACCTTGAAATTTTTGCTAAACATGTTTGTGTGTGTGTGTTACTTATTTGAGATGGGTATCGTTATGTTTCCCACATCATTATCAAGTTTGATCCTTTGAGTCTTTAAAACATAACATTCATCACATCATTAGATCATGCTTATAGTGTTAGGTTACTCATTTTATTTCAAAACTTGTTTACCATTACACCAAAAATTATTTGTTTTAAACCATGTCACATATGACATTTGGACCTTGTTTATGCACCATCATGATATCTAATATTGTCTAGCTTATTTGGTCAAATCTTAGTCTTCAACATTGAGTTTTTAATTAACCTTGTCAATTTTAGATTCAAATATTGATTGATTTCTATTTATGCCTTAGTTCTTCAGGCTAATACATAGATCTTTCTTTTTTGGGTTCATAACTTTAGTTAATAAATTACCCAAATTTGAAGACTATTGATTGTTTGTTTGTTTAGATCCTATCATCATCATCATCATCATCATCAATTATGCCTTTATTTGGGAAAACATAGTCTTTCCTCTAGGTGTCTTTTTCCTTATAGATTATACCAACTGATCATGTTTATGTTTGATTTTATGTGTCAAGTCTATGTCAAAGTTGTTCTAACCTTATTAGATTAAATCAAATCACATCATACATTGTTTAAAAGTATATATTTTGATGCCATTTAGCCAAAAGTCCTAATATATCATGTTTGTTTGATCCTAGCCTTTGAATCCACATTTGGATGAAATACCTAACAACTTAACTTTTCCTTTTCTTCATTTAGACCTTATTTGGAACACTTTGGCCTTGACTTTGACATGTCAATTTCTATTCATTACTTGACCTTTTGTGTGTATGACATTTGATGTTAGATTGTTTTATGCCAAGTTTTATCAAAAACCATTTTGGAGATATAGCTCCATTCTCAGACCACATTGGAGATATAGCTCCACTTTTGACCAAGTTAGACCAAGTTTGAACACTTTATATTTTGGACATAGTTTTTTAGAGTTTGTAGAACTCTAAACCTTTTTGTTTTTGAATATTTCATTATTTATGTGGATATGACTAGCTACACTTATGGTGGAATCACGTACAATCTAAGTTATGATAGAATGGCCACATAAATTGACTATAACCAAATGCCTACTTACGATCCAACTTGAGACCTTGATTGGTATGAAGAGGTTTATGAGGAGATATTTGTTGAAGACCCAAATATAGATAATGTTGTTTGAGAGATAGATCCATACCCTCTTTATAATAATAAATACATGGATCATAGTCAATAACTAACTTATGACCCAACTCAAGACTTTGATTGGGGGGATATGGTTTATTAGGACTTGGATGTTGAGCACAGTCAAGAACCAGCTTATGACCCAACTTGAGACTTTGATTGGGAGGATATGGTTTATTAGAAAGACTTGGATGCTTTGGCTTGGGCAAGTAATCACCCTCCATTACACCCTTTTTTTATTTGACCCTCAGTTACCCAAATCATCCTTTGGATTATACAAGCTACCAAGCTCCACAATATCCAAAAAATACCATTACCATTTTAGGGAATCATCCTTTAGCTTACGATAATAACAAAGATTCACAATTCCCTATCCATATCATTCAAGGACTTCATCCTTTAACTTGTGTGAAAAATCAAGATCTATAATACCCTATCATTATCTAATCCAAACCTCAACCAGTCCAATCAAAATCTAACTAATCATTTCAACCTCAACCAATCCAATTAGTCAGTTTCAACCCATCATTCATCCTAAACCCCAACCAATCCAATTAATACCTACCTAACTAATCCAATCATTCAAAGACCAAGATGTGTTTAAAAATGGTATTTTCCAACTCATTAGAAACCAAGGCCAATAAAACCAAAAAATCTAAGATGATGTTGTTGAACCAACCACTTATTAGAAGTCAGCCTTTTATGAATCACCTATTGATCCTATACTAGTTATCGAGGAGTCTCACTCTGATGAGCCAATATTTTAAGTCACTTCTTAATGATTATAACTGCCTTTGGTCAAATCAATACCTCAACCATATGCCTATTTTTTAAGAGCCTCCCTTTGAAAAGCTAGTCTCTGAGGAGTTATCTCCTAACCTTTTTCCCATCCTAGAGGAGTCTCACTATGGCAAACTAGTCTTTGTGGAGCCTATTATGCCATCATAGGTCATTACTTGTCTAATACCAAACATTCAAAAAGACATCATTATAATAGAGTACCCATCAAATGAAGAATCAAAATTAGAGTTAGGTTATACTCTTGAACTGACATTAGATTTAGTATCATAATTATAATTGACATCAAATTCAGAGTCCCTTGAGATGGTATCATATTTAAAAATAGAATACATTTATAATTGTTACAATATTGGTTATGCATGCCTAGTAGATGAGTATGAATACATTTATAATATTTCTATGGTTTTTTAGGATGATTAATTTAGCATTGACACAAGTTCTCCTAGTATATTCTATGAGGATTGTACAACCTCTTCCCATTCCACATACCATTACCACCAACCATCATAGCCATGTCATTGACATTCCATCTCTCACAAGTTTCAATTGGGACCAACATAATCATACCTTATTAAACTACATCCATGGTGACATATCATATGAAGAAAACAAAGGAGACCAAGACCATAATCATACAACAGAAGAATACTCTCTTAGTGAAACCTTTTTAGAGGTGCTAGGGGATAATCAAAGTTAGAATGCAGAATCTTCTAGTGAAACCTTTTTGGAGGTACTAGGGGACAATCAAAGTCAAAAGTCCATGGTACTTAATGAAACCTTTTTGTAGGTGCTATGGTAAAATTAAGACAACTTCATTGGTGAAAACCTCTTCGAGGTGCCAATAGTTGAGCATAAAATTTATTCATTTCTTAATGAAGACATTATCAAAGATCAAATGAAAATAACTTCCAATCTATAGCCTAATCAAATGGTAACTACTCTCAAGCCCAAAACATATAAGAATATGGTGCTCCTATTAAGAGAAGAATTATTTTTCCCCACCACATCCAAAGTTATGTTAAATGTATAATAAACAACATTTTGTGTGCCTAAACATCCTAATATTCATTTTCTTATGATCCATTATCATCCACCATTACATCACCAAATCAACCCTATCATCCAAAATTTATCTATATATACCATCCATAGCCATACTTTCATTTACAAAGGATACAAAGATACCTCATCTTAAATTTTGAAGGAATCAAAATAAACTACCAACAAAGATCACAATAACATCTTTTGCATCTAAATATGCAACAAGTTCTTGATAGAGCAACTACTCAGACAAGGTGTGGGCTAGAAATTGACATGATTGACTATTTTAGTTGTATCATTTATTGATCAAGACATGTATCTCTACTTCATTAAGAATAACAGAATCATTTATCATACCCAAGCCAGAACCAAACATGTGCCATATCATATCAAGTTATCAATCCTTTTTCCATTATCACATATCCTAACCATTCACCTTATCACTTTGGGGAAACCCTCTTACCATTTTTTACAATCTATAAAACCAATCATTATCTTAATCAATCATTATTATATCATATCATGTTCTACCATATCATTCCTATCTAGACCAAAGCCTATTTTTAGTCATCCTACCTAATCCTATTTTGATCTTGGTTACTTTGGTTCTTCCCACACTTTTTTATGAGGGGATTTTGATAAAGTTTCAATAATAAATAAAATTCATGTTTAAAATGATAGTTTATGAAAGTATTTTGATAGTTGATCTAGAAAGATATCTTTTATTTTTTGTCCTACATTAAGTTTGTTTATGTGAGCCTGATTATATTGCTTACTAGGGCAAATCAGTGTTCACTAGTCTTACTATGAATTATAATCTCCTAGGGGTAACATTTGTTTATCATGCATTTTTTCATCACTTTGCCATTATTGTTTTCATTTGACTGGCCATTTGTCGGATATGAGAATATATTGGGACCTAGTTGGTTTTTCCCTTTCTTTTGTGTGGATGGAATTACTATGACTTAAGGTCATTTTGGGATTATGTAAGTTATGTTCAATTCATGTTGAGGTCACCTTATTCCCCATTTATCATACACTGTCATTGTTTTAAGAGCAACCTAAGATGAACACTCTTACCATTTTTTGAGTAGGTATCTTATCATTCTCTAACGAGTTAAGATAACTCAAAATTCCAAAAAAAATTGTAAAAATTAAAAATACAAAAACATTTATCTTATTTAAGCCTAATTCATCATCCTCAATCTTCCCTACTAGGGAAAAGTTATTGTTAGGATGTTTTATTTTGCTTTTGATTTTGCTTTTAGGATGTTTATTTATTTCTAGTTGTTTATTTATTTGAGTTATTTTTGTTTGTTTGTTTATTTATCTACTTTACTATTTGTTTGTTTTTGATACTATTACCTTGACTCAATCTATATGCATTCATTGGGTGATTCTTTCAGCACATTATTTTTGAGTCCATTCATATTCATACGTCAACATAGTCATCATGGTTTTTATCATTAGTGCATTGTTTTCAATTGTTTATTGGATTAGGAGTCCATATTTATGCACATTTTATCTAGGTATTCATGGTATTATATCATGAAGCCTACCATCACATGTTACAACAAAAATTAGCTGTAAGAGGCCAATAAGTAATGGAGCATCAAAATTTTCTCTTTAGTACCTTGGAAAATCCTTCCACACCCATATTGATCAAATCAAACATTTACCATTCTTTTTGTATCAATGCTAATCAGGATGGGCATCTCGACATTGGTAGGTACAACCAAATCATTCCCATTGATCAACCTTTTATTTTTCTTTTTATTTCTTTCATCACTTTATGCATTCTTGTATGCCTAGTTCTTTATGACTTATTTAGTCATTAGACCATCACATCTACATTTGTGTTTACTCATCTTTAATTTATATTCTAGGTTATATCCTTGAGTTATGCTTGTTAATACACCCTACTGAGGCATAACCTTATCAAACACCATCTTTATAAAATAATCCAAGTCATATTAATGATTATAATCACCTATGGGAAAATCATTATTTTGACTTGTATTCTTGATTATAAATACTTTTAGATAAATCAATACCTTTTAAATCAATGCATGCAAGCATTTTATCATTTGGATTAATCTCAATCATGGGTTAATTCCACTTTTCTTCTTGTTTCTTTTTGAAAGATCATCCATCCACATATATGATGGCCAATCCCTCAAGGGGGCATCATCTTAGGTTTCCCAAACACCATTTTGAGATTTTTATTCAAATCATCATCTTATTTTTGGCATATAGGCCTTTTCTCATTCTTTGAGAAGACATTTAAATGCCTATGGTTTTAAAACATCTTCTTAAATAGGGGAAAACTATAGATACCTAAATTTGGCTACCAATGGCTTATTATCTGACTTTGGACCAGTTCTTACCAACCATTGACCATTTAGCCTAACAATTTCTAAATGTTTCAAATTTGGCTTTATAACCATGTAATTAAATCAACTTGGCCCATAAATCAATTAATTTGGGTAAATTCACTTGAATTAAATCAAATCTTGCAATAAATGACCAACTTCTTAAATGAGATTAATTAAAGTGAAAATCTTGATCAAAGCCTAATTAAATTCAACCTTGAGAAAATGAGCTAATAAATCAATTACCAAAATAGAAAATTCAAATATCAAGAGCATCTTAGAACATCCTAGAAGCTACTCATTACCTTTGTGAGTTGTCTCAAATGGGAAATATGTAAAGAATATCCTAGGAATATGCTAAACTCAACCAAGGTTAATAAACTCAACCAAGGTTATAATTTAACCCATTCCAAGTGATTTTGAAGCCTATAAAAGCAAGCCTATAGCTCTTTATTTATAGAGCTTGGACATAACAGTGTTATTATGCAGAAATTTGGTCATGAATGCAAGCATAATGGTATAATGCCAAAATTCTTCTAAGTCAAGCCAAATGAAGCCACATCAAACCAAAGCCAAGAATTGAACAAGGTGTCAAGAGGAGATGAAGGTAGCCACACTTCATTTATGAAGACCTTTTGATCACAAATATGTGCAAGCCAATGAAGAAGCCTTTTGGAAAAATGAAGGATTTGGGTAAGGAATTTGTATTTTGTGTTTAAATTTTCATTTCCTTCCATTTTTAGTTGTGTTTTCAATTGGTTTATTCACCATGCTCTACCAATGAATCTAGGCCTAGAGATGTTAGATTGTTAGTGAGTTGATTTCATTATTTTTGGAACGAACTCTATACTAACTTCTCTCTTTTTCAAATTCCTTGATCATAGATATTAGCTTTACAAGTCAACAAGTATGGTGTTACAATTGAACAACTCATGAACAAAAAGAGTTCATCAGTGATCATTTTTTCTACTTGTTGGTTTGATGTAGGTGAATTTTAGGGGAATTATCAAATTATTTTATTTTTTTATACTTTTAAATTTTAAAATTATTATGTACATAAAAAATTAAAAAAGGGTAGAAATTAAAAACTTAGTCAGGTGTCAGGTTGGAAATATTTGTAGGAGTCTAGAATGTTTGAATTAGCAAGTTGTGTAGATAGTATTATGATAATAAATAATCTTAAATAATTCATATATATAAGTCTACATTTGGTGTTTATTCCACAATAAACTAATAATTTTAATCCCAGACAAAAAGGATGAAAGGTTTGTATAATTTTTTTTAATGTATTATTCTATGGGGTTGGGTGTGTTTTGAAAAAAATTTAATATGTTCAAGATATTTAATAAAATATTTTGTGGAGTATTTTCTTATGAACTCAGGTTTGATTATGGAGGATAAGGAGGAGAATCCCAAATCTCAGTTAGAGAAAATGATAGTTAATGTATGGAATGGTTAGTCTCTATTTTTGCATGATTTTAGGAATTGATACACGATAGTAAACTAGTATTTATTTTATTATTGTTATTTCCAATAGAAAATGGTACAAATCCATTTATTGGGAAATTTGCATTCTATAAATCTAATAATTTTATAAATAAAAAAATATAGAGTAGCATGTTATAGTGGTGTAATTGGCCATCTGGATCATTTGCATGTATAAAGCTAAATTTAAAGATCTTATAAATAAAATAAAAGACTTTGGTGTTGATTTTTATAGAGGAGCACTAAAGATAATATATTAGAATCAAAAAATGATATTAATTTATTCAATATTGTTTTCCATCTGTTCAAAATGAGTGTGTATGGATATGTGATAATTTGTTTTAGCAAGACACCTTTGTTATATAGTGTGATTGGATCAGTTTAAAAAAACCTAATTTTCTTTTCAATCTATGAGCTATCAGACAAATAATATAAAAGCATGTATTTCAATGCCAATTTTGAATTGATTTATTTACAATCATTTATTTATAAGTAGAATATTAGGGCATTGGGGTTTTCTTGTAATTGTGATTATTTGGGTGAAGCATAGAAGATGTAAAGGATGTCGATCCACAATGTGAAAATCCCAATCTAAGATGCCTAGGTTTATGGCATAATAAATTAGATCCCGTGGCTTCTATTTCACTTTAAATGGCATATTATTAACATATGAATGATTAAAATTTGTTGCATTTTGAATTTTTATATATTTTTAAAGGATAAATAGAAAAAGTTGTCAGTGTTTTGGTATATGTCATAAGGCATCCATGATGTATGGTGTATATTAAATATGGTAAACTAAATTTTGTGAGTTTTCAATTTAAGAATTAATATCTACCAAGTATTCAATAGAGAGAGGTAAAATCCTAATGCCATTCTCTATATAACACATCCATGCAAGTTGTATCATCATCACTGATAAAGAAATATAAAAAAAATCATATTTAAATCAGAGGGGATTTAAAGCTTTGCTTTACATTTTCTAGACTAACTATGAAGGTTTTAATTTTCTCTAGAGGTTCCCCACAAATATTCACCTTTTCTCTAGAAAATGGAATGTAAAGTTTAATCAAGGAAAAAAATTATATTGAAGAATTTATTCATTTTAAATAAGTTATGCATCACTTTATCTTTTTATAATTTTTCTTAGTCATGCTTTGGGCCTTGAGTTTTCTATTCAACTTTTTTGGGACACTTAGTCTCATTTTTTCATTGCATATTCCTCCATCTTTGTTTGATTGTGGTCTATTACTTCTTTTATATTAATGTTGTTACCATTAATTAGGTTTGTGTCTTTTTTTTAATTTTTATTGTTACTTATCTTAATTTTGATGCATGTTTGGGGTTTTTCAATCATAAGAATCCAAATATTTTTGGCTTACCAAATTTCCTTTGTTTTTATCATTCCCTTAGTTTGGTTTTAACCTAGACTTTATGATCCCAACTTGCCAATTTTATAAGTGATTTAATCAATTTTTTTTTTTTTCATTTTTACTTTGACTACCCTACATTTCATTTCTTTGACTCTATCCCATTTTATCTTTGTATCCCTAGGGCTTCTTAAATGTAGTTCCTACACCCTCCATGATTGAGACTCTGGTATTTATATGCAACCATTCAAAAATAAAGGTAAGTCAATGTATGTATATGTTATTTTCATTTAATCATTTGTTTTTATTTATTTTTGCATTTCATTTTAGTTACAATGTTTGTTTTATTATGTTTATTTCCCCAAAGTACCATCCAATGTTACACTATTATGACACTTGATAAGTTTCAAATGGGGAATCTGTATACACATAATATTTTTTACTTTATCATTTAATAACACTTTATCTTATAGAGACTTGTCAATCATCAATCTCTCTAAGTGCACGCCTTAAATGGTGCACCAAGAAATGGGTGGGCAAGGCTTGTGCTATTTTAGGGGTTATATTACTATTATATCATGATTACACCTTTATTTATATTATTTTGGCCTCTTTATATTATTTTTCCATTTACTACTTTCATATTCTCCTTGATCATTTATGTAAGCTTACATATATCCTCAAACATCAACCTAGATTATTTTGTCTATTTAGTTCATTTTACCCTTCCTATATTGTATCAACTAGCCTAATACATTTATGTGAATATCTTCTCATATCTATATTGTATAAACCTAACTAATGTTGTTATATATTAGTTGACTTATTTCAATTATATTTCCTAAGTCGATACCATCACCTTAGTGTTTAATATTGATTTTGGGTATTAGATATATGGGTAATACTATATTCATATCATATCATATCATATATATTCTATTTAATCTGATTCTACTCACACTTTTTCCCTAAGTCATATTTGAATGAGTTTTTGGTTTATAACCTCATCCTAAGGTTATCTTGTGGTATCTTTAAAGCTCAATTGGAGGAGTCATTAGGAGTTCCTAGATGATTTTATATTAGGTCTTTATAAAACCATATTAAATATTCAACCCAAAACATCTCTTTCAAAACTCCACTTGAGCTAAGGGAGAGACTAATTCTTGATGGGTCCATCCCTATATAAGTATTGTTAAGCATACACCCTTTAATTTATTTATATGTAATATATTAAATGTTTCTTTTTTATTAGTGATTGAATGCGTGTGTATCCTTATATAAGTTATCTCTGCATAGAATAAATTGGTGTGGTTATAGGATTGATTTGACTTTCCATATTTTAATTTAGGTTGCATATGCCCCCATTTGGTTGGACATTGTATTTTACATAATTACAATAATTATATCCCTTTCCCTTAGTTTATATTAATTTAATTACATGCTTAAAATAAATTTAATTTCATAGAGTTCTAGTGAGAGATACATCTTTGTGTCATAGGCTTAGTATTTGGAACACTTTCCTATTGACATTTGTGTTTTAGGTAATTCTCTACTAGATATTTGGAATTCATAGGTGATTATCAAATCATCCAAGTATCATAAGATCTATTTTATTTACCTTATTTGAGTCTAGGTCTATGGAGATATGATAGTTTTATGTTAATCATAGTCCACGCATACACCTATAACCCCAATAAGGGTTGTTTAATATAGCTAAAATTTGTATGGTTATGATTAAATAAAGTTAGAAAACATTCTTTGAACCTTATGGTGAATCTTCCCCTATGAATGATCAATGGATACTATAATATGATGGAGAAAATATTGTGTAGACACAAGGGCATGATTTATCCTAATCTTCCCAGGAGGAATAATCATGCCATTTTTATTCAAACTTGACTTCAAATGCATAAAAAATGGGGAAAATATGAGGTTATTTTGTCAAGTATACTAGTCACTAAGAGGCTAGGCATTCAAAACCTAAAAATTCAAGGTGACTCACAATTAATGACCAACTAGGTTTCATAAGTCTACTAGACCAAAGTTAAACATAAACATCCTCAGCTTTACAAAGAACATCTACATGAGATTTCTAATATATTATATTTTATCTTCATCTAGGCCATTCCTAGATAAATTAACCAACTTGTTGATTCCATGGTTGCCTCCTATTATCACTTTTCCTTTTTTTGACAATACTCAAGTATGATTTCATAGTTTTTTATAAGTCTTGAACACCATATTAAAAAGGAACCAAATTATAAAACCCTTGCTCATATTGAATATTTATATGACCATCTTGTTCTTGACTTAAAATTAAAAAAAAAATCCCCTCCTCTCACCACAAAAGGTTATTCACTCTCACCTATTACCCCTCATTTACCCTTGGATAAAAAATTTATGATTCATATTGTATGATGAAGGAATATCAATATTTTGACAATGAACTTGACATTTTGAGGTGGATGATTAAGATTCTTATCTTCCTCTTTTCCTAGAATAATTTGAGGAAGGGAATGTATGCCTATTCAAAGATACTATAAACATTAATATATGGACTAAAGTAAACCCTACGATCCTCAAGCTTGGGTATTCAATCTCTAAATAATTGGTGGAAGACAATAAGAAGTTTGTCACCAATTTTTATAAAGCCTTCACCTTTTTTGGTGGAGACATGATAGGTGTCCAACCTAAAGGAGCTGTGCATAATTTCATCATTGTGCTTGATGCAAAACTGATCAAACAAAATCTTAGGCCAATCAAGGCCAAGGTCACATTGATGGTAAAAGTAGGTCATAAAGTTTTTAACATTAAGGTTCATAAAACCTATAGATTAATCTAAGTGGATGCCTAATATTATTCCCATTATCAAGAAGAATATAAAAATTAGGATATTCATAAATTTCCATGATATCAATAAGGCATGTCCAAAGGATGAATTACCTCTACATTCTATCAATTTATTATATATGTCACCATAGGTTAATATTTTATATCCTTGATGGATGTCTTATTTAGATACAACCAAATTCATATTTCAAGTGAAGACCAAAGAAAAACCTCTTTTACTACACCATAAAGAATCTTCTCTTATGTAGTCATACATTTTCACCTTAAAAACACTAGTGAAACATATCAAATGGATATAACCCATATCTTTCATGATATAATTCATAATATGGGATATGTTTATGTTGATGATATTCTTAGAAATACAAAAGAGAGAGCTGACTACTTTGAAGTTCTATGCACCATTCTCACTTGCCTCATTGACTATGGTGTTACACTTAATCCCAAGAAGTATGTATTTAGAGTTACAAGTGTAAAAATCATAGGTTTCATCATATCCAATGGTGGGATCGACATTGACCCTATTAAGATTAACATAATTTTATACCTAACCCCCTAATTAATTAATTAAGAATTAGGTCATTCTTAGTATGTTTAGGGTAATTCATAGATTTTGTTTTATTTATTAATAATTAATAAAATAAATCCTAAATTGATAAAGAGCTAAAGTAATAGGGGTTAAATATAGGTAACTATTGTAAATAGATAATTTAATTGATTTACCCTAAATAACAAGTGTAAAGGAGATAATCTACTTATCTAGAATAAAAATATGTGTCATTATGTGACAATAGTACTAGAAAATATCAAAGGATCAATCAAGAGTATCTTTATTATAAAATTGGAATTCCATATATCTTAGGTCAATAGCAGAGTCAATTAGACTATATCATGGTGCATTAATGGCAAAGGGTACTAAACTATTATCCTTTGGTCGATAGGATTGATAAAAAATTGGGTTCTAAAAAATAGTTTCAAGTCAGAGTTTCAGTGGTGGCACACTGTACATCTAGTCGAGAGCTTTTTGATGCTTTTCATAGTTCAAAAAATGGAGTGTGGATGCTCAAGATATAGCCTATTGAAGAAATCATGTGACAAGGGTGTTAAAAGTGATGTGGCACTATTGAACAATGCCAAGTGGACCAATCTCCATTTGGCACATGGAAAATAATTAGGGGGAAACAAATATTGGTTAGGTGTTTTTTTATGCACATGGTATTTGATAAATTCAAATGTATATAGGCACCAAACCTCCACTAAACATGCATCCCTCATTTCTAGGCATTTGACTAAGCTTGGGTGGCAGCCAAAGTTGGAACCTAAATCCTTGCCATTTGAAAACTTCAACAAATTTACTATTTAAAGCATTAAAACCAACTCTCCTAGAAAATGTGGGACTATTTCCTTGGTCAAAGCGCACCCATGGAAGAAGGACACCCTTTCCCACATCCTAGGTGCCTAAAATGGAGGAAGGCAATTTTGAACTCAAGACCTGGCACCTAAAAGGTTAAGGCCTTGACTACTTCAGCCACGGGTTTTAAAGTGTTATAAAAGGCACTAATTTTTACTTGAATAGAAGAAGTTCTGGACTATGTTTTTATTTTAAGAGGCTGAGACTTTGTAAAAGCTTTGGGAAAGCTTATGTAATGGATTTTTATCCATTTTCCACCCATAATACTCAATCTTAATACTCTTTTTATCAAATTTTCATATTGGAAGAGTATTTTTAAGCCCATAGAGGATATTTTTAGAACTTTTGAAGCAATTTTGTAGGTGTGAAGACTCACAGAATTTGAAGGTGCTAGGCTTGATTATCAGTCATAGTGAAGGTGAATTTTTGCATTGAGAGATCAACTTGCAGGAAAGTTGTTTATTGTTTCTAGGTGTTTGAAGTGCCCTTAATGGAAATGGTCCACTCCTTTGGAGAACCCAAAGATGTAGGCATCAATTATTGAGCCAAACTCTGTTATCAAATTTTGTGTTTTTGGTAATTGTCATTCTTGTGCATGATTTTGATTCAGTTTGCTGATTTGATTTTTATTAGTAAATGAACTCATGTAAGTAATTCAAAATTTGACAATTATAACACAATGTTATTAAAAAAACTAGTTTAATAACTGAGAATGTTTTATGCCAAACATTTTACAAGTTCTTTTGAGTTTTTCAAGAATTTTTTTATGTTTGAGAAATTTTAGTATTCATACTTAAAACTTCAATTTGAGTTGAATCAGTGTAGTTTATAGATCAAGTTGGTATCAGAGTAGTTAGAATGTTGGGTTAGCTTTTGATTGAGTTTTAATAGTTACTTTCAATTTATTGGTTATTCATATCACTTGATTAGATTACAGTGTGCAGTTGTGGAATCAGTGTGTTTGTAGAAAACCATGGGCAAGTTATCACATAAAGCCAAGATGGAAGAGCTTGAAAACATCAACAGCTAGATTCAGGATGAGAATGCATTCCTGAGATGCAAGCTCTATTCCCTTGAAGAGCAAATTACAAGTTTAAAATAGGAGCTTGAATCCAATGATGAGCTCTTGATTAGAATGCAATGTGGTGAGTGTGAAAAGGTAAAGCCTTCAACTTCAAATGTAGAGACTATGACTGAGTGCAGTGTAAGTTTTTCATCATAGGAATCTTCATCTTCTTTTACCATTTTAGATTTAGATTCTAGTAATATTTTTTTTGGTGATTTTGAAAGATACATTAAGGGCATATGATCTAAATTATTGTTTAAAATGGGATTTAATGGAAGAGGTCTCAGTCGAGATGTCCAAGGAATTACTAACCTAATATAAGTAGAGCATAGATCCGTTCATGCATGTTTGGGTTACACTAGTGAGCAGGTGGATAAAGGAGAAACTTCCTCCATGGATAAAGGAAGACAAGCTTCTAATAGCAAAGAACTGAGGCCACTAGTAGAGCATGTACAATGTGAGAAGGAAGGTAGAAGAGGTATTGAGATTCCACATCCTAGTTCCTACACTAGAGTTAGCACTAAATCTTCTGATCCACTTTTTATGTTTAAGAAATTTGGATTTAACATTCAAAAGATAATGCAATCATTTCCATGCACTTTTTGTGGGATGCATAACCATAATGTTGCATTTTATGGGAAGAGACATGCTATGATTAAGCAAATTTCAAGTGTTCAAGACCATTCTCATCATGGCAAATTAAGAAGAGGTAAAAGGGAGACCTCACCTAAGAAGGTTGTTTGTACTCATTGTAAAGTGAGTGGACATAGGATTGATAGATTTTTTAAGTTTCATGCATCTTCACATTCAAGTAGTGTTAGAACTAAGATGATTTACAAACCTCTCACTAAGGTTAATGAAGCTAATTCAATCCATAATGCAGTTGACAATACAACCCAGGATAAGGTAAAACCTACAAGTGAAAATCCATTTAAGAGGTTAAGTCAACAATATACAATTGATAAGGAATCCACTAAGACAATCAATTTCACTAGGAAGAAAGAAATGGTTAAGTGGATTATCACTACATTATTTTTGCAAAGCATGGTTAAGAATTCACCTAAGGGAATGAAAAAGCTTTGATAGATGTAGATTAGAGTTGGTGGGAACACTTCAAGATAGGTTTACTATAAGAAGTTTTTCAATTCTAACTTTTTGATAACTCTAAGTTTTTGAATCTCCTATTTATGCTATGTGAGTTGTCTAGAGGACGTGAACTCATTTGATCAGTTGGAGATAATAGCAGAGTGCATGTTATAGGTTGAGTTGATTCCTTAAAACACTTATTAGACTACCATTTTTTAGAATGTATCTATTTTTGGCACATGGATGTTTAGATGCATTTTTTTAAGACCCTTTGGGCATGTTTAAATGTTAGGCATCATACACTTTTGGTTGTTTGCATTTGCTTAGCATATAAGTCCCATACTAGGGCATTGTATTGAAACATGTCCATAAAATTTATTGTATGTTGTTGGCATTATAAACTTGTCTTGTAGTTACATTGGGAGTTGTTTCAATTTTTGGCAATTTACCACTTTACAAGATGTGACATTTGGGTAGGCAGTTTTTGGTATGTTGTAATCACTTTGGCAGTTGCAGATTCACTTACTCATGCCTTCAAATTAGTTATTTTTATAGTTTGATTGTGAATCATTTTAATGTAATTATTTATATCCTTGCTATGATTGGGTTCTATTTTCATGGATGCAGTAGACCAGTTATAAAATTTCAAAGGATATTAGACTTTTAGAGACTAAAAGCCTTTCATTGGGGAGGTGTGATAAAAAATTGGGTTCTAAAAAATGGTTTCAAGTTAGAGTTTTAGTGATGACACATTGTAGATCTTGTTGAGATATTTTTTATGCTTTTTGTGGTTTGAAAAATGGAGTCTGGATGCTCAAGATATAGCCAATTGAAGAAATCATGCAATAGGGGTGTCGAAAGTGATGTGGCACTGTTGAGAAATGCCAAGTGGACCAATCTCCATTTGACACATGGAAAATAATTAGGAGGCAAAAAATATTTGTTAGGTGTTTTTTTATGTGCATGGTATTTGATAAATTCGAATGTATATAGGTGCCAAACCTCCACGCCACAAACATTCCACTAAACATGCATCCCTCATTCCTAGGCATTTAACTAAGCTTGGGTGGTGGCCAAAGTTGGCACCCAAATCCTTGCCATTTGAAAACTTCAACAAATTTACTATTTAAAGCATTAAAACCAACTCTCCTAGTGAATGTGGGACTATTTCCTTGGTCAAAGCATGCCCATGAAGGAAGGATGCCCTTTCCCACATCCCTAGGTGCCTAGAATGGAGGAAGGCAGTTTTGAACTCAAGACCTGGCACCTAAAAGGTTAAGGCCTTGACCACTTCAGCCATGGGTTTTGAAGTGTTATAAAAGGCACTAATTTTTTACTTGAATTAAAGAAGTTTTGGACTGTGTTTGTATTTTAAGAGGCCGAGACTTTGTAAAAGCTTTGGGAAAGATTATGTAATGGATTTTTATCCATTTTCTAGCCATAATACTCAGTATTAATACTCTTTTTATCCAATTTACATATTGGAAGAGTATTTTTAAGCCCATAGAGGATATTTTTAGGACTTTTGAAGTAACTTTGTAGGTGTGAAGACTCACAGAATTCGAAGGTGCTAGGCTTGATTATCAGTCACGGTGAAGGTGAATTTTTGCATTAAGAGATCAACTTGTAGGAAAGTTGTTTATTGTTTCCAAGGGTTTGAAGTTCCCTTAATGGAAATGGTCCACTCCTTTGGATAAACTAGAGATGTAGGCATCAATTGTTGAGCTGAAATCTATTATCACGTTTCGTGTTTTTGGTAATTGTCATTCTTGTGCATGATTTTGATTTAGTTTGCTGATTTGATTTTAATTAGTAAATGAACTCATGCAAGTAATTCAAATTTTGACAATTATAACACAATGCTATTAAAAAAAATTGGTTGAATAATCGAGAATGTTTTATGCCAAACATTTTACAAGTTCTTTTGATTTTTTTGAGAATTTGTTTATGTTTGATAAATTTTAGTATTCGTACTTAAAACTTCACTTTGAGTTGAATCAGTGTAGTTTACGGATCAAGGATCCATGAAACTTTTGAGATGGAGGTGGGAGATCTTCTGTGTTTGCATGTGTTCTTAAGAATCTTAGATCATCATTCAATGTTGCTCTATGGTTGATCATGTTGATGTCTCTAAACGTACCATATAGTTTATTAGTGTTCAAATAACACTTCTTATTTTAGAATTCTAAGAATTTAGAACATGAGTAATAGGTTGTGGCAACTTGATGTTACGTATGGTGAAATAGTAGTAGATATATGTATGAGTGTTCCAAAAAATTTATAATAAGTGATGGTTGGGAGCCATCATGGTCAATTAATTATGAATTATAGAGGATCTATGTTAACTCAATGAATTATGAACCATAATTAAGATACAAACTAATATATATGTGTATTTATAATGAAGTCTAAACTAAAGTGATCTGGTGTAAAAAAAGGAGGAAAGAGAAGGGTAAGGTAGAAAAGAAAGCAAGTGATTTCCTATCTTAGTCTCAAATATTATGATAAATAATATATTGTAATTTAGTATGCTTTCAAACTAGTATATAATGCAAAATATCCTAAGCTCAAATTTCACTATATACCAAGAAAACATAGAAGGATAATGTAAAGAATCATAAGTAAGAACCAGGTTTACTTTTAAATATTTACTACTATAATCAAATAGCATTTACACATTTGAATATAAAGAAAAATAAAGTGAATTAAATCCAATATCCTTTAACTAATCTAGCATATGCACAAATTAGAAACCTTATGATTAGAAAATGCAACCCAAAATTCAAAGAAGCTATTCAAATTTAAGACGTAAAATAGCAACTAAAAAAATCTATTTTAGCCATTAACATATCAAATATGAACAATCTTTGTAGAGCTCCTTGATTATATTAATTGTTCCAAGTATACAAAATTTGCTCAAAATTATCTCTCTTTACAAGATGGTGATACATGCATTTTATAGAAAGATAAGGTAGTACACTAATTAGTTACAATACACAAGTGTACAAGAGATAAAGGTAGCTATCTTTTCCTTAGAAATTTCTAAAATACACTTGTCTTTCACAATTAGACTGACCTAGGGGAAATATGATAACAGACTAGCATATGCATTACAAAAAAATAATCCCATTTTAAATAATATAATGTTTTTTATAAAAGGAATATTATTTACTGGGTGGGCCCATTACTTAAGGGTCCCCATGTTAATTCTAAAGAAGCTCCATTGCCTTCTTATGTTGGTCTTTTATGAGCTTTAGGTCCACACCTAGCTTCATGAGGCAAGCTTCTTTTTTATCAGCCAAGTCATCCAAGTCTCTATCATCCCTAGCCATAGCTTCCTTTATGCTCTTTGCCTCCATAATTTTCTCCTTGATTGTGAAGATCATGTCCAATATTATTTTGTTGTCCCTAAAAGACTAGCTTTGGCTCTTACTCATAAATAAATACATTACCAAAGTGACCATGTGTTTGTATTTAGCTTCATCAATGATTCTAAGGGTAGAGGTTTTGGTAGGATTTACCAACATAGTTCCTAGGAGCTACTCAATTCTAATGATCAATCCTTTTCCATCCATAAAAAACCTATTTAAATTCCTTGTCCAAGCACTTAGAACTTGGACCTTGTCTACCATTATTCCCAATATGGTGTTAAAATGAGCTAAGATAGTAGTTTTGAACTTAGAGATCTTGTTCCTAATCAAAATGTCAATGATATACCTTACTTGGGTCTCTTTTTTTTCATTTTTTTATCAACCCCCTATCTACTTCACCTTATTGGTTTAGGGAATCTTGCCTTAAATCTATTAAACTCAAATAATGAGGCCTCAAACATATCCATCATGGTGTCAAGAATTGATAAAATGGATTGTGTTTCTAGGTTTTCCTTTTCTCTTTTAAAATTTTGGATTCTTTGTTTCATCCCCTAGATCCAAACATAGCTTGTGTTGATTGAGCATCAATCAGGTTCTCAACATCCTCCTCATGGATAGGAGCTTCACCAAGTTGTTACCCTCCTACTAAGGTTATACCTATAAAGGTTTCAACCTTTTGGAAGGTGAACTCCTTAGCTCTCACCATGGCTTTCTTGGTTGTTACCCTTTCTAATCCAACTATCTCTAGATTAAACTGCATGGTGGTGGATGATCCTGTGAACTTTAGAGGCTCTAGAAGCTCTACAACTATGTTGTTTGATGCTCCTAGAGAATCCATTTTCTTATTCTTTGGTCATGGAGTAACCACAACCCTTATTTCTTCCTTTTCCTTTATTATATCCCTAATCCATGGCTTAATGTCATCATGTACCTCAATGTTGGTATTTTTTGTGAGTGCCCATGACTAGGAGAGAGAAGGGATCTTTTGAAATTTCCCATAAATAAACTAGTCAAGGATGATTGGTCTATGAATGGGGAATTCATCACTGAATAGGTTGATCTCACTAGTAGTATGTGTGAGAGTTAACCATGGTCTTTTAGGCCCAATAGGGACTAGTGCCATTTCAACCTTCCTATTTTCCTTAGGGTCCAATGAGACTATGTCAAGAACAATCTCTTTTAATTTCTCTTCTCTAGGTTCCCCTACTTGGATTTAAGTCTCTTAAATATGTTCCCCTTCATCTATTCCATATGCCTCTACAAGTTACTTGAGGTCAAATTCAAGTGTCTCATCTAGTTCTAAGGCAATCATATCTTTATGTTCAATTTGGGAAGGTATCCTTCATATTAAGGCTTAGGATGAGGGTCCCTCTCCAAGTCTCTCATTGAGCTTCTCTTTACCATGGCCTTGTTCATCTTACCTTTTCATAATTAGCCCTTGAGGTTGTGATTGATCCCCTTGAGGTTGTTCTTGGGATGTCCCATATGGTCCAATAAGTAAGTGATACTAAAGAGGTTTCATCTACCATGCCTCTCCTATTGGATTATCATATTTTATCTACCTGTGCACAACCTTGATGTTATGCCCTTTGATCCTAACCAACACTTCTTCATAGTTATTTTCCTTAATATAGATGGTGTTATCAACAATGAGATGATTCATATACTTAGGTTTGGGTAGTTTCTTCTCCTTAAAATGATTACTTACTATGTTCTTAGGGTCCCATATTTTGAGTTCACCAAGTTGAAACCCAAATGAGTCATTATATTTAGACATGGTTTCAACCTAATTTCAATATTACAACATAATTATTTCAATAATTAGAGGGAAGGGAAGTAAAATACCCTTCATCTTCTCCTTAAGAATTCCATCAACTCTAGTGATGAGTTGGGAAGTAATTTCTTGATCAGCCAACTTGCTCAGTATATACATAGGCAATCTATATGGTGAGGACATGACTCCCTCAATCCTGTTAATTATGAGGTTTTGATATAACCATATTTCACCCATCATATATACATATTTTTTGATCAATGGATGGACTCTAGGCATGGGAACACCTATAATATCCTCCAATATGATTGGGTAGACACAGTCATATATAAATTGCATGTGGTTCCTATACTTAAAGATGTGCAATTTGGAGTAATGGTGGGAGATGGTCGCTCTTCCTTCAAGAGACCAATTTTTAATGCCATGAAAGCTAATAGAGGTAAGAAGGTAATCCAATAAATATGACATCATATAGAATTACATGGATATTTTCCTTTTGATAATAGTGAGCTACCTAGTTAAAAAGACACTGATCAAGTCTCTAAATGGAGGAGTGATCTTCTCTTTAACCATGAAATACACATAGGGGACATAGATTTTGATTACATATGTGGTTGAGGGGGCTCTTAATGTTTTGTTTAAAAGGGTCATGATCACCCTAATTACCTCCCTGAACTGGAATATTGGGATCTTACCCTCAAATTATCTAAAGACATGGGTTCTTGGGTGTAACTAGGGTTTAAGGATAGTATCTAGGTCATGCTTGGATGTCCACTCCTTAATTTTGGATAAGTCTACATGAGGTATTCAGATCTTATAGTATTTTTTAAATGCTAAAATGGAAATGTAGGGTACCTTCTTATAATTCCATTTTTAGATGGTCTAATCATTGTCAACCCTATAGTTTATAAAAATTGGAGTGAGAGCATCTATATAATGAGGTACCTTAGGCTTGGTAGCAGCATAATGAAGGCTAGTCATCTAAATTAGGACTAGGTCATAGTGTCTCCTACTCATTTTGGAAATTCTTTGCTCTTCTTTGGTGATGGGTTTAGATACTCCACAATAAAGAAGAGTTCAAACCAATTCTTGATGCTTGGGGATTTTAGGGCTACAACATTCAATTCAGTATTTTGGAAGATCCTTCTTTCATTATCTGTTGGCAAGTAGATTTTTGTCTCCTCTTTTAACTACTATATGTGAGCTACCATGACTTCATCTTGCTAATTTATTTACCCTTGATAGCAAATTAGTCTTTGTGGTAGCTCTTTTGTGCTTAAAAACATAATAAATCTTTCTTCAGATCAAATTATAACCAATTGAGTTCACTTAGGTCACTTTTATATAGGGTTTAGGGTTTTAGAGATTTAATGGTAGGATACATCCATAATCTAGATTATACATGCCTTGGATTTGATTTAGACCTTTGCCTTTATACTTTCACATTTTTAAGCCCAAAAGATCTCTTACTTTATCCTTATCTACTTGTATGGTGCTTATGTGATAAGGATCTGGACTTTTTATGGAATTTTTCATAAATGCCTTTTGAGCACTAGCTATTGGCATTTAAAATGCCTTCTTTTATTTTACACCATTGGATGAGGATCTTGTGAGTGACTACAAACCATTGATCATAATTTAGGTATTTATTTATGAATTGGGTCATTTATGTACCAAGCCTCATGGTTGTGATACTTGGCATCTTCTGATGCCTTTTTATGCTTCATATCCTACATCAATTGCTATGTACCTAGGGATATGATATATTAATGTATATGGGTTGATGGAGATGTCAACATGTGGCACACATCCCCTTAGTTAGTTATATGGGTATAATATATTAGGATAATGGAGTAACTTGTGGAATTATTACATTGGGTAATGGTCAGCCTACATTGGGATTAGGAGGTTACCCATCCATGGGTTAGATAGATGTCTATATATAGGAGATGATTATCATGGTAAAGATATCAAGTAAGCACTGAGTCTTCTATTGTAAGAGGATATTGGAGGTTATCCCCTCGAAGAGACATTATGGAGTTATTCCTTCTTGAAGGAGTATTATATGGTGTTTCCTTACCTTAAGGGTATTTCTGCAAAAATTGAATATTTTAATTATATCAAGATCATATCTAGTGGTATCAAAGCTTTGATTTGGGCAATTTGTGTGAAGTGAAACCCTAGGTTTTTTTGAATCATCAATATATTTTTATTGGTTTCTTATTTTTCCACAATTTTTTTAATAGACATGGATAATATTTTAAATAAGTCACAGTAAAAAAATAGAGATTTTTTGATTATTTCTTAGGGATTTATTTCTATTTTAGGGTTTATACTAATTTCTCTATATCTTCTAACATATACATAATTTTTATTTGAAATTTTTACTGGAGATGTAATAAGATATAAGAGAAGCACAATAAAACTTTAAGAATTTTTGGAAATGTTTTGAGTGATTTGTTGAGATTTTATGGTTTTTTGTATATTCAATCTATAGGTCAAAATTTGTGGCATTTGTTCACAAAATTTTTAATTAGGTTCCAATATCATAAGAGGAAGCTAAAATAAAAAATTAGGACTTTTTTTATTATTTTTGTATGAGTTATTGACATTTCATGAAGTTTTAGTATATGAAAAAGAAGATCACTTTACAAGATATCACAGTGAAAAAGGCACAAATAACAATCCAAGTAGATCATGAGGATGAGATTGAAATAGGAGATGAAGAGAATGATGAAGATTCAGATGATATAGATAAAGACATACTACAACTAGAAATGAACACTTCATCTACTAAAGAGACAAAGAAGGAAAAGGTAGAAGAGGTAGAAGCAAAGGTGGATATGGTCAAAATTTGTAAAAAATTAAGGTACATAGACACCCACATCATCATGAGAGGAAAAAATCATGGAACTAGGTGAGAAAGTGTCATGACAACAATTATTTTGTTTATACAGGAAATAAAATTTCCAATCATTATGGATATGCATATAATCCAAAGAAAAAATACTATGGCACAAGGAATGAATGGGGAAATCACTATGACTATGCATGGAAAAATACCTACTATGGTCATGGTTGGAATCAGAGTAGCATAATGAAATATGATACATGGCATAAAAAGAGGAATAATTATGCTTAGACACCAAATCAATATAATTATGATCATGAACAAAATTACAGGAGCATAATGGAATTTAGAAACAAGCTTGGAGAGCTATCACCTACCAAGATCACATATGGATGGCTAGATGATCGATATTGGAGACAAGTGTGCAATGATTTGAATCACACTCATTATTTGGTTTCTTCCTATGTTCTAAGGATGAAACATGTCAAGGAGGGAAGTAATTCTATGTACCTAGCGATATGATATATTAATGTATATGGGTTGATGGAGATGTTGACATGTGGTACACATCCCCTTCGTTAGTTATATGGGTACAATATATCAGGATAATGGAGTAACTTGTGGAATTAGTACATTCGGTAATGGTCATCCTACAGTGGGATTAGGAGGTTACCCATCCATGGGTTAGATATATGTTTATATATAGGAGATGATTATCATGGTAAAGATATCAAGTAAGCATTGAGTCTTTTATTGTAAGAGGATATTGGAGGTTGTCCCCTCGAAGAGACATTCTAGAGTTATTCTTTCTTAAAGGAGTATTATATGGTGTTGCACTACCTTAAGGGTATTTAAGCATATATTGAATATTCAAATTATATCAAGATCATATCATCAATCCTTTATCAAATGAGTATTGGCCATGTGGTGAGATCACAAGCCTTTGAAAATTCATTGACGCTTTTGTGCCATTAGATCATGAAACATGATTAAGTGTTGACCATTAAATCATCTGTTAGTTCTACCTTAAATATGATTTAACCATGCATCAATCCCATGGGCTCTTGGGACTCCATTGAAATTTCCATGGGGTCTTCACATTATTGGATCATCCTCTCATGAAAAAACACAATCCATTGATCTATAAAGATGCCCAAAATTTAAGTTAGAATTTTATTAAGGTGAGACTTAGGCTTAGATTCCTTAGGCTAAGGTTTATTTCATGTTTATTGAACATTAAATAAACCTTAGGCTAAGATATTTATGCCTAAGTTTTCCAAATTCATACAAAGGGGACCATGGCTAAATGTTTGTAGGCCAAAGTTTATGCTATTTTTAATAAACACAACATATACTTTGGGATAAAATATTTATGCCACGACTATACAATATACTCAATGGGGGTCAAAATGATATAATGGTCTAACATCAAATAGAGTTTTATTTCATTAATAAACACATTAAAATCCTTGGTTAGAAGAATTTTGTTTAATTTTTATGTAACAAAGACTCTTTTAAAATAAGACTTAGTATAAGTCTATAGTTTAAGGTTCAAAATATTTGAACAAAATGCAATGGGGACCTTAAATTATAGAATTAAACTAGGTTTATTTTACATATACTTAGACCATAAGACCATTTCCATATTTTAAGATATTTAGTGTTTGATCATCTTTCAAGGGCTTTCATTAGTCTGCATGGTAATTCATGAGCTTTCTAACAACATTTTGGAGTATATTATCATTCTGATCAAAATAATTCATTAGATTAAATTTTATGGTCTCATAGATGTCAAATATGTCCTTATATATGTCGAATGATGCTAACAAGAATGTCAATTTTAAGCTAGTGAAGCTCTTAATTTAATGGGCTTAAAGTTTATGGTCATGTAGATGTCAAATACATCCCTAAAAAAATCAAATGATGGTCATGTGAGTGCCAAATTAAAGCTTCTCAAACTCCTATGACCTAATGTGAGAGTGCCACTTGGAACCTCTATGGGGCTTCCAAAGATCTTGGACTTAATTTTATCCATTGGATTGAATTCTTATGAGTAATCAAGAGCTTCAAGATCATGATCTAAGAGCTTGCTCATGATTAATTATTTCTATTAGGTGGGCCCATTTAATTTTAATCCTCAAATGTAAGGGTGTCATGTGTTAATCATATAGGCCTTCTATAATCATTTGAATTTTTGACTGTGCTTCACTCCATTTGATTGTGTCTTCATGATGAAATAAGAAACATTGGATGAATATTAAGGGTGTAACTTTGTCAAGGCCTTCATGCCATTGGATAATTTTCCTATGATGAAGCACATATCATTAGATCTTCTAAGATGCATGCTTTTTAAGTCTAGGCTTAGGCCTTTCTCAATCCATTGTATCAAATACCATGATAAAGTGAGGGTCATTGGGTCCTAAAAGATTAAAATAAGTTAAGTTAAGACTCGTGGTGGTATAAAAGACTTAGGCTAATGTGTTAAGGCTAAGGTCTCATTCATATGAATAAATATGATGGGGCCTTAGGATTAAAATTTTAGGCTAAGTTATGAATTGAAGGGACCAAGAGAGCATAAAATTAGACTCAAAGAACCAAATATTAAGCTAAGGTGTTAAGACTAAGGTTCCATTCATATTAATAAATACAATGGGGCCTTAGGATTGAAATGTTAAGATAAGGTATAAATAAACGGGGCCAAGATAAGAAATATTAAAAGGACCTTATAAAATGAATATTAGTTAGGCATGTAAGGAACTTAAAATGGGAAAAAAATAAAGGGGACCAAACATTTTAGACTAAGTTTTAGTCATGTTAAAAAACATAACTAAGCTTAAAACATGAATTTTATACTTAGGTCCAAAATGGATTTTTAAAAGCTTCCCACTAATTTAGTTCTTGCCAATATTTAAATTTAAACTAAGGGTTTTTCTAGTGTTTTGGAACATGAAATTCTTAGGAAAATACACCATGAAATTGCAACTAAAATTCATGAAGACTATTTATTAGCAATGTTAGAGAAAATTAAAGTGAAACATAACTAAGCTTGATTTTGATAAAGTGGATGATCTTCAAATTCTACAAATGATCTTAATATGTCATGTTTTCATGTTTAATCTTCAATGTTTTCAAGGGTCCAATTTTTTAAAAATGGGGGTATGTTGGCCTCAACAAATGTGACTCATGGGGGAAACATAGCAATATGTTAGAACCTAGAGAATCTAATTTAGACAAATAATTAGGTCATCCACTATGACTGATCAATATCATTATCTAGATCAAATTATAGTTGAAACAAAACTTGCAATTTCAAAATTAGGGTCAAATATAAAAACATAGACATATTATGTGTGTGCTTTAATTCCACTTATTTTTTGCCATATAGTTAAATAAACAAATTCTAGGTTTCAATTCCTTAATCACTAACACTGACTTTTACCATGTTTAGATGTTTATTAAGAACCATGATTTTTAGCTTAGGAAAGGATTGTGCATTTCTTTGCTACTAGCTAGGCATCTATGGCCCTAATAGAGATGCCTTTGGATCCATTGCAGGCCTTGTTACACTATCAACTAGGATTTCATAGCCCTGGTGGAGATTACCAAAATCACCTATGCTCATAAAGCTTTTGATTTTGCATTGAATTCCTTTTTTGTATTTTCTTTAGATCTTTATGCTTTTATCAAGTTTGTGAACCAGAATGGCTAGGTTTTTAGGATTTGGTCAAGTGTTTGATTTTCAAAAAATCACCTATGGTTGCAACCCTTATCCCAACCAAGGATGTTAATTAAGTGAAATTATTGTTATCCTTTAATAGTTTGAGCTCTCACCTTAAAAGTGCAAGTCTTCCTAAAACCAATTTGAGGTCAAGACAATGCTTAAGTTCTTATAGAATGAATAGTTTCTTCCATTGGTCTTTACCAGTTAATTCAAATTATAAAATTAAACCTATGTTATAGAACCATGGTCATCATATGTATGAGGTACATACCCATATTTCTAAATTTTGGGAGTTTTCAAGAAAACTGCCAAACTTTGAGCTCATGACTATCTCAAAAGGACTTATTAAAATAGAGGAACAAGTCAAAAAAAGCAAACATGCAATAGAAATTAGGAAAGCAAGAAAGGAAAGGAAAGAAAATAAATATATACATGCTTATATACAAACAAGGAACAAGAAGTAAAGAACTTGAAAGGAACTAGCTAGCCTACCTACACTAAATCTAACCATGTTACAGTTTACTCCATAAAGACCTTAGGAGTAGTAGTAGAGAAGTAGTGCTTGAGGTACTATCCATTGGTGGGAAGTTTTAACTCTTTTCCTTATAGATATTTGAGCTTGAAGGTGTTGTTCCCCAGTTTTTTTGTAATGATAGGGGCCAATCCATAAAGGTGTGAATTTTTCATGTTTGCCCTTAGGCTTGAATGCTTTGTCCCAAAAGAGAACTAGGTCCCCTTGTCTCAATAGCTTAATATTTGATCTTTTATCAAACCATATTTTCAATATGGTTTGATGCTTGCTAAAATCAACAAAGTATTTCTCCCTTGAATCTTCCATCTGAATTATGTCTAGAAATCTTGAGTTCACTAATTTATGACCATCTTCCATATATTCTTGCATGAATCTATATGTGGGAAACTTAAGAGTGATAGGGAAGATTTGTTTATGGCCATACACCAATAGAAAAGGTGATGCCTTAAAGGCTTATTTAATTCTAATCATATTTACTCATAATGCATACTTGAGCAACTTGTGCCAAGTCTTAGGTTTGTCTTCAATAGATTTCTTGATTGATTTCATCATATTTATATTGGTAGACTTAGAAACTCCATTCCTTTGGAGATAATGGTTAGATGAAAATTTTAGATAGATGCTATTATCATAGGCCCATTCAATCATCTCTATGGATGAAAATGCAGACCCATTGTCATATAATAGAGAGATTGGAGTTATGAACCTAGTAAAAATGTTCTCTTCCATGAAGTTGATCACTTCTTCCATTTTTCATTGTTTAGTGTCTATAGATTCAGCCCACATTGTATAGTAATATGTGGAAGTCAAGATGAATTTTTGACCTTTAGATGAATTTAGGTTGGTCACTCCTACAAATTCTAACCCCCATTATGCAAATGGTTTGTAAAACATGACTGGTTGTAGAGGCATTACTTCCTTAGGCTCCTTAGTGCTAAAAATCTAGAAAGAGTGGCATTCTCTCACATGCTTGTGAGCATCTTTAAATATATATGGCAAATAATAGCTAGTTCTAAGAATCTTATGTGTAGTAGTCTTCCTTGATGGGTGTCCATTACAAAACTTCTCATGGAAGGTACTCATGATTTAACTAGCTTTCTCTTTTGAAGCACATCTAAGGTAAACTCCCTAATATTTTTTATTGTATAAAAATCTATTATTAATCTGATAATGATCAGTTTTGAGCCTTAGAACCCTCTTTTGATCCCTTTTTAGTCCTACACGATAGTTACCATTAATTAGTAAATGACTAATAGAATCATACCATTCACTAGCTTAAAATTTCTACTAATCAACTTGCATAATACTTAACTTAGGGCTGGTATTAGTAATCATTTAGATTAGACCTTGGCACCTTATCAGTTTTGTTGTTTTCATTTCTATGTTATACTCCTACAAAATTAACATCCACTTACCTCTGCATTCTCTGAGCTCATTCTGGCTTAACATAAGTTTTATGGCAGGGTCAGGTAGAATAACACGTACCTTATTTCTAAGGATATAATGCCTAAAATTATTTACTACCTTTACTAATGCATATGCCTAATTATCAATTAATTAATACTTTAACTCAACATTCTTAAAATTAGTGCTCATAAAAACTATTGGGTGATCACAGCCCTTAGCCTTTTGAGTCAACACAATAGCCATGGTATGATTAGAGGCAAATTAAAAGAGGTAGAAATCCTCTGAAAAGTCAAGACTTATCAAGACCAAACCCTAGCTAATGGACTCCTTAATGTCATTAAATGCTTTCTATATTCTTCATTCCATGAGATGTTGGCATCTTTATTCATCATGTCATTTAATGGTTTGATAATATTTGCAAATTCATAAATGAATTTCCTTACAAAGTTTATCTTACCAAAGAATGACTTTATTTCTTCTCTAATGTTTGGGGGTTCTATTTTGGATATAACCTCTACCCTTTTAGGATCTATAGAGATCCCATCCTTGGTTATAACATGTCCTAATAGCTTTCCTTAAATAACATAGAAAATACTTTTCTTAGGGTTTAAATAAATCCCATGTCTTCTTTATCTTTCAAACACTTATTACAAATGCATGAAGTGATCTTCCCTATTTTTAAAAAAATTGGTTAGATCATCCATATAAATAATGATGCATTTACTTATCAAGCTTTGGAAGGCATGGTTCATATCTCTTTTAAAATTAGATCCTATATTAATTAGTCTAAATGGCATCTTAGTGTAATCAAAATTTCCCCACTTAGTGGTGAACATTATCTTCATCTTGTCTTCTTTATCAACCAATACCTGGTTGTAACTTAAAAAGCCATCAAGAAAAAACATCATGGCTAAACTTGAAATAACTTGTATAACATGGTCAAGATAAGGAAGAGGATAGTTATCCTTCTCAGATGCTTTGTTTAAATTCCTAAAATAAATATAGAGCCTAATCTCACCATTCTTCTTCCTGACTGGTGCCAAATTATCCACCTAGGTAGAATGCTTGATGGGGAAGACTATCCTAACATCTATTAGTCTCTTGACTTCTTTAAAAATCATTAACTCTAAGATAGGGTTTACATGCCTCTATTTCTAACTGAATGGTTTATAGTTTTCTTTAAAAGGGGTGGTGTGAGTGATGACCTTTGGATCAAATATATTTAAGTCATCATAAGACCATGTTATGACATCCCTATATAAGTAAGGATATATTTAGCTTTCTTGTTCTCAATGTTTATGTAGGGTTTTCTAATGTTCACTAGTTAGGGTTAATATTAGAGACCAATATCAATAGTAATATAGTCCTTCTCACTGACATTAGGAATCTTAGAAACTTTAGAAAACTTGATCAAACAATCTTTCTACAACAATCATTCCCTTAGGGATCTTGTTGTCATTCGACTAAATAACTTTACCATCAAACTTGTCCTCCTTAGATATATTTTCATTGGTATCATCAATAATATGAGCATAAATTGCTCCATAATTGGTCATGAAATACAATATCTACTTATCATCACTAAAAACTTGAAAATGGCTAACATTATCAATCACTAAAGGGAAAGGGATCAACTCAATGCTGAAATTGGGGGAATCTTTGTTGGGCATAAGGTTGGATGTAGTAGATGCCAACTCATCAACCACTTAGTTTTCCTCTCTTAGGATGGAGGTGATGCTAAAAGCATCAAAATAATCAATCAAATCATGAACCCTAAACTTATACCTCTTAAGATATGAGAGCTTGTATTGGTATTTGCTTCTTACTTAGTTGACCACTAGTTTTAAATCCCCATAAACTAGCAGTTCTTTGACCTTATACTTTATATAAAATTGTAAACCTAGGATAAGGGCTTCATATTCAATAATATTGTTAGTACAAGGGAATTGGAGTCTATAAGAAGCATGGTATTTCTCACCAATGGGGTTAGTGAAGACAATACCTACTCCAGATCTAGCCTTACACCTAACACCATCAAAATGTAATTTCCATTATATAAGAACAAGATGAACACTCTTGGGATCACATACTTTTTCAGTCTCTAAGGTGAAAAACCTTAATTCTGAGTAATTATAATGACCCTCTCATTCATAGAATTGTACTCCATTATCATGTGTTTCATCCTTGGTCTTATTAGGAACTCCTTTCCAAGGTAGCCACAAATGTGAGAAATATGTGGACATGTAACCATTTAGGGCCTTGATTTACTCCCTAATCAATAAGATTCCATAAACATCAGGTATATCAACTACTTGAATATCAATGAATTATTGCACTCTAGGTTTAGAAGCTAGTTGCATATGAACATTTAAAAGTTCTCTAATAACTTTAAATCTAGATTTATCCAATTAGGTGACAACCCTATCAAAATTAATAGGAGTCAAGTCAAGTTTTTTATATATACTTGCAGGCATGATATTGGTAGATGAACCTAAATCTAGTAAGAAATCATATAAGTTCTTACCAAACATCCTAATAGTGAACAAGTAAGGAGGAGATTTAGCTTTGGATTTATGCATAGTCACATTGGCATGGTCAACCTTGGATGGCTTGTTGGATTTATTTGACAAATATTATATAAGGATGTCCCTTTGCTCTATAATCTATGTAAGTTCATGCAATGTAATATTAGCCTTTATCTTCTTCATATCCTCAACTATATTATATCTAATTTTACTAGAAGAATGATGAAAGTCAATGTTATGTTTAGAGGTACTCCCTTTAGGTGGCTCTGGATTGTTACTTGAAGAAGTATCTGGAGGAGTTCTAAAATTGTTTAGAGGAGTTGAGGTAGTTAAGGGATACCTCTACTCTATATTTCTCAAGGCATAGGTCTTCCTTAAGAACTATTGAAAGGCTTGGATCTCCTCAAGGATCTCATAAAGTTCATTCTCTTCTTGAAAAGGGAAATCAAAAGTATCTACCATGAAGGCTTGATCAGATGATTTGGATCTAGAAACACCTACACCACTTTATTTGTTAGGGATTACTTCAAATGTATCCAAATCCTCTTGGAAAGCTTAAAAAGATTTTAAAAACTCAATGTAATCAATTTCACCATGCTTAGATATATAATGTACTCTATAATAATTAGGTAATGCAATATCAGTAAGGTTAATGTCCATGGTCTTCTTTTCAAAGGATGGCTCATTATTCCTATTATTATGAAAACTATAATTCTAAAATCTATTATTTGGCCTATTATACCTTTTAAATGAGAAGTTCCTACCAAAGCTTTCATCAGTATTTATAACTTGTTTTTGCAGCTGAAGAAAATTAGTACTCAAATTTTGGACCATTTTTAGGATAGATTCATTCTCATTTTTAGGGGTTTTAGAATTATGTACATGGTTATTATTAGTATATGGTATTAAATCCATTTGATTATTTGTATTAAAGCTATTAGTAGGATGATTCAAGAATCCTAAGTTTTGATTAGGAATAATGTGACTCAATGGTAATTGATTTAAGTTTGGGAGTTGATTTAAGGCTAGGATATTTCGGTTGTTATTTGGGAATATGTTTAGAATGTGCATATGTGGATTAAAATTTGTAATAGAATATGCCATTTGTCCCTGGGGATACATCTAATCATTGATGGTTACTACCTTAAAATAACCCCTAGCTAATGAATTTTTAACTAGCATGGATCTCTTCAAGATTACAGAGGTCATGGGATCTACTACATCCTTGTAGATTTATAAAGCCAAAACATCATCAAGCTTATAGGGTTCTATGGTCCTACTATACATTTTATAAAATATATCATTAAAGGACCTAATAGGCTCACTTACATCTCTTATAATGGTGGTGAACTGATGGTAAATAGTATAAGGATAAACAATCTTACCAAATTAATCTATAAAAACATTGGTGAAACCATCCCAACTAGTGATGTAATTATTGAGCAAGTTCAAGAACCATTAATAGTAAGCATCTTTAAATTCAAGGGGGAATACCTTGTAAGCTACTCTTTGTGTACAACATTTAACAACCCTAAGGAAGATTTGAAAGATATAATGTGATCTATAGTAGTTGTAATACCAATTAGACTAAATGTAGGCAAATACTTCTCTAGGTTATATGGGAGATCATGTACCACACCTGACACATTGATTTAAATTTCTCTCAACCAAGCCATACTTGGATGAAGGTTGAAGGCAAAGGTACCTTGAAGGGGTGAAGTTGGAAAATATTTGGATCTCCTTCATCAACCTTTGTCATGCCTAGCCTTTTGATGAACCTCAATTTCAAGTAAAGGCTCCCTTGTCTCTGAGTGTGATCTGATCTTAATCATTGGAAATTTCATCTTGATATTTGAATATCCTATTTGAAATATAATATATTAGGCTAATCTTTATAAATAACAAGGATTAAACATGTACATTAAGCTCATTTTACAAAGATTGCATAAATAACAATAAGGTATGTTGATCTTTGACTAAAATTGCTCAAATATGTATCTAATTATTCTAATATGATTTATATTTATAAATCTCAAATAAACTTAGATCTATGAAAGATATGTCAATCTTTGATCAAAACAAGCTGTCCTAACCTCAAATACTATGGATTTTCAAAGATTAAGCTAAATTTACCAAAAAGAAGCGTCAAATCTCAAAAAACTTTGATCTTTGTCTAAGGAAGAACAAAGGTACATCAAAAAATTCAAATATCAATGATATTTATACTTCTAACCAAATAATTTACACAAAAACACAAAGATACAGTAATCTTATATCAAAACATGTTAAAACTAATAAGGATTTGAAGAATTCACAAAGAGGCACTCTTTCTAGTACCAACAAAAATACCTATTGATATCTCTAAATTCACCATAGAGTTTTTTAGTGTTCAAATAACACTTCTCATTTTATAATTCCAAGAATTTAGAGCATGACTAGCAGTTGTGGCAACTTGATGTTACCTATGGTGAAATAGTGATAGAAATATGTATGAGTGTTCCAAAAAATTTATAAAAAGTGATGATTGGGAGCCATCATGGTCCATTCCTTGTGAATTGTAGAGGATCTATGTTAACTCAATTAATTATGATCCAAACTTAAGCTACAAACTAATCTAGATGTGTATTTATAATAAATTTTAAACTAAAGTGATCCAGTGTAAAAAAAAGATCAAAGAGAAGGGTAAGGCAGAAAATAAAGTGATTGAATGCCTATCTTAGTTTCAAATACTATGAAAAATCATCAATTTTAATTTATTATGCATTCAAACCGATATATATTTCAAAATAGCCTAAGCTTAGATTTCACTATATACAAGGCAAACTTTAAAGGATAATGTAAAGAATCATAAGCAAGAACTAGGTTTACTTTTAAAGATTTACTACTATAATCAAATAACATTTGCACATCTAAATACAGAGTAAAATAAAGTGAATTAAATCCAATATCTTTCAAATAATCTAGCATATGCACAAATTAGAAACCTTGCAATCAGAAAATACAACCCAGAATTCAAAGAATCTTTTCAAATTTAAGACATAAAACTAGCAATTAAGAGAAAAGATATGTTAGCAATTGACATATAAAATATGGACAATATTTGTATAACTCCTTAAATATATTAATTTCAGCAAATATACAAAATTATCTCAAAATTCTCTCTCTTTATAAGATGGTGATACATGCCTTTTATAGAAAGATAAGGTAGTACAATGGCTAGTTACAATGTGTGTGTGTGTGTGTGTGTGTGTGTGTGTAAGAGATAAGGGTAGTTATCCTTTCCTTATAAAGTTATAAAATACACTTGTATTTTATAATTAGACTGACCTAGCGGAAATATGCTAACAAAATAGCATATGCCTTACAAAAGAAAATTCCTATTTTAAATATTACAATGTTTTTTACAAAAGGAATAATATATATTGGGTGAGCCCATTATTGAAGGGTCCCCTTGTTGATTCCATAAAAGCTCCATTACTTTCTAATGTTGGTCTCTGATGAACACTAGGTCCATATCTAGATTCATGAGGCAAGCTTCTTCTTGATCATCCAAGTCATCCAAGTCTCTGTCATCCCTAGCCATAACTTCCTTTATGCTCCTTGCCTCTACAATTTTCTCCTTGGATATGAAGATCATGTCTAAGATTCTTATGTTGTCCCTATCAGGTTGGCCTTGGCTCTTGATCTTAATTGACTGCATTACCAAACTGACCTTATATTTGTATTCAACTTCATGAATTATTCCAAGGGTAGTGGTCTTGGTAGGATTTACCAACATAGTTCTTAGGAGCTAATCAATTTTAATGATCAATCTTTTATCATCCATCAGAAGCCTATTCGAATTCCTTGTCCAAACACTTATACCTTGGACTTTATCTAACATTATTACCAATATGGTGTTAAAATGAGCTAGGTTAATAGTTTTAAACTTAGGAATATTATTCTTAATCAAATTATCAATGATATCCATTACTTGGGTCTCTAATTTTTTCCATTTTATTATTAACCCCCTAGCTACTTCACCTTGTTGGCTTAGGTCATCCTACCTTAGCTTTATTGAACTCAAATAATTAAACATATCAAAGAATGAGGCCTCAAACATATCCATCATAGCATGAAGAAAAAATAAAATGGCTTGTGTTTCCAAGTTTTCCTTTTCTCTTTCCAAATTTTGGATTCTTTTTTTCATCCTTTGGATCATAGCCTTATCTTGAGCTAATTAAGCCTCAATCAGGCTCTCAACATCCTCCTCATCTATGAGAGCTTCACCAAGTTGTTTCCATCCTATTGGGGTTAGACCTATAAAGGGTTCAAATTTTTAAAATGTGAACTCCTCATCTCCCACCATGGATTTCCTAGTGGTGACCCTTTCCAATCTATTTATCTCTAGATTAAACTACATAGTGGTGAATGATCCTATGAACTTTAGAGGATATGGGACCTTTACACTTGTGATGTTTGATGCTCTTAAAGCATCCATTTTCTTGCTCTCTAGTCTTAGAGTGACCAAAATCCTTATTTCCTCATCTTATTTCATTACAGTTCTAATCCATATCTTAATGTCATCATGTACCTCAATGTTGGTAGCTTTTTTGAGTGCCCATGAATGGGAGAGAGAAGGTATATTTTAAAATTTACCATAAATAAACTAGTTAGTGATGACTAGTCCATGAATGGGGAATTCATCACTAAATAGGTTTATCTCACTAGTAGGATGTGTGAGAGTCAACCTTGGTATTTTAGGCCCAATAGGGACTAGTTCCATTTCTATCTTCTTCTTCTCCTTAGGGGCTGAGGGGACTATGTCAAAATCAAGCTCTTTTCCTTTCTCTTCTACAAGTTCCCCCACTTGGATTTGAGTCTCTTCAATCTATTCCCATTATTTATCTATGTCATATGCCTCTATAAGTTACTTAAGGGCACCCTCAAGTGTCTCATCTAGTTATAAGGAAATAATATCTATATGTTCAATTTGGGAAGGTGGCCTTGGTGGCAAGGCTAAGGATGAGGGTTTGTATCTAGGTCTCTCTTCCAGGTTCTCCTTACCATGGCCCTATTTATATTTCCTTTGCATAATTGGCCCTTGAAGTTATGGTTACTTCACTTAAATTTGTTTATGGGATTCATTTGATGGTCTAGGTATCAAGTGATACTAGAGAGGATGCATCTTCCATGCCTCTCCTATTAGTTTATCATCTTTTGTCAACCTATGTTCAAGCTTGATGTTGTGCCCTTTGATCCTAGCCAACACTTCTTCATAGTTATTTGCCTTAATGTAGATGGTGTCATGAACATTGAGTTGATGCATATACTCAAGGTTGGGAAGCTTATTCTCCTTCAAATTATTACTTACTATGTTCTTTGGGTCCCATATTTTGAGTTTACCAAGTTGAAACCCAAATGAGTCACTATGTTTGGACATGGTTTCAACCTACTTCTAATCTTGCAACATGGTTCTTCTAATAATTAGAGGAAAAGGAAGGAAAATACCCTTCATATTCTCCTTAAGAATTCCATCAACTCCAGTGATAATTTTGGAAGTAATTTATTACTTATCCAACTTGCTCAATACATACAAAAGAGACCTATATGGTGAGGATGAGACACCCTCAATCCTGATAACTGTGTAGTTTGGATAGAACCATATGTCACCCATCATATCTACATATTTTTAATTAGTGGATGGATTATAGGCATGGGAAAACTTGTAATAGACTCTATTATGGCTAGGTAGACATAATAACAGATAAATTACATGTGGTTCCTGTACTTAAATATGTGTAATTTGGAGTAGTGGTGGGAGATGGTGGTTCTCCCTTTAGGAGACTTATTTTTTAATGCTAGGAGAGTTGATGGAGGTAATAAGGGTGTCTAGTATATATGACATCTATATAATTACTTTAATATTTTCCTTTTGATATAAATGAACTACCTAGTTAAGAAGGCACTAATCAAGTCTCTAAATGGAGGGGTGAGCTTTTCTTCAACCATAAAATACACATAAAGACCCAAATTTCGTTTACATAGGTAATTGAGGGGGATCCTAATGCTCAGTTTAATAGGGTCATAATCACTTTCATGCCCTCCCTAGACTAGACTATTAGGATCTTACTTTTATTAAGGAATTTTACATGTCTACACTTACCCTCAAAGTCTCTGAAGACATGGGTTCCTTGGTGTAACTAGGGTTTAAGGATGGTGTCCAGGTCATGCTTTCATGTCCACTCTATGATTTTAGATAAGTATATATGAGGGATTGGGAGATTATTGTATTTTTAAAAGGCTAAAGGGGAGATTTAGGATACCTTATTAGAATTCCCTTCTTGAATGATCCAATCATTTTCAACCCTATAGTTTACAAAAATTTGAGTGAGAACATCTATACAATGAAGTACCTTAGGCTTGGTAGTAACATAATGAAGGTCTATCATCTATTTTTTGACCAGGTCATAATGCCTTCTACTCACCATGGAAATTATGTACTCCTCTTTGGTGATGGGTTTTATCTCTTCCATGGTGAAGAAGAGTTCAGACCAATTCCTTATGTCTAGGGAGTTCAGGGCCACAACATCTAATTCAATGTCTTTAAACATCCTTCCTTCATTATCTGTTGATAGGTAGAGTTTTGTCTCCTCTTTCAGCTTTATCTATGGGTTACCATGACTTCAAATTACTAATTTATTTACCCTAGATTGCAAATTAGTCTCTGTGGTAGTTCTTTTGTGCTCAAAACACAATCAATATTTTTTTAGATCAAATTGTAACCAATTGAGTTTACTTACGTCACTTTTATGTAGGGTTTAGGGTTTTAGAGCTTTAATGGTAGGATGCATCTAGACTCTAGCTTATACATACCTTAGATTTTATTTGGACCTTTGCTTTTATACTTTCACATTTTTTAGCCCATAAGATCTCTTACTTTGTCTTTTTCTACTTGCGTGGTACTTATGTGGCAATGATATGGACCTTTTGTGGCATTTTTCATAAATGCATTTTGAGCACTAGTCATTATTATTTAAAATGCCTTCTTTTATTTTTCACCATTGGATGAGGATCCTATGAATGACTAAGAACCATTGATCATGATTCAAGTCTTTATTTTTGATTGGCTCCTTTATATACCAAGCCTCATGGTTATGCCACTTAGCATCTTCGTGTGATTTTATATGCTTCATATCTTGCATCAATCCTTTTTCAAATGAGTATTGGCCACATGGTGAGATCACAAGCCTTTGAAAATTAATTGTCACTTTCACACCATTAGATCATCAAGCATGATGAAACATAGACCATTGGATCATCTATCAGTTCTACCTCAAATGTGCTTTTGCAATACATCGAACCTATGAGCCCTTGGGACTCCATTTAAAATTCCATGACGTCTTCATGTTGTTGGATCATCCTCTCATGATGAAGCATGATCTATTGATCAAAAAATATTCCCAAGCTTTAAGTTAACATTTTATTAAGGTGGGACTTAGGCTTAGATTCCTTAGGCTAAGGTTTATTTTGTGTTTATTAAACATAAAATAAACCTTAGGCTAAGAAATTTATGCCTAAGTTTTCCAAATTCATAAACAAAACATATACTTTAGGCTAAAATATTTATGCCAAGCCTATAAAATATTCTCAAAGGTGGTCAAAATGATATAATAGTCTAACATCAAATAGATTTTTACTGCATTAATAAACACATTAAAATCCTTGGTTAGAAGTATTTGGTTTAAGTTCAACATAACAAATACTCTTTTAAAATAAGACTTAGTATAATTCTATAGTTTAAGTTTCATGATATTTGAACAAAATTCAATGGGGACCTTAAAGTATAGATTTAGACTAAATTTATTTTACATGTACTTAGACCATAAGACTATTTCCATATTTGAAGATTTATAGTTTTTGAGCATATTTTGAGGGCTTCTATTAGTATGCATGGTAATTCATGAGCTCTCTAACAACATTTTGGAGTATATTTTGATCCTAAGTAAAATAATTGATTAGCTTAAATTTGATGGTCTCACAGATATCAATTACATCCTTGTAGACATCGAATGATGGTCATAAGAATGTTAATTTTAAGCTAGTGAATCTTTTACTTTAATGGGATTTAAGTTGATGGTTGTGTAGATGTCAAATACATCCTCAAGGACATCAAATGATAGTCATGTGAGCATCAAATTTAATCTTGTCAAATTCATGTGACCCAATACAAGAGTTCCACTTGATAGTTCCATGGGGCTTCCAAAGATCTTGGACTTGATTCACTCTATTAGATCAAGGTCCTGTGAGTAAGTGAGAGCCATAGGATCATGATCCAAGAGCTTTCTCATGATTAGTTTTTTTTGTTAGGTAGGACCCTTTAATTTTAAACCTCAAATGTAAAGGTGTTACATGTCGATCATGTAGGCCTTCCATAATCCTTTAACCTTTTAACTATGCTTCATTTTATTTGACTGGATCTTCACAATGAAGCAAGAGCTATTGGATGAATGTTAAGGGTGCATATTTTTTAGGGCATTTATATTATTATATCCTTTTACCTATGACAAAGCATGGATTATTAGATCTTTTAAGATGCATGCTTTTTAAGTCTAGGCTTGGGCCTTTCTCGCTCTATTGGATCAAATACCATGATAAAGTGAGGGTTGTTGGATCCAAAAAAATGCAAGGAAGTTAAGTTAGGACCCACAGTGATATAAAAGACTTAGGCTAATGTGTTAAGGCTAAGGTCTCATTTGTATGAATAAATATGATAGGGCCTTAGGATTAAAACTTTAGGCTAAGTTATGAATTAAAGGGACTAATCTAACATAAAATTGGACTCGATAAACCATAACTTAAGCTAAGGTGTTAAGACTAAGGTTCCATTTGTATTAATAAATATAATGGGGCCTTAGGATTAAAATGTTAAGCTAAGGTATAAATCAAAAAGGCCAATCTAGGAAATATTAAAAGCACCTTGTAAAATAAATATTAGTTAGGCACATAAGGAACTCAAAAGGGTAAAACAATAAAGGGGACCAGGCATTTTAGACAAAGTTTTAGTCATTTTAAAAAACATGACTAAGCTTAAAACATGAAATTTATACTTAAGTCTAAAATGGATTTTTAAAAGGTTCACACCAATTTAGATCTAGCCAACATTCAAATTTGAACTAAGGGTTTTACCAAGGTTTTGGAACATGAACTTCTCAAGAAAATACACCATGGAAGTTATAACTAAAATTCATGAAGATCATTTATTATCAATTTTAGACAAAATTAAATTGAAACATAACTAAGTAAGCTTTATTTTGATAAGTGGATGATCTTTAAATTCTACAAATGATCTTGACATGCCATGTTTTCATGTTTAATCTTTAGGGTTTCTCAAGGGTCCTAATTTTAAAAAATGGGGGTATGTTGGCCTCAATAAATCCTTATTTAAAACCCTAATGAATACCTGCACATATGAAACAACAAATACAAAAGGAAGGGGGAAAAGGTGGGTCATGGGAAGTTATTATCAAATAATATATAACCCCTATTATTTTGGTTGCTACCTACATTAACCCCAATGATAGAGGTTTCATATCAAATATAGTTATCCCCTAGGTAATGTGCATAATCAACATGCATGATATGCAAGAATGAATTTTGCTTAGACCCTTCTTTGATAAACCATGTAGATTTATGTGTGATGCTAAGTAAATATGCAAAATGTTGAGCTATATTATTGACTAATGTTTTTGTGATTATGTTCCAAAATAGTAAAGTGCCATGTATAATTCCTTTTGAATCTCTTTATATATAATAAATTTTATTTTGAATGTGAGACACTTGTTTGTATGATGATAAGGTAAAAATATAAATAGAATCAAAAGAGAAGACCCAAAGGAGGGTATGGAATTGAAAAAATTAAAAACATGACCATTATATAATAGTGCTAAGGTGGATAATAACACTAAGAACTACTATCCAAGACCATGTTATTGTTTTATGTTCAGAATATTGGGTTACAACTAAGACAAACATGCCATAGGCCCCTGTGGCTAAAAAATGCATGACATGAGACTACTAAGTGTCCATAATAAGTAAGAATAATTTATAATAAGGACCATATTAACATCAAAAGATAAAAGTGACACATGAAAACAAGACTATTATTCATCATTAAGAACTTCCTATGAAATCAATAAACATGAAAAGGGAAAATTAAACAAGATAAAGGAAAAGGGAAGGAGAACCTAGTGTCTCAATTAGGAGAAGACACCAAGAAAACTGTAGACATAAACCAACTAGCAGGCTCTGAAGTTAGGACTGAAGATAGTCATAATTACAATGATACTTATAGTCCTAATACAACACCACTAACATGGTCATCAGAATTGTATGTTAGTGAGCCAATGATCTTGAAAAAAAGACTCTAGTCCCTTGAGAAAAGAAGCCAGGTTAAGGATAACAAGTGGAATGAAGTAATAGAGGCCAAGAGGATACTAATCAAGGAAAATGAGATGCTTAAAGAGTAGGTAAATAAGATTCAACATTCCATGGCAAGAGGTGAGCTAGAGCTAAGAGAAATAAGGAAAATAATAGACCAAAGAAAAACATAAGAGGAAGATAAGATACAAGTAGTGGAAGGAAGCAAGGACTGTCACTTAAAAGAGACCCAATCAGCAATGGCTAGCATGGAAATAAGAGAAAAATAGATAAGAGAATAAATAGATGAGGCTAAATCCTAGTCTCAAGTGGTGAAAGGGCCTTCAGACATACAAAGAAAAATCATAGAAAAATAGGTCAAAAACCAGATAAGGGAAGAGAAGGAAAGAAATGACAGGGTTGTCAATATCATTATAAAAGGACTAAAAGACTATGGTGAGAAGGAAATCATGAAGGAGTTGGTAAGAGACTTTTTTAATGATTAAATTTAATGGATAGGAGTCATACAAAAATAAAATAGGATAGGAAGATGGATAGGAGGAGGAAAAAATAGACATGTGAGAGTCACCTTGAAGAACATAGAGGACAAAAATAGGATACTAAGGAATAAAAAATTCTTTAAGGCACACAAATTTACATTGATGAGGACCTTACTATAATAAAATAGGAAGAAAGGATGAAAGAGTGGGAGAAAGTAAAGGTGGCAAGAGATGCAAGAAAATGGGCTTAGCTACAAAATGGCAAAGCTCAAATAGGTGATAGAATGTCACATAAGAAATAGGAATTTGGGCCCCCCTAAGAGTATTTAATAGTGGTAAGTTGGAACTATAGAGGGTATCCATGGAGAAGAGGACCTAGATTGGGGCCCATAGTAGAGGGAAAGGATGTCATCATCCTTATTGAGACTCATGAACATGATGGGTATAAGATTCGAGATTTTAAAGGGTATAAAAAGACTTCAGTGTGGAATGAAAGAACTAATAGTGGTAAGGGACATGGTGGAGTCGTAGTCTTGATTAAAGAGGAATGAGATAGTTTCATAAAAGTGGAGAAAGAAGATCCAAAAAAGTAGTTCATATGGATTAAAATTATAGAAAATCAAGTCATAACAAGGATGGCAACATGATACTTTTCTCCAAAGGGATCAAAATTTTATAAGAAAATGAATCTAGACCATGAAGATCCATTTACATCTCTAAGAAAAACATTTCTATTTTTATTAACATGGGATAAATAGTAATAATTAGGGAATTTAACTCAATAACTACAAAAAATCAAGATCTCAATATAAAAAACAATAATATAGAGAAAGATAACCCCCTATGGTTAGAGGAAGAGAACAACCAACTTTGGGACAGGGTCTCACAATACAGCAAAGGTGAAGTCTCACACTTCAGGTCTAAACTCTTAGGGTGTTGTATCTCTAACAACATGGTCATCTGAAATGGTATGAGAGCATGTCCCAAATTAGGAAAAATCACATGCAAAACATACAATGGCTAAAGTGTAGTAGATTATGTCATTTGCTTGCAGAGCTACACCTTAAAGTTGATGGAGGTTATGATTGGGGACAATGTCTTAGAGATAAAATTAGACCATAATCCAATTCATATTACAGTTCACATTCTCATAATGAAACAATAGGAAAAACAAGTCCACTTTGGCCAAAATAAGGATACTCCCCAAGGTAAAATCATTTTAAATCATGAGAATCAGGAAATCTTTAGAGCTACAATCAAACAACTGTTCAGAGATTACGAAGAAAAAATAACTAACATAAAGAATCAATTTCTCAAAGAGAACATGTTGATTCCCCTAATGTATAAAGCCTTAAATGGTTGTAAGAGAGCTATAACCAAGAGAGGAATAAGAAATACTTTCCTAGCAAACCCATGGTTTGATGAGGAATGCAAGATAGCAAAAAGAAATCTGTGAAAGAGAGGTATGGACAAAGAGAATAAGGAGTACAAAAAGATGCTATGGAATAAGAAAGAGAAGTATGTAAACAATAGAATAATAGAGCTGATTGCCCTCAAAAAAATAGTCCTAAAAGCTTTTGGAAAGAGCTACATCAAAAGAAGAAATAAATAAAAAATAATATCATCAGAAACCAATGTCTTGAGTATGAAACGTTTCTATATGAGAGGGACCAAGATAAATATAGACCCCCAATATTCTATGTGAATACAAAACTCTTCAACATAGAAGATGTCATTCAAGGCATAAAACAATTAGTAAGTGGGAAAGCTTAAGATATTGATGGGCTACAAACAAAGCACTTAAATTGGGGTGCTGAAGTAAGAACACCTCATATTAAACACATCTTCAATAGGGTCATCTAAGATCACTTCTCAAAAGAGTGGACAACTAGTGTGGTTATCCCTATCTTCAAAAGTAGGGATACCAATAACCTATCAAATTATCATATGATTATGGTTAATCCGCTTCTTGGTAAACTCTTTAGAATCATGATAGAGCATAGAATTAGTAGGTGGGTAGAAAAAGAATGAAAAAGAGCTAAGGTCCAAGCTAGATTTAGATCGAAGCACTCTATTATTGATCATGGGACTACACTTAGGTTCTTGATCAAAAAAATATGGAACACTCAGGGAGACGAGACCTTTTGCTAATTTGTCAACTTCAAAAAAGCCTTTAACATGGTCCCCCATGCCAAACTTTGGAATAAGATGAAGTATATGGGGTTTCAAATGAGCTTAGATCTATTTTCCATAGATTATATGAGCAAGTAAATGCTAAAATTAGAACTAGTGATGGAATGTCAGAGTGTTTTGGCAATGATATAGGCATCAAGTAGGGCTGTCCTCTTTCACCAACTTTATTTGGAATATACATTGATAAATTAGAAGAATGGTTAAATAAAGATAGCGTGGATGGGATTCAACTAGATAAGTATGTTATAAAACTTCTTCTTTATATGGATGACCTCATTTTAATCACCAAAATAGTCAACAACTTGAGCGAATATTTGAGAGCACTTGAAACTTTTTTTCAAGAGGTTGGAATGCAAGTGAACACAAGAAAAACCAAAGTAATGATCTTCTCTCGAATAATAAAAAATAAAAAATATACCTTTACCTTTGAATGCAGCCCATTAGATATATTTGAGGAGTATAAATACCTTGAGCTTGATTTTCACCACAAGCTTAGCTAGGAAATGTGTAAAGCAAAAAGAATTCAAGAAGGATGGAAAGAATTTTACTCTCTTCAAAATAGGTGTAGGATTTTGGAGTTATGGGATTGGAAGACCAAGAGAACACTCTTTGGCTCATTGGTTATCCTGGTGATTCTATATGGGTGTGAAATTTGGGGCAGTAGTATGTCAGATCAGAAATGGAAATAGATAAAGAGAATCCAAAAACACTTCATTATAAGCAATCTCCAAGTCAAGAATTTAGTGCCATATGAGATATTACTTGCTAAAATGGGGTCCTTCCTTCTAGAGGCATCGGCGATGATACGGTTACTAATCTACCTCAAGAAGATTCAAAACATGAAGAAACACAGGTGGCCTAGACTAATTATGGAGGAAGAGCTAACTAGAAGAAAGAACATTTGGAGGAAGCAAAATGACAAATGGGTAAAGGGGTGGGATATTAACATGTAGGAGTACCCAAATACTAATGAAGAAATAAAAAAATATGTGAGAATAAAATTCAAGTTCATCATGTAGACAAAATAAATGGGCCGTAAAAAGGAATACTACCTCAAAGAATTCAACCCCATAGGTTATTTTGAATAAAAAGCCTATATAGGAGTAGACATTAAGTGGAAAGCAAAAAAATTTATTACCCAACTTAGGATGAGCTCTCATCATCTTAGGTGTGAAACGAGTAGATGGCTAACTCCTAAAGAGGATTGGGAGAAGAGAATATGCCTCTTTTGCAATAAAGGCATGGTGGAGATGGAATGACACTTCCTCTTGGAGTGTGAGGCATACAATGACATCTGATATAGTTATGGTGAAACTTTTAAAATCACCAACCTTGACACCCTATTTGAAGTGATAAGGTTGGGTAATATGGTGAACTTCATGATCAAAATTCATAGCAGAAGGGAATATCTCAAGAAAGAAGTTCAGGGAACTTAGAGAATGTTTTATGGCTGATGTCCTATTTTGAAGGGGATGTGCATGACTGATGGGTCCCATAGGCTGATGTGGCCTTGTGGACATTATTAAAATCCTTCATTCATTCAAAGATCTACAAAAAATAGTACTTGTGTTTTATTGACCAAATTAGAGTGTGTACATTTTCCCCACTTTTAATATTAATAATGCAATGAAATGGAATAACTAGAGTAAACAAAAACAAAATGCATACCTTTACTTACTTGTGTGAGTGAAAAACCCATGTAGAGAATAGATGTAATCTAGCCTAGACCACTCCTTGGCTAGAGAAGTGGATAGGAATTGAAATGATGTATGAAGATAAAATATACCATATAAGAGTTTGTGTACTAAATTTTATTAATCAACTAAATTTTGAGAAATAAATCCCTATTTTACCCCACTCTACTAAGTAAACTAAGTTTGAGAAATAATATATAAATTTGGATAAATAAGTTATGCTCTCCCCCACTCTGATATGTAACTGAGTTTGAGAAGATATGTGCTGAAAGGTCAAAACTATTTCTTGACCTATGTCCTACACAAATTGGTGTAATTTGGGTCTAGTGAAAACTATGGATCAACCACTACAGATAGTTATATGACCTAATCTAGTGACATATTGAGTGTATTATGGTGATCTAAACATATATATTAGTATAATTCTCCATTTCATCTATATAACATGATGAAATCCTATGGGATCAAGAACATGTGTCTTATATCATACCCCCAAAGCTTGATATTTGAGTGATGTAGTTGTGTAACCTATTTATTAAATATGGATTCTAAATTAATAAACCACATGTAGCATGACATGCAATATCATGCCTCATGTTAAAACCTAGAAAACCAAGAACATGTGACTTGAATCATGATTAAAATATGATATCTAAGTGATGTAGTTGTGTGACCTTTGCAAATATATATATATATATATATATATATATATATATATATATATATATATATATATGGATGATGTTTTATGTGTGTTCCCCCATATTCGTAAACTAAATCTAGAATTATATTGAAATCTTTTTTAAAATCTGAGAATTTGAGCCAATATTTGATAAAACTATGGAACCCTAAAGATCTGATTCAAACTATGTATCTACTTATATGAATATCTAAGTGTTTGAATAAAGAAACTATGTATTTGTATATCTAATCTTGAGTATGTTTGTGTGTGTGTGTGTGTGTGTGTGTGTGTGTGTGTGTGTGTGTGTGTGTCTAAGTATATGAGTAAATATTAGTGAGTGCTCAATGTTGATAAGATGATTACATGATTGATTGTATTGATAATTGAAGAAGAATTGTTTATAGATTGATAGTAATCTTATTAAGGAAATATGAGTTTTGTCATATGTGGAGGAAATTTTATTGGGATGTAAGTGTAATTGATATAGTATAGGGTATACCATCATCAGGTTATACATGATAAAAAATGGATTGGTAATCAAAGCTACAAGGCTCAAGATATCATGATTAGAAGATTTTGGTAATAATCGGATTAATGTGCATATGGGTCCAAACTTAGGTAGGTGAAATTTGAGAAAACAAGGTTTAAATAGCTTGGATTGTTTGATTTTAAAATCATTTGAATTTTTAGATTTTGAGATAATTATTTATCTAATCCAAATAATCATGCCAAGGAGATGAGGTGATATCATTACTAATTATGAAGAGGTAGAGGTGATGATTTAGGTCAGTGAGGAGGTTGGACTAATAAGGATTTGATAATTTTTGTGTATTTGAACCATTTATTGAGTTTGATATTGTTTTTCATAGAAAATTTTATAGATTAGTGGTTTTTTAGGGTCTATGCTATTATCCTTATGACAATACTAGTTTTCATGGTTGTTGAACTACTATATGATGATGTAGATATTATATAGTGATACAGTCTGATAAATAATGTTATCATCTAATGCTACAGTCCTATTGGTAGAACTATCATAATTTAGGCTAGAACAATAAAAATTTCATCTTAAAATTACATATAATGATTATTTCAATAATTAAATTTGATATTTAGAGATTCTAATGTTTTATTTTGGGTATTTTTTAGGTGGATGTATGCATGAGAGTGTTTTAGAGGGGTTAGATGATGTAGTCTCTATGTGGGATGCCCTTAATGTATGATGAGAAATAAGTAGTAGATAGGGATGGTTAAGGGTATGTGGCATCACTATCACTGATTCCATGGGTTTATCACATAATGGCAAATCTATGTGAGTGGTGGTATGTTGACAGATATGCCTTTTGTCTATCGATCGAAGAGATGATGATTACTTTAGAGAATGTGTTTAGGATATTGAGGATACCTATTACTAGTCAACAAGTTGTATTATAGGAGGAAATTAGACATAGATCAATAGATTGGACCTTGAGGTATTTTACAACCATGCCTATATAGATACATCATCAAGGGAATAGTAATTTTGTGTTATTGTCTATGATTGTTAAAGATAATGTTTTGTGGTTACATAAGTTTTTGGTAGTGTTATTGTCTTTGTTTGTTGTGATTGATGATAGCAGTGTGTCCATTTCATATATTATGCATAATATTATTCTAATATAAATTATTATGGGACTATATACTCATGGGTTTGTACCATTTTGTCTTACTTATATCAATATGTATACTAGTTCACGTAGGAGTTATGTAATGGTGGAATTCGGTTGTCGAAATTATTACATTATTAGTCTTATAATAATATTATAGTGGTTGTATGTATGTAGTGAACCACTAGGGAGTGAATGATGGAACTAATTTAATGCCTTATCCTCTAGACTCTTGGGAAATAACTGTAGGAGAATCAAAATGCTAGTGGTATGTACTATAAAATTTATATAATATTTGAGATGAAAGTATGGATGTCCATGTCCATTAAACTTAGGTAATGTTGGTAAATTATTTTGTAGTGTTCCATTTATGGTTGTGTGTAGGATAAGATTTCCATGGATAGCATTGGAATCAACTCAAGAGTAGTATGTTTTACTTTCTAATGTTAGCTGATGTACTTTTTGTTGTAAAGTACCCATGACATGCATCAAGTATATTACCTCTTGATAAGGTATATTAACATCATTAAGAGTTTCATTTAAACATTAAATATTATTTTTAAATTTAGCCATTGGTACACTATTTCATGGAACATTGTTAGAGATATTGTTTTGGCTCATTATAACCTTTGGAGGGGTGATAGTGTGGACCTAGTGAGAGGGAAATTGGATATCATCAAGATGGAGGTTAGTATGAGAAAAAAATTATAATATTTAAATGAGGGTTGGAGGAGATTCATTTGTATCTCTTTTGTTGTTAATTGGTAAATAAATATCACATGCTAATAGAATAGAAGACATATAATTATCATGTGAATGTAAACTATGTAACCTAGGAACATGACGATATGTTTGTAGATTTTTATCTGAAGATATATTATTATTTGAATAATAATTTAATAAGTAATCAAATTTTACATGAGATATGGGTGAATTAGAGAGAATACTAGAAGGACTAGACTTAGTTTCTTCTTCCCTAGAAATAGTAATCATTATCATTCCAAGTTTCATCAAAATCAAAATTAATTTCATGTGTAGATTTTAGAGAATAAGAACTATAATTTTCATGCTCAGTAAGAGGAGGATTAGAATAATATTTAAAAAATTTACTACTATGCAACATATCATCATGAGTAGGTGAAATGTAATGTGTATCTTCACTAGCTATGAGCGGAATGCACAAGTTATCAAAATTTTCAATAATGAAGTCAAGGGTAGAAGGAATAACAATAATATTTTAATTTGGCACATTATGACATGTAGGTGAAGGGTTAGAGATGTTTTAATTATCTATATTTTTCATGGAATCAATATGTTGATCTTGAAAGGTAAAATAAGGTGACAACATAATATCATCTACTTTTTGTTTGTAAATTTGTAAGAGATATAATATCAATTGCACATGATTTTTAAAATTGAATTGAGAAAGGTGAATAAGATTAATTTTCATTTTATATGTTAGGAAAATCATGTGAATAAATAATATTACTTGAATCATGAAAAAATAGATTGATTTTATTGCTCCTATATTATTTTAATTTGAATAAAGATGTGGAAAAAGTGGTTGATAAGTTAGGATCACATTCAAATAAAGTATTCCCTATGAGGGGATATTTTGGCCTTATGTTGTTAGTTTGATTCTGAGAAGTGGGGGAAGAGAGAGGAGAAGGATAAAAAGATGCACTAAACCTATCCTCATTATCACTTTCATTGTCATGCTCATAGTAATCATCATATCAATCATCAAAATAATAATAATCATCACTATAAATGAAATCATGATAATTATCATGTGTCAGTGTATAATTATGAAAATTGGTCCATTAATTTTTATAATTATGAGAAAAGTTTAAAAATTGATCAATTGGGTGAGGGGGAAGAGGTTCCCTAGAGGTCATCTTAACTTACCATAAAAAAGAATGTAAAGAAGGAACAATAAACAAACCATGGGTAGGAGATAATCCAACATAAATGAATTTGAAAATTGATAAATATTTAACCCAATGTATAAAAAATCATAAGTTGACTTAAAACCCTAAGGGATAATATTTGGATGTGTGAGGACCTACTATATAGATCTAGGGTTTGAAGGATTTTCAAAAAAATCTCAAAATATTAAATCAATAAAATCCCTAATATAAGAATTATATGGATAAGTTAAGATGTGAAAAAAATTTAGATAAAATCAAAATTTAATAAACCCTAATTAATTACACAAAAATGGAGAAGGAAAGTCCTAGAAGGGAATTAGGGTTGTTAATCAACATTCAAAGTAAGTCAGGTTCACCAAATGTTTTATCTATTTAGGGATTAATAAATTAAATCCTAGATTTATAAATAATTATTTTAAATAAATAATTTAATTTATTTACTTTAAATATCAAGCATAACAAGGATAATCAACTTATCTGGAATAAAAATGTGCATCATTGTGTGATGGTAGTACTAGAAAATATAAGAGGAGTAGTCAAGAATGTCTTTGTTCTAAAACTATAATTCTAGCTATCTTAGGTTAATAGCATGGTCACTAAGACTATAGTATATTATGTTAATGGAAAAGGCACTATACTATTTTCCTTTGGTGGATAAGAGCCCTAAAACTTATGGGATGACTAGGGGAGGTATTTTGGGTTTTGTATGCAATCTCAAGATTTTTTGATAATCATTTTGTGTTGATCTATATATACCCCTTTAAAACCCTAATGAATACTTTCACACATGAAATAAAAATGGAATCAAATGAAAAATGAAGGGGAAAATGATGGGTTGTGGGATGTTATGATGAACCAACACATAACCCCTATTATTCTATATGTTTCCTACATTAACCCCAATGGCATTGGTCTTAGATTTAATTTAGTTCTCCCTTAGGGAATGTGCATAATAAATGTGCATAGTATGCAAGAATGACTTTTTCTTAGTCCATTATTTAATCAAGCATTCAGATCTATGTTTGATGTTGAGTAAATATGAAAAATGTTGAGTTATATTATTGACTGATTATTTTGTAATTATGTGTCAAAATAGTGAATGCTATGTAGAATGACTTGTAAATATATTTATATAGAAAAAACTTTAATTTGAATGTGAGATAGTTGTTTATAGGTTAATAAGGTAAGAATATAAATAGAATCATAAGAGGAGACCTAAAGGAGGGAAAAGACCCAAAATAATTTAAAAAACATGAATATTGGACAATAGAATTGAGGTGGAAAATAACATTGGGAACTCCTATATAAGACCACATTATTCTCATGTGTGTAAAAAATTGGGTTATAACTAAGATAAATAAAGTAAGGGCCCTTGTGGCTGAAAAATGCATGACATAAGACTACTGAGGGTGTAAAATAGGGAATAAAAAGTCATAATAAAGACCATATTGACATCAAAATACAAAAATGACATGAAAACAAGACTCTTATTCATAATTAAGAACCTCATATGAAAGAGCTACAAAATACATAATACTTGTGTTTGCTTGACCAAATTAGAGTGTGTAAAAATTTATACTAGACTTTACCTATGTAGTTAATCTAATTAACTACTTGTTTAAATAAAAATAGTGGATTGAATTAGACAAGGGATTTACCATATAAATTCAAGGTGGTAAAACACTTCCTCATGGTGTCACCAACAGTTATGGCACCCAAATCTGATAATCCCCTCATATTTTACCTAAGGAAAATTGAGGTATCCTTTTCCTATATGTTGGCCCAAGAGGAGGATGATGGTAATGAGTGAGCCATATATTTTATTATATGCACTCTTATTGATTATTAGATACATTATACAAGTAAAAAATGAGTTCTTTGTTATTTTATAAAAAACTAAGAGATTGAGGTATTGTATGCTCAATCAAGAAAAAAGGTCATAATAATGTATGAGGATTTGAGGAATTTTTTGACCCAACTATACCTATAGAGGAATACTAGTCCTTTTATCATGATTTTGAGTGAATGTGAACTAGCATATGTCAACCAAATTACATCAAGATAAAATTCATTATTGATTAGCTGGTTGAATCCCCTTTAGAAGTTGGTGATCTCATTGACATTGATTAACCTAAAAAATTAATATGTTACATAGAGAAACCTATGACCCTTTCTTCCATATTATATTATGACATTATAAATTACTTATCTGACCATAGTTATCTATAATGTTCATAATCATATAAGAGGAGATGCATTCACATCATTTCATCTGAGCGTGTCATCCTTGACAAGATTTTCTATCGATTTTTTTTTGATGACATGATCAAAAGGAGTCATAAAAAGACCTTTTTAAATATCATAGTGGTATTTTTAATGGACACTTCAATGACCATGCAACAACTCACAAAATACATAGGATGGGATATTTATAGCCCACTCTTGAACACAATGTCATTGAGTATGTGAGGAAATGTGAGAAGTGCCAACACTTCTCCCACTAAATTCATATTCTTACCAAGGCACTCTATCCCATTGTCACCCCATGGCCTTTTTCTATTTTGGGGCTAAACTTAGTTGGAAAGCTTTCCCCTACTTTTTTTAGGTCTATCACTTCATTATTATAGCCACATAATAATTTACCAAAAAGGTGAAAGCAATATTTCTAATTATCTTCACTTGATCTATAATCACTAAATTCATCTTAAACCAAATCAGTTTTTGGTTTTGGATTCCCTAGGTCATTATCATAGACAATGGGTATCCATTAAAAAACCCAAAGGTATGTGAGATATATAATAAAATTTCCATATCCCATCATAAAGCCTCTTTTTAAAACCCATATACTAATGTTCAATCCAAGGACAAAAATAAAATATTGAAGTTAATCTTGGTCAAAATAGTTAAAGACAACAAAAGAGATTGGACTTTCAACTTTATCCTACATTGTGGGCCTATATAATGAGTATTCATAATCCCACAGGGCCAACCCCATATTCTCTTGTCTTTGGAGTTGAATCAATTTTACAACTTATTCTATAAATTCTTATTCCACTCATTTCTCTTTAGGTTTTCCCAAATCAAAAATAATATAAAAATATATGGTTGACTAAGCTAGAAACCCTATATGAACATTAGATTACAATTGTGAAAAATCACATTACTTACATAGATAGTATATTTTGATAGTAAAATAAAATTTTGAATGAAATCCCAATACAAGTGGGATACCTTTTAATAAGGATTGAAAGTATAAAAGATAAGAATAAAGGAGAAGGTCATAAATTCATGCCTAATTGGTTAGTCCCATATTGGGTGACAAAATATTTTTATAATGGAGCCATTCAATTTTGAACTTTAGACAATGAGTTTGGTGAATCTATGAACTCTTTGCATTGGAAAAATTTATTCATATATAATTTTTCATTTCACATTTCCCTCTTTGTGTTAATTAAAAATCATTTTTGTTGTATTATTTTACATTTTGGTTATTTTGTTTAGTGGTTATTTCACTTGAGTTTATGAGAAAAAATATTCAAAATGTATAATTATATCTTTTTTACCTTCCCATATCACCCTAATCCCATTTATAAATATTTATCAAAATTAGTATAACATGGGAATTTTGTCTTAATTCTTACAAGCACAATGCACTTCATTCCCATACTCTTTTTTTAAGCTTAGAAATTGTAGCCTAAAAATTAGTTTAGAATATTGTCCATGATAAAATTTCCATATTACGATTCCCCCCAAGAAAACACACTAGCATGATATAAAATATGGAAAATTATCCACATTTTTAGTCCTAACTAATAAGCTTGTGCATCTTACTATTTGTATGGGGCCCAAAAATAGAGATAGAGAGAGACTATAAAAGTTCAAGCTTATGAGAGTAAAAATAAATCACACATCTATTTCCCTTATCTAATAATTAGTGTTTAAATCTCACATCTTACTAGTTACATGGGGTTAACATTAGGGGGAGATACCCTTATTCACCTACATCTATCCTTTAGTGATGAGCCCATGCATCTTCCTAGTTTCATGAGGTAAAGTGTAGGGAGTTGAAAAAAGGTAAAACAAGAGAAAAACATTATAAAAAGTGTCTAAAAAATAATTAAATCCCTAAATTTCTTTCCTATATTGTTTTTCCAAAAGGATAATCTCATCCCTCTTATCAATTATGTTGTGGTTGGCCATCTATTGATCTAAGTCTAAATGAACCTAACCAAACTATTGTTATATTTTCATACATTTTTTTGTCATTAATTGTTTTTCCATGTCATGGTTGACCATCATCTATCACATTACATTTTTGGTCACATTTGAAAATTATAAACATATCCATAGCATTATCAAAATCATATATACATAACATTTCATCACATTTCTATACATCTAAGGTGCATAAATATAGAATCATATTGAACATTATGAGATAGTACAAGATGTAATATCATACTAAAATGGGTCAAAGTCTCTATATAGATATATTTAAAGTTTTATATATATTTGTATCAATAAAATATCCTCTATAAAGGGTAATTATGTCTCATATTATAAAGAATATAAAAATATATACTATAGTAAGATCCTAAAATACCCTTTCTTTTATGCCCCTCTAGAGGTTAAGTGCTTATGACTTCTAATCCTCCTCCTCTAAGAAGGACTTAAAAAATAGGATTGGTGAGGGATATGGACATTCATCTTATGCCATCTCTAGCTTATACCTACTTGGGAGGTTATCCCTCCTAATATGTATTACTTAGATAAAACTTGAACATCTCTCATCCTAATGATATTATTAAGAGTTTTCACCTAAGACTCTAGGATAGAGATCATAGACTTTAGGCCAATGAAATCTCCCATTTGACAAATAATCTCCTAGTTCCCATGGTATTTGGAATAAAAGACATTAGTATGTGTAGCTATGATGTATACACATAATATTTTCAAACTTTTATCACTCAATGACACTTTGTATCTTTCAAGAACCTATTAAGTTTCAATATCTTTGAGTACATGCCATAAGAAGTGCACCAGGAAAGGGGTGAGAAAACCATTGGTGCTTTTCATGATTTTTGTCCCTTTTACCACTTGTTATCTACACACTTGTCTCCTAAAACCATCAACCCTAAGCTTGTTATTCTATATTATACCATTTTATCTTCCTTTTCCTCACCTAAATCCCATTTTATCAATTGATTATTCTAGGTCGATTAGGTCGACCCTATACAGTTTTGGGATATTTTCACTTAGGAATTAGGTTAGCCTTTGGTTGACCTAGCTCAAGACCTAGTGATTTATTAACTAAAATTATTCTAGGTCAACTAGGTCAACCCTATCAACCAATATTTTTGAAAGGGTCAACTATCAAATCCACCTATAAATATAAGTTCATTTATATAATTTATTAACAAGAAGTGAAATAAGAAGTAAGAGCTAACAAACATCAGATTATTGACAATTCTACTTGGGAAGTGAAGTTTATGGTTTTATACTTTCTTTTGAGATATGAATATTATCTTGTGGAGAAATATTTTGGATGCATAGATAGGTTGTATATCCTAGAGTTTATTTGTCTTTGTTATCCTTACATACCACAACAATTTCTTGTGAATCACCTTGGCCAAGGGAGAGATTGAGGATCGATGGGTTTATCTTCAAAGGTAAGTATTCCTAACTTTATTTCTCCTTTGTAAGAGTACATAGATATGTATTTGAGCTTCTCTTCCATATATTAGGATTCGTTATACATTGACATGAGTATATGTCTTTTATACATGTTTAGTTTTATTATTTTTAACCCCCACTGTGTGCCACAAGCTTTGGTGAACACTAGATTATATTTACTTCTCTTGTTATTAGATTAGATGAAATATCAAAATCTAGGACCCCCTTAGGGTTATTATGTGTTTGTGTTATACTAGAGGATTTGGAACCCTCCTTATCATAGTGTATTTTGATAAATTATCCCTTAATCTAGTCTATTTGATCCCTATATTGATCATGCTTCCACTTAACAAATATGTTCCCAATTAGAAGTGTAGGTATGTTCTATCTTCTCCGATCTAAGTTTGATTTATAGACATGAGGCATTTATGACTACATAAATTTTAGTGAACCCAATGTGAATCCAACCCTTATAGGATTTGTTTCACTTATTTATTTATTTAATCATTGTTATTATCATATATTCACATTATTAGGTTGACTGTATTGACACAATTCTAACTTTTATGCATAGGTTTAACACACAGTCACATTCATATGACTATTCTTTTTATGCAAGCTATTTTACAAATATAGGCTACTATATAGACTCAGTCAAAATAGTATATTTTTTTAGATTTTTAGACATCTAGTCTAGACTACTAAGTTGACCTAGTCGACCCTATACATTTTAGGCACTTAACAACAGGCTTCTACAAAACTAGGTAGACCTAGTCAACCCTATTAACATGATTTTAAAGCATTTATCAAGGTTATTTGACATCAATATCTTCCAACCCAACAAGGTTCCTCTTTATCCTTCTCTCTCTTTCCTTATAGTTTTTCTTTTCATAGTTTGTAGTCTTTAAAACTACCCCTATATAGTTAACTAGGTTGACCCTATCGACCTAGTTCTATATTCTGTGTGTTTTCTGGGTAACTTGGTTAAATTTATTGACCCTATTAATTTTCATAGCTCTTAATTCCACATTACATAGGTGACATTGTCATCCCTATTTTTTATTTTGTTCACAGACTATCAACTACATTGACACTGTATTATGTTTCAATGTTGGAATTAACCTTTATATATATATATATATATAAATTCATTATTTGTATATTTATTATAATTATTTTTCTTTTTTTGGCATTCAAATAATTGTTGTTCACCTTGTGAGTTGCAGTGTAAGGCCATGGATAAGATCTGGCCCTCATCACAAAATACCACCTTTGCTTCTTTTCTCATTTTATTGTTTCACTTAAATTTTTTAATCCCTCATGGGTTTATATTTTATGGTTTATAGTGTAATACCATGGATAGGACCTAGCTCTCATAAAATTACCATCTTATTATTCCAATAATTACAAATTTTTTATTCTTGTTTTGAACTTTAGCTTTTGCTTCTCTTGATAGATGAAATTAGCATAATAATCTATATTAGCATTTTTTTCTCCATTTCCCTCATTATTATGATAATAAATTACATTTTACTATCATTGTATCCATTTTTACCCTTTATCACATTTTTTTGCAATTTGAACTAATTCAAATTGTTCCATGTGTCACTCTTCTTGATTTCCCCTTATTTTCACTCCACATTGGATAAAACAAGGTCTAAGTCAAGATATAACTTTTATTTCAGTTAAATTTATGAGACTCTTAGAACCCATGCTCTTTTAAGTTCTATCTCTTATAAACTAAGTCCCAATTATTTAGATGTAATTCAACTTTAGCACCCATGTTTGGTTTTCCAAATCCATATGGAGGAGGAATAGAAAAAACCATCAAGAAAGTTAAAATCTAAATAATTTGAATCAAAAGGCAATGATATACAAAAGACAACATACAAATTTCAAAATTCAAATCAAACTAAAAGACATGATTCAAAGCACATATAATCTTTATAGTCAAATCTCAAACTCCATAGTTGGTTTCATGGTAGAGATGAGGTCAATTAGGGTGTAGTACGCTAGTAGATTAGAAAAGGAAAATAAAAAATATTTTAGTGCTACCTAATTTCTCATTCAAGTACCCAATATTTATATTAGATCAATGGATTTTTAAGGGATCTTGAGGAATAGGAAGCACATTGTGGGAAGGTAGGTCCATTTTACTTTTCATGCATATAACCTTCATGGGATGATATATATACCACATTTGTTGACCTAATACTTGTGTAGCTAAAAGAAGTTCTTTGTCATCCTTAAGGTTGAAATTCATCTTATTTTGGCAAACCTAATTTGAGTGTCTTAATTTTGATAAATAGTTCCTCTAGCTTAGTTTCATTCATTATCTCCTCCAACCATTTCATTTCCCCATTTGATAGGCAAATTATGATTATAAATTTGTTTTCCCTCTTCTCTAATCCTTTCTTCTTCAATTATTAAAAGCATACTAACACTTCTTTGTTTTAGTTTTATCTATCCTTATATCAAAACAACATGTTTGAACAACTATTGATTACACCCTTACACCATTTATTTACCACACCATCTCAATATCATCCTAGTCATGACATTATGTGGTTGTGTTTTCTTATATTATATCTTAGAACAAGCACTAAGTTTGAGTTTCCATCCTTTAGAGATTTTAATTTTAATTTATCTATCATGTTATTTTTTGGTTTTAGTGGACTTCACTTATCTTACATATGGCATTTTCCATTATTACATGTTTCTCTTTATGTATGCCTTCTTCATTTTTGTCTCACATCTTCAATTAAATTTTATTTGTAATCTTTATTTTTATTTTTTTGCCTATCTTACATAAGCTTGCTTTTCACTTTCTTACCTATATTTGTTGTAATGTCCCCAATTTTCTATTGAAATGATTTAATTAATTAATTAAATTATTATGAAATTAAAATTGACTTCTTCTAGAAGTTTCCTTGGAAAGCTTTAAAAGAAGGGGAAAGCAAAGCAATATCATTATCTAATATCTTCTTTTGCAAAAATTATTCTGAGAAGCTTGAATCGGTGATTCAGCTGGAATCTCTGAGGACGAAACCCTTCAGTAGATTGATGAAGAGTTGGATGAAAACCCAGCCCTTTTGTCAGAGGTGGATTCGAGACGGAATCCAGAGTGTGCATATTGGTCAGATCGGGAGCTTCAGAGGCCATTCACAGAGTATACCAGGGTTCAGCCTATGCAAATGGGTTCCAGGTATTTATTCATTGTTTAGGTTCCAGATTCATATATTTTATTTGCATATCAGGTTCGGGTACAGAAATCTGTAAGAATAGATAGATCGGCGCCAGGCCGTACCAACAGGGTCAGAGAAAGGAAAGGGCACAGTTCGGCTGCAGGGTTATACAGAGACCGGCATCGGCATATAGGCCGACATCGGCCGATTATCTACTGACGCCGGCAATCAGGCAGTCAGACGTAGGCAGAGGTCGCCCTCAGATGACCGATGGTGGCAGGGTATCGACCGACGTCGGCATCCTCAGAGACCGACGTCGGTGACTGTGTTTTTTGGACACAGCAGGCCGAGAGCACGCAATCCCAAGTTTTTTATTTCCAGTTTGGTTGTTGTTATAATAATTGGGTTTTGAGACCAATCTGTAATAATTTTATGACATGTGGGCTATAGTATCAGCTACATTCAGTTTTATATCTTTGTCCAATTGATTGAATGCTGTAAGTAGTGGAAATCAATTTTATTTGCTTTCAATCCTAGTTTGGGATCTTTCAGTGGTATCAGAGCCATGCATCTTGCCAGCCTGTAGGGGTAAAACTATTTTATTTCTATGCATCCTAGAAGATTTGATAGAAGCCATAGATATTTTACATGAAGTAGAGCTCAGTACGAGCGAGAGTTGGGTTTAGGACAGCGACCTATCATGGCCGAAGAACAGAGGAATGCCCATAGAAACCAGGATGAAGAAGAAAGGGAGATGATGAGGACCCTCATCACTACCCAGCCCAGGATTGTTCAGGCTCTAGACCAATTACAGGATACCATGGAGCGTTTAGAGGTGGATCGACACAGAGGAAGAAGGAATAGATCAGCTTCAGTGACTAGTAGTGATCATACCAATCATTCCAGTCAGCATAGTCACCATTCCCGTTCTTCGGTGGGGAGCTCCCGTCATTCCTCTAGGCGACATCATCATCATACACCTACTCCTAATAGACCATTACTACCTCAGTTTGTACCAGGTGGACAACCAGTACAGGTGGAACCACCAGAGATGGGGTTCCAAGAGTCCGTTTTGGCAGCGACAGCAGAATGGAGAGCTTTACCCCCAGAGGTTAGGGAGGTTTTTCCTCTTCCCCAGTATTGTGCACAGCGTAGAGACACAGTGAGACTCAGGGGAGATCGAGGTAATAGACCACCACAGCAGCAGCATAATCATGACCTCAATAGAGCTACGGGGAAGATTACATTGGCTTCATATAATGGCTCTGGAGAGACTAGTGCAAGAGCTTGGGTCCACAAGCTGGACATATATCTTTCTTTGAGGCCCATGCCTGAGCGTGAGGCCATTCAGTTTGCAGTGTTAAATCTAGAGGGGATTGCATATGATTGGTGGCACCATGGATTGGTCACCCAGGATCACGCCTTAGTTCACTCGTATGCTGAGTTCACTGAGAGACTTATTGCACGGTTTGACCGTAAGGATACAGAACTTTACTACAGGGAGTTGGCTCATCTTAGACAGAGTGGACACGCAGAAACTTATATTAATGAGTTTCAGCGTATTGCAGTTATGGTACCTGATATGCCTCAGAGATGGAGTGTGATGTTATTTATTGAGGGGTTACAGGATATACTTAAGGGACTGGTACGTGCTTTCCAACCAGCCACTCTTAAGGATGCCATTGATGTGACATTGAGACTGGATACTGTTCCCACTTCTTATCAAGGTGATAAAAAAATAGCTGTGGAATCTCAGCCTATACAGAAGGCCAACACACCACAAATTAAAGAAGGGCCATCCCCTACAAATCCTTGGATGAATCAGGAGACTAGGAATGACTTGAGGAGGAAAAAGTTATGTTTTTCCTGCAAAGACCCATGGGAGCCAGGCCACCGTTGCATGGGTAAAGGAAAGGTTCATCTGATTGAGGTAACTTCGGAGTGTGGAGATGAGGAGGTCCTTGATACGGACATTGAGGATAATATTGAGCAGGATCAGATACAGTTGGAGTTAGACACCCCAGAGCCTTTGGCATCAGCCAAAGCAATTATGGCTACTCTCTCCAGTTATCCTAATTTTCATGCCTTTCGGTTGAAAGGTACACTTGAGGGTAAGTGGGTAGTGAGCTTGGTAGATACAGGTGCTACACATAACTTCATTGACCGGAAGTTAGTGGGAAGGCGTGGACTACAGTATGAGAAGTTTGGTGGTTTTGGGGTAAAAGTGGCAGACGGTGCAGTTTTGGGTTGTACCAAACGGATTCCACAGCTCAGCATTCAGATGGGGGATTACACTCTGACAGATGATTTTTATGTGTTTCCTTTAGAGGATTATGATGTGGTTTTGGGCATGCAGTGGTTACAGGGTATAGGGCGCTACATTATTGATCACCGCCGTATGCAGTTAGAATTCCTTTCTGGGGGAAGGAAGATTATCTTGAAGGCAGCACCAGATGGAGGACCGAAGGAGGGGTCATCTCATAGGATGGAGTCTCATTTTACAGGTGATGTGGTAAATAATTCTATTTATTGCAGGGCATTTTCCTTTCCAATTATAAGTCAACATCCTTATGGAGATTGTGAAAGTTTAATAATCAGAGTAGCGCAGCGACCTTTTTCTAAGTCTAAGGTATGTGATGGTGAATTTGCTACTTACATATTGAGGATTATCACTCTGCTCTCCAGGAGAAATAAGGTGAATGTAGTCACAGATATTATCTAGCGTGGTGTTTCTGACAGAAGAATTTGCAAATTCTTGAGATTAATATGGCATCCAGGTAGTTGGTATTGGGTATCAGGAGCGAATTGCTTGAGGACAAGCAATCTCCGGGAAGGGAGGACTGTAATGTCCCCAATTTTCTATTGAAATGATTTAATTAATTAATTAAATTATTATGAAATTAAAATTGACTTCTTCTAGAAGTTTCCTTGGAAAGCTTTAAAAGAAGGGGAAAGCAAAGCAATATCATTATCTAATATCTTCTTTTGCAAAAATTATTCTGAGAAGCTTGAATCGGTGATTCAGCTGGAATCTCTGAGGACGAAACCCTTCAGTAGATTGACGAAGAGTTAGACAAAAACCCAGCCCTTTTGTCAGAGGTGGATTCGAGACGGAATCCAGAGTGTGCATATTGGTCAGATCGGGAGCTTCAGAGGCCATTCACAGAGTATACCAGGGTTCAGCCTATGCAAATGGGTTCTAGGTATTTATTCATTGTTTAGGTTCCAAATTTATATATTTTATTTGCATATCAGGTTTGGGTACAGAAATCCATAAGAATAGATAGATCGGCGCCAGGCCGTACCAACAGGGTCAGAGAAAGGAAAGGGCACAGTTCGGCTGCAGGGTTATACAGAGACCGGCATCGGCATATAGGCCGACATCGGCCGATTATCTACCGACACTGGCAATCAGGCAGTCAGACGCAGGCAGAGGTCGCCCTCAGACGACCGACGGTGGTAGGGTATCGACCGACGTCAGCATCCTCAGAGACCAACGTCGGTGACTGTGTTTTCTGGACACAGCAGGCCGAGAGCACGCAATCCCAGGTTTTTTATTTCCAGTTTGGTTATTGTTATAATAATTGGGTTTTGAGACCAATCTGTAATAATTTTATGACATGTGGGCTATAGTATCAGCTACATTCAGTTTTATATCTTTGTCCAATTGATTGAATGCTGTAAGTAGTGGAAATCAATTTTATTTGCTTTCAATCCTAGTTTGGGATCTTTCATTTGTTCAATTTGTATTGCATGGATATTTCATTTATCATTCATGTTTTACATGCTTCCTAACATGATTTAGTATGTTATACATTCCTTTTTTCCATTTATGTTTTACATACTTCCCAATGTGATTTAGTATGTTTTACATTCCTTTTTTCCATTTATGTTTTCCATGATTTCCAATGTGATTTTTTGTGTTCTATAATCATTTGTCATTAATTTTCCATGATTTTGTCATTTATTTTCTTTAAATATTTTAAACCTTTCCTTCACAATCCTAATTTTCCAATTTTCTTAAAATATTTGTCTTTCCTAACCACTATATATCTATCTGCCAAATATTTTGATTTTTGGCTATTTTATGCACTAAATTCTATAGGTTCACCTAATATTCTTCACATTGGACACCTTCACTTATATTTCAATCTACTTATTTATCTATAATACTATGGTAAGTAAAGGTATGTGTTTTTTAATTCCATCCTTTCATTTAACTTATTTACTACGTACTAAATTTTAATTAGTATCAAAATTATGTGTTGTCATGTTTTATTCTTGATGTACCATCCTATGTTACACTCACATGACATGTGATGAGCTTCGATTGGGGCATATGTATACACATAATATTTTCAAAATTTTATCACTTATTGACATTTTGTATCTTTTATGAATCCATCGAGTCTCAATCTCTTTAAGTGCATGCCTTAAGGGGTGAACTGAGAAAGGGGTGGGCAAACCATTGGTGCTTCATAGGATTGTTGTCCATTTTTCCACTTATTATCTACACACTTGTCTCCTAAAACCATTAACCCTAAGCTTTTTATTCTCTATTGTACCCATTTTAGGAATTTACTACATTTTATCCTCATTTTCCTCACCTAAATCCCATTTTTTTAGTTGGCTATGCTAGGTCAACTGGGTCGACCCCATATAGTTTTGAGATATTTTCACTTAAGAATTAGGTTAGCCTTTGCCCAACCTAGCTTGGGACCTAGTGAATTATTGACCAAAATTGTGCTAGATCAACTAGATTGACCATGTTAGCTCATATTTTTAGAAGGGTCAAGGGTCAAATCCACCTATAAACACAAGTTTATTTCCATAATTTATTAATAAAAAGTGAAATAATAAGTAAGAGAAAATGAACATCTGCTTATTGACCATTCTACTTGAGAAGTAAATCTTAGGGTTCCATAGTTTATTTGGACATATGAGTCTTGTCTTGTGGATAAGTCTTTTAGATGCATAGATAAGTTATGTAGCCTAGAGTTGATTTGTATTTGTTATCCTTACATAATACAAAAAAAATTGTGAAGCACCTTAGCCAAGGGAGAGATTGAGGTTTGGTAGGTTTATCTTCAAAGTTAAGTATTCCTAAATTTATTTATCCTTTGTAAGAGTAGATAGATAATGCATTTGTGCTTATTTTCCATGTATTAGGATTTTGTATACATTGATGTGAGTATGAATTCTAATCTTGTTTAGTTTTATTATTTCTAACCCCCGCTTTGTGCCATAAGCTTTGGTGAGCACTAGATTAGATTTATTTTTATTGGATTAGGTGAAATGTCAAAACCTAGAATTCCCTTAGGGTTATTGTGTGATTTTATTAGACTAGAGGTTTTGGAAGCCTCCTTAATCCCCTAATCAGGTCTAATAGATCCCCATTTTTGTCATGCTCCCACTTAACAAATGTATTCCCAATCAAAAGTGTATATATGCTCTATTTTCTCTAATCTAGGATTGATTTATAGATATGATGTATTTTTTATTGCATACATATACTAATAGGAAGACCTACATCAATAAAAAGGTGATCTTTGGTAATATTAGTGCCTATGTTGAATAGGTTGACTAGAGTATCCCTTATCATATTCCTCAACTTTGTAGTTAAACATTCACACACAAACATAAAAAAAGTATAAATAAAATCCCCATTCATGTAGAATAAATCCAAAATAAATAAATTTTAAGTAATATTGTAAAAGAATTGAAAACTGTAACACATTATTTTACATAGGTCTCCTTCCTACTAGTCATGGTCCAAATCCTCATTCAAACTCATCTTGGCATCCTCCTCTAATATTATATCCCTCCCAATAGGTTCTTGGTCACCTCCTCTATCTTCCTAATTTATTTCCTTTATCCCCATTATATATTGTTATAGTTATTGTCATTATTATGAATCAATTTGTGGTGGTGGATGTTATGGGTGTTACTAGCCACTTTTAGTTCTATAACTTATGAGGAACCACATCCTCCCAGTATAGGCTACTGCTAATCCAAAAATATAATAGAGTTACAAACCACTAAGAGGGGGCGGGGTGGGGGGGGTATGAATCAATGTTTAAAAATAATGCAATCCAATTCCCAACACTTCAATCTACTTAACCAATCACATCAATATGAAAGATAGATGGATCAAAGAACAAACATGAATGCAACCATTACATAAATATTTATGTGGGAAACCCTCATGGGGGAGAAAACCCACTCTCAAGTCTAAAAAAAAATGGACTACAGTCCTCTAAGATGATTACAAACATAAGGCTTTAGTGAATCACACACTTCACAAGGAGAACCAACCCCTAAAGATGACAAGCACTAACTTACCTAAAATGTTGAGCACCAAAAAAAACCTATTAAAAGAATAATTATTTAACTATGATTAATTCTCAATCTAATATATAAACCCTTCAATAACACTCTTCTCCAAGTCTTCAACTCCACACAAGTCACCAACACTAAGCTATCTCTTCAACATAAGAAATAACCCCTTCACAAATATTTCAATCAAATACAAATATGAACTCATAAATATAATAAAAATAATCAATAGAATTATAAAATTATAATTATTCTAATAAAATTTTTATTTTCTCAATTTCATACAAACGTTGGTCACCAATACCCCCAAAAACCTTCACACTAGGTCTCTAAATATCAACACACACACTTGTTAATCTTAGCTTGATCACACATAAAGAGTATAAAAACATATTGTATATATACCATTATCAATTATGGTCAGATATTTATCCTTACGATATCTTATAAATAATATCTTATGTATCCCAAGGTTGGCCATGAACCTCTAAAATAACTTTTTTAGTTCATGTAGTGAGCCCTTGTCTCATACTCCTTACAAATGAAGCATAACTTCACTTTATAAGACTATTTTTGACCAATAAGATATTTTTAAAACATTATAAATCACTAACATATATATTAATTGAGTCCTTAACACTCTCCAACCATAAATAACACTTGATCTAACCATCTACCTTGTAATCAAACTCAATCACTCAAACTGAGTCCTTTTGCTAGCAAAACCATCATGGTCAACTATGAGTCAACCATTCACTCAAATATAAGTGACTAGGAAAAATACCACTTGCATGAATAGAGGGATTATATCACCTCCAAGAGATCATACCTATCCCTACTCACTAATTAGGCCTTCTAATTCCACTTCTAACTCTGATTGGTTTTTCTTACTCATGGCACCCTTTACTTCATATCGACTAGACAACTTTGAGGACCTAGAAATTTGACATAGAGAAATGAATCATCATTAAAATTTCCATGAATGTTTGAATAAATTTATAATATTTATCACACACCCATTTTTTCCCCTGGTTACTTTCAAAAATATTTCACAATATCAAAAACACTGTTAAGAAGTAGTTTTCTATAGGACCCACAAATACTCAAGTTTGACCAAACACATCCTTACAAGCCTATAGGAGTCATATAAAAAATTAAAGAAGCATTATGGCCATACAATACATTCTTGAAAATCAACAATAAATATCTTTAACATCAGGTCTTAAGACTAGGAATTTTGCACATAAAAACCTGCCTACCTTCTTAGCAATCATTCATAACGAATAGGTCCTTAATCCATGAAATAATGCTTGTAAAATTTTATTAAGAACATTTATAAATATATAAAAAATTAAAATCTCCCAATTCAAATTCTAAATGAGTTTAAGAATGTGATAACTTTCCTCTCAAGCTCAAAATGTAGCATTCAAGCACCCTCTAAAGCACATGATGACTTTTATTGACTTTATCTTTCTTTATCTGACCTCAAACCTTATCAAAATTAGTTAAAAAACTTTTTTTACCATCTCACATGAAAATACAAGCTTTACCAACCTAAAAACACCCTTTTACCCTTCAAAAGGCCTCATAAACCCACCTAGGCCAACTAGGCCAAGAGCCAAACTATCTTGCAGACCACTAGCCACCTTTTAAAAATAATCTCTCTAACCTCTTAACATCCTATATATTTCCAATATGTATATGCCAAGAACATTGAGCTCCTTACCATGGCATATAATCCATAGGACTCAAAACCCTATAGGCAACCATTATGGTCAAACCTACTAGACCTACATACTTCATGAGAACCTCATGAAACCACTCTAACCTACATAGAAAATTCTAAGATAATTTATTTCAATATCATACCATGCTCCATGCCACCATACATTCATCCAATCAACCTCCATGTAAGCATCTCACTATACTAAGCACATTAGACCACCATGTTGCATCTCACTGTACCTATTAGACCACTTTGTCATTGCACATGCCTTGTAGACATTAATGAAAACAATCATCATCAATTTACAAATAATCTCCCCATTTATCATTGATGGTAGCACTCCTTTTCTCTCCCCCCTTTGCGAAAATGATAATGTGGACACCTTTTAACACATAGTACATCAAAATTCAAACAAGCTACAATAAACACATGGATTCAAGCTCACCTATAGGAATACATCTGAAAGAGTACCTTTCTAACCTTAAACAATCATAACTCCCCCTTGGAATATGCTATCACTCAGAGAATACTCTTGAACCGTCAAGATCCTTGGACTTGTCACCAATTGCATAGTAACACATCTCCCCCTAGGACCCTTCTCTACTTTGAAGGCTCCCCCTTAGTCTACACAACCCATGCATACCTTTATGACCTTTAAGAATAGCTACCATCAACTCAAACAATAATAGGATCATCATAGTATCATGCAAACTCACCTATCATTACACTCAAGGAATCTTTTATACCACTAAAGTTACTTCAATCACACCATCATACCTAAAACACATTTATATTGGACCAACATACTTATCTAAAACCAACAATTCCATCCTCATTTATAAAAATTCTTCAACAATCTTTATTTTCTTCACTAGGCCTATTTAGACCCCTTATAGCCCTATCTAGCCACTATAGACCTCATAAATTTATTCCCTAATCACTTCAAGATATTAAAATTCATATTTTAATACTGATACCATGCCTCTTGATTCATGCCAAAACTAAGCCTTGAAATCTTCCTCCTTAGCATACTTCCTTCCTTAGCCTACTACCTAATTAGGCCTCCTAGTGAGCTAAAACTTAAATAAAAAGAAATATACTCACTTCCAAACCACTGTAAAAGTTTATTTAGATACCCATTTGTCCCATTCAACTACTTTTGAGGCTTCTAACCTCTAACTCCAAAGCTTGATTACTTTTCCAAACATGCCCAAATTATTAGGCCTTTAAGGCAATAATTGGTCAAAAGTCAACCTCTAGTCAATGCAGACACCTAATCTAGATATCACACCTGGAGACCATCAAAAATAACTTCCATGAAAAATTAAAAACCTATACACCTTTGGGAACATTGACTTCCTCTAAGCCTCCAAACACTTGCTCTTGAGAAGAAGAGCCAAAGACCACTCAAAATGCTCCACTTGGCACAAAAACATTAATAAACCCATGAAACCACCTAGAACATGTATTAAACACATGTGCAGACCTTCTTGAGAAAAAAATTCTTCATGACACATATTCATTCTTCAAGTGACCCTTGAAACCAAGCAATCTGTGCATACAAGATCATGATCTACAATAGTTACCTTGACCAAACGGGAAAATTCATACCTGACCACCTCATGGACACCATCAAACCTCATATCCTACTTTCACATGCCAAATCTAACTTGAATCATCTATTTCAAACCTTCTATCCATCATAAATTACCATAAGATCACCTTGGACACCTTCTAAGTAGTCATCAATACCAAAATTGGTCAACTCTAACTTTTGACCACAAATCTCATGTCTAAGCTCATCAAGACCTCAAAGCACCTAGGAATGACTTGTTAATATTCTTCATGAACTCATATAAAAATATCCATCCATCTCCTTTAGATCACCACTCAAATCTAGCATCAAAAATGCACTTTAGGACTAGGAGACCCAAACATACCATTTGAACAAATATTCTTGCTTCTTCACCTACAAGAGTCTCTTATAAAGCATATAAAGAGACCTCCAATCCCTCAAGACTACTTTATAATAGTTTTAAGCTTGGATTATCCCAAATTTTCTCATAAACTTCTTCCTCCTTACTCAACATAGTCTTATTCTTTTTTTTCTTCTTTTTAGACTTGACTGAGACCACTTTTTCTATCTTTGAAATTCTTTCCTCCTCTCTCAAACTTAAATAGGCAAAAAATTAGGATTCCACCATGTATTTAAATATATTATCAACTAAATTTAACTTTTCAAGGTCTAGTAATGATTTATCTATACAATAAAAACTATTATCTATAATTGCAGAATGATCAACACTCATCTTGAGACTATCTTTGTTTTTCTCCAATTTCTCATTATTTTTTATCTCTTCATTGAAAACATGAGTAGATAATAATAATTAATTAATGAAATAAACACTCTCTACCTTATTAAACACACTTATCTGATCTATAGACATATCAACTATCACATTATAACTTTCAACAATTTTATGAAGTCTTTGTTGAAATATCTATAAGCAGAATTAATAGAAGAATACCCAAGAAAGATACCTCCATTAGATCTAGAATCAAACTTACCTAAATTTTATTCATCCCTTTTTATGTAACACTTACTTCCAAACACTCTGAAGTACTTGACATTTTCATCTCTATTTTTCCATAGTTCATAAGGGGTCTTGTCTGTATTCACTCTAATTTGACATCTATTAAGAATGTAGACTGAAGTACTTGCAACCTCTTCTTAAAACCATCAAACAACTTGGCATCTTATAGTAAATTTCTAGACATCTCCTGAACAGTTCTATTATTTCTTTCAACCACTCTATTTTATTTTGGATTTGTATCATATGAGTATTGTCTTTTTATTCCATGATTATCATAGAACTCATCAAACTCATTAGACTAGAATTCTCCTCCTCTATATGAATGGATACACTTAATCTTTGATCCCTTCTCATTCTCAATAAGAGATTTGAAAGCTTTGAACTTGGTAAAAGATTCTAATTTTTCTTTTAATAAACAAAAATAAGTCATCCTTTTGAAGTCATCAATCAATAACATGAAATATTAATTACCTTGTAGACTTTGAGTTCTCATAGGACCATATAAGTTAGTGTGAATTAACTTCAATGATTTAGTAGTAGAAAACTCTTTTGTCTTGTATCTTCTCTTTACTTATTTACCATGGAGACAAGACTTACACAGATATTGAAGAACCTAATAAATCTTGGGCATATGTCTTACAAGCCCCTTTGAACTAATCCTTATCATATTCTATAATTTTATGTGACCAAGTCTTTTATGCCATAGCTATATTTATTCTACTTGACTCATCAAACACTTTTCTCTTTTGGATTAATGGTACACATACATATTCTTTTCTAACTTATGAATATTGGAAAGGAGTATGCCATCTTTTACTTTTATAATTTCACAAACATCATCATAGAAAGTCACAAAATTACCTTGTTCACACATCTGACTAACACTGAGAAGATTATTCTTTAAACCTTCAATATATAAAACATTTTTAGTCTTTGAAATTCCATTATCTAAACTCAAAGTTCCCTTACCTCTTATAATAGTAGAGTTTCTATCACCAAACCTAATAGTACCAGGGTTTGATTTCTTAAGAGTGATGAATTTACTCTTATCTCTTATCATGTGACTAAAACAACCACTATCTATGTACCATTTCTTGTCCCCATTTTCTTCTAAATTTAATGCAACTTAAACAAACATCGACTCTTCATTATGGATCATAATTTACCTTAGAATCACCTTTAAATATATTAAGCCTAAAAGATGACCTAATCTGATACCAATTGATAGAGTTATAAACCACTGAGAGGGGGGTGAATCAGTGTTTAACAATAATGCAACTAATTCCCAACTCTTTAAGCTACTTAACCAATCACATCAATATGAAAGATAGATGAATCAAAGAAAAAACATGAATGTAACCATTACACAAAGATTTATGTGGGAAAACCTCATGGGGGATAAAATCCACTCTTAAGTTTGTAAAATAATGGACTACAGTCCTATAAGATGATTACAAACATGAGGATTTAGTGAAGTACCCACTTCATAAGGAGCACCAACCCATAAAGATGATAAGCACTAACTTGCCTAAGATGTTGAGAACCACAAAAACACCTATCAAAATAAAAACTATTGACCTCTGATTGTTTTTCAATATAATAGAGAAACCTTATAATAACACTCTTTTCCATCTTTGTAACTCCACACAAGTCATCAACACCAAGTTATCTCTTCAACAAAGCAATAACCCCTTCACAAATATTTTTCTCAAATATAAATATACACTCATAAACATAGTAAAAATAATCAATAGAATCAAAAAATTATGCTAAGTCTAATGACATTTTTCTCTACTCAATCTCATATAAATGTTGGTCACTAATACCCCCAATAACCTTCACACAAGGTATCCAAATATCAACACACACACTTGTTTGTCTTAGCTTGATCACACACAAAGAGTATAAAAACATATTGTATATATATAATTCTCAATTATGGTCAGATATTTAGCCATAGTGTATATTATAAATAATCACTTATTTATTCCAAGGTCATCGATGAACCTTTGCAACAACTTTTTAGTTCATGTAGTGAGCCCATGTCTCATACTCCTTACAAATGAAGCATAGCTTCACTTTGTAAGAATATTTTTTACCAATAGGATATTTTTAAAACCTTAAAAATATATTTATAATATATTAAATGAGTCTTCAACACTCTCCAACCATTACAAACACTTGATCTAACCATCTGCCATGTAATCAAAGTCAATCACTCAAACTGAGTTCCTTTTGCTAGCAAAACCATCATGGTTAACTATGAGTCCATCATTAACTCAACTAAAAGTGACTAAGAATAATACAACTTACATTAATAGAGGTAATACATCCCCTAAATCACCTCCAAGATTTTAGACCCATCTTTACTCACTGATTAGGCCTTTCAATTCCACTTCTAACTCTGACTATGTTTTTTTACTCATGGCACCCTTTCCTTCATATCAACTAGACAAATTAGAGGACATATAAATTTGAAATATAGAAATTAATATTCATAAAAATTTACATTAATGTTTGAATAAAATCATAATCTTTATCTCACACTAATTTTTTCCCCTAGTTACTTTAAAAAATCTCTCACAAAATCAAAAACACTGCTAAGAAGAACTTTTTTGTGTGACCCACAAACAATAAAGTTTAAAAAAACACATGATTATAATATTAGAGGATTAATCTAAAAAATTATAAGATAATTATATCCATCCACCACATTATTAATCATCAAAGAAAAATATCTTCAACATTAGGTCTTAAGACTAGGAATTTTGTACATAAAAACCTACTTACCTTCTTAGGAATTGTTCATAAAGAATAGGTCCTTAATCTATGAAATAATTATTGGAAAAATTTATTAATAAACTTACCCAATATATATAAAATGATCATATCCCCATGAAAACTATACATGAACTAAATAATGTGAGAACTTTCCTCTCAAGCTCAAAATGCACCGTTGAGCACATTTTGAAGCACATAAATAATTTTCTTGAATTTATATCTCCTTATCTAACCTAAAAACTCATAATAATGCTTTAAAAAAATTTATTGACCATCTTCCATGCAAATTCAATCTTTAACAACCTGAAAACACCCTTTAACCCTTCAGAAGGCCTCACAAGCCCACTTAGGCCAACTACGCCAAGAGCTAAACTATCTTACAGACCACTAGAAACCTTTTTAAAATAATCTATTTAACCTCTAGAAATAATATGCATGTCTAATATGTATATTAAAAGTAAACTAAGTTCTTTACCATGGCATATAAGCCATAGGACTCAAAACCCTATAGGTAACCATGCATGGTCAAACCTACCAGACCTACATACTTCATGAGAACATCATGAAACCACTCTAACCTACATAAAACATTCCAATATCATATATTTAAATACCATACCATGCTCCATGCCTCCATATATTCATCCAATCAACCTCCATGCAAGCATCTCACTGTACCAAGCACATTAGACCACGATGCTCCATCTCACTACACCTGCTAGACCACTTTATCATTGCACATGCCTTGTAAACATTAATGACAATACTTATCATCATTTTACCAACACAATCCTCCTCTTATATTTATCTTCTTAACCATTTTAGTGATGGGAATCCCTAATATTAGGGGTTAATAACCCAGTCTCCCAAGTAATGTATCTCTAATTTTCCACTCCCCATTGAGGACCACCTAGGGAACTTATAAATTTGATGCATAATGTAGCCCATATTAATAGGGAACCTATAAAAAATGTACACATATACCTATATACACCTATATCTTACCTATCATGTACTATCATAATCCATAAGAGTAACCACCTCCCAACCCTACCCTACCATCCCTTGTTATAATATGGCCACCAAAGTTGTATTATCAGTGTCCCCATAACTCATGGTACATACCTAAAGGGTTCAATTCTAGTTTAACTATAATCCTTGATGGAACCTATATCCCTGATCAATACCCCTTGTTGGTATAATATCATTCATTCATCTATCAAGCTCATGATGAGGGTTCTACCAAGCTCATGATGAGGGTCAAGTGGCTAATTGACAAAGCCCCTAACTAGGAATTCCTATATAGATATCTTTAAGTGGGGATCAAATATACTAAGACCAATAAAATTATCATATCTTCTCCTCTATACTCCTAAATAGAGTAACCTTTTACATTATGCACTCTTTCCCCTTATCTCCCACTAGTTTTAAGGAAACAATTCCTATGATAGCCTTGTTAAGGTTTAGATTATTGTGTTATCCACCCATGCTAACCTCACCCCATAATTAGCACCCATATTGGGTCTATCCACATCCCAAAATAACTTGGTCCAATTTGAGGCATCCTCCTATCAATTCACTCTCTCAAGGTGTCAAGAATTTTACATAACCACTATAACTTGTTGATGGTTTTGTAACTTCCTTGATAGTTACATCACCTATGGTGATAAATGTGTAACCACTAGTTTCCAAACATAATCAACTTCACTACAACATTGATAGTTTTATAATCCAGTCGTATCCACCCAATAATCCCCCTAAACCACCTAGAAATAAACTAAAACAACTAAATTTTAACATTTTCCTAATTTAATTTAATACCCCAAATCCATTGATGCAAAAAATTAAAAATTAAATAGATCTAATAAAGTTTTTCAATGAAAATCTACACCTAGGACTATGGCATAAAAGTTATTATAAATCCCCCATGGGTAAACCCACCATCCTCTACTCATCTTCATAGGTTCATCTAATCTCTCACACAATTCCATAAGAGGGGGTACATAGCTCAAATATCAAATTCTCAAATGCACAAATGATTTATATTTTTGTTTTTGTTTTTAAATAATTTGTTCATTTTACTAACCATTGTATTTCAAAAAAAACCATTTTTGGAAATTTCCTTTCAATTTTTGCATTTTCTCACATATTATGATATATTCATTTCCAAACTAGCCTAAAATAGGTCTAACACTAAATATTTTAACATTTCATTTTATTTAATAATATTTCAAAGTCTAAGATGATAAATTCAAGTGATGGGATTTGATTATGCAATTGATATCAGAAATGCCCAAATCTATAATCTACCATTAAAATCAAGAATCATTAGATTAAAATGCAATACAATGAATAATTGAAAATAACATTCCAACCTAAAGCTAAATTTTCCCAATCAATATTTAATGTTATATAACATACTAAGTGACTATGGATTTTTTACCAAAGATGCAGTCTTTCTAGCATGATATTGGCTTGATAAATTGATTTTGATAGCATAGATTTATGAATGATATGATGATAATATGGAGGATTAAATAGATTATGAGAATACTAATTATATTTTTAATGAAGAGGAGGTAGATATAAATATGCCATGGAGGGAAGTTCAATGGCCTATATTCAAATTTGGGATGAAGAGGATCCATGGTGAAGGATTATCTAAGGAATTAAAAAATCCTTGAAAGCCTCTAGAATAGAGGCTTCTAGAGAGAAAGGGATAAGATAGAGAGGATTATAGACTTTGAGAATTTTATAATCCATTAGGGGGGAATAATGAATATTAGTATGTGGTTAGATAGGTGATTAGATAGGTGATTAGGGACTAGGGATGTAGGAAAGCCTAGGAATAGGCTAGGGTAGGTGGGATTGGAATTTAAAATTCAAATATAATAGACAAGTGGGATTAGTTAGTAGATAAGACATGATTATAATAATTAATAAGTTTTTGGGGATAATATAAGGTTATTGGATGAATAATAATGAAAGGGAATGTTAGATAAATGACTAGAAGGGGTGATATTAGGATGGAATTCAAAGAGATAAATGAGATAATCATAATTAGTGTCGACTAATAGTAATATTAGTGACAATAAATAAAGAGATAAATTTTATATGTATACATTTTCCCTTTATTTTAAAGGTAATTTGTGAGTGTAAAAAATGTAAAGAATAATGTTATTTCAAAGAAAAACTATTTCATGGATGCATGTTAGTGGACACATGATGTTATTAGGTATGATAGTAATGGTCTTTCAAACAAAAACCATTTCACGGATGCATGTTAGTGGATACATTATGTTAGTGGGTATGATTACCCCTAGAGGATACATGAAAAGAAGAATGAGATAGATGTACACTTGAAATAGGAAATGAAGGATAAGATATGATGAAGAGATAAGGGTTTGGGATGCTACATAGTGGGTTGATGATGAAGAAAATTAACTTGAGCTTTCAAGCTACAAATGGATGATTCCCCTGGTAGAGACATATGCCCAAGGAGTGTAAATGACTATGTCATGGTTGTTGACACATCCCAAGGGGTAATAAATCATAATAAAATGATGATAAGGCAAAATTATGCAAGCTTTTGACATATCCCAAGAAAGGATGCATACAAGGGAGTGTTGTAGGCCAAGATAAGACATATAAGATTAATATGATTATAGCTCAAGGATGAAGTTGAGTGGTATGATGATTAATATGAAAAATAATAATTAATATGATTGAGTGACCAACAGATGATGGTACATAATTATAATGCAATGCACCATATCAATGAGCCATAATGTGATGATTCCCCTAGCAAGGACACATGGAAGGGAATGAAAGATGATATTAAATTTATGGCCCTAGTCATGCCCCAACTAAGGAATGAAACCATAATATTTAAATATTTAATTGAATAATAAGTGATAATGGATTATTAATGAAATAAAATATGGATGTTGTGATTTGTTGGTCCTAATCAAAAGGTGCAGGTGATTGAATGGGAAGATTGGGTAGTTGATTATGGGGATGATAATTGATCAATAGAATAATTGATTAATGGTTGATATTATGGATCAATGATTTGATAAATGAAATACTTGAGTATGATTAGGGACAAATGATGAGGAAAGAGGAGAGAGTGGCCAAGCTATCCTTAAGTACACCATGTGATTGAGCACCACCTACATAGTCTGAAAAGACCTCAAAGTAATGTAGTTTAAACTAGATGATAGAGGACCAAATAGACTAGAGGATTATAATGATGATGATGATGATTATGGATTTTAGATATGTTAGTTTTTATATAGAGGATGTGGCTTATACATGAATATAAAAGTATTAGGAGAAATGATTAGTTATGAGATGTTAGATGTTATGATAGGGGATAGAGGATATGAATAATGATGAGTGTGCCAATCCATCATTATTATAATAAGGATCATCATTATCTAATAAATATGATATGTATTAAACTTTGTAATATGCCTCATTATATAAGTATGACCAAGAGGATGTTATGGCCAAAGTGAATAAAAGGGGCGAATAATGAACTCTACATCATCGAGGGCATCTATAAGCATCATTGTAGCTTTTGGTGTAATCATATCATCCTTATTCATTGTCTAATAGACAAAAATAGACATGATATAGGACTAAAAGGAAATATATAAAAATCATAATATAATTAGATATATACATGATAAAATACATATAAACAATTCAAACAACATAGACTAGACAAGTAACACACAAAATTATCTACATGTAGTGCCATTATGTCCTGTCTAATTATCCTAATGAGAGTCGATAGGGATGATTGATTAGGTGATGAGTTGGTATAATTTTTTCATGATGATAATGATGTTAATGTGAATTAATTATATGGATTTGGATAGGGGTATAGAGTTGGAGTAGACTAGTGACTTGGATTAGGATTAGACTTGGATAAGGATTTGGATGTCAAGACAAGATGTCAAGATGATAAGACCATTAGGACATAAGATAAGGTAGGATGACAAAATTATAATAAGGATAAGATATTAGATATAATGATAGGTATGCATAGGATAAATGATAAGATGACACAAGATACGATAACTTAAATATTTTTTGATTTTGTGGATTTTATGATTTTTAAGGTTTTTTGGAAATATGTATGTACACTATACAAAGGAGATTACTAGTAAAGGGAATACAAGGCCTATAAAATATAATAAGGATGGATTGAATTATGGGAGGTATGGTAAAATTATGAGGGTAATGATGAAAAGGGGATAAAATCTAATGAAGTATTAACTAGGGATCACCAATGACCACATCATGAAAAAACTAGATATCTAGTTTCTTGAGTTTTCATTGGAGGATATGCCAAGAATATTCCATAACATGTCTCAAGACATCTTCCACTCCCTTAACAAATTTAGAACTATATGAAAATATGGACATAATAGGATGCATGATATTATGGTACATGGTGGGTAAACATTTCTATATGGATAGAGGGATAAGATAGACAAGGATGACATGGAGGAGATTAACAAGGGAAGAATTTTTCCACCAAGTGTTGAGGTACAATGAAAATAATAGATTATTTTACAATGAAGTTAAAAACTAGTTTTCATCATGGTACTTGGCCAAGGTGATATGAGATGGGTTTTCACCATTAGATGAATGTTTTTTTTAATTTATTTACTTTTTTTATTTTTTTGACTTTTGGGCATTGTAATTTAATAAATATGGATATGAGATGAAATAATGCTAACTCTTTCATTACTAGGATCATATTATCGATGATTGATGTATTTATGTTCTTGTGACCTTCATTGATTCTTGATTGAGACCCCTCTAGACATCTAGACTATGTGTCTTCATCATCCCTATAATAGACAATGTTGCCTAGGTTTATAAGGTGTGAAATGGATGGATTTATGGTTTAGATTTTATGGTGAGTTATAGGACTTGATTAGGTGATAGGATTATGATAAGAAAAAGTGATAGGTAATTGAGAAGTGGGAATAAAAGTCACACACACCATTGGACATGTTAGATGTTCTACAGTAGATTGGTTCCATATGATAAAATAATTTGATAGGTCTAAGACACTTTGAATTTGTGGTTCATATTTGAACCAATTATTTAAAGGATTATCAGCCATAATAATAGTGCTTTTGACATTATTTTTATTTTTAGACTTGATTATTTCTTGGCTACCCCCTCATGCCTAACTTTGGAATTTAATAGAGGATATTGATCTTTGATTTTATTGATGATGATTATTTTGACTTTCATGGTCCCTTGGTGCTTCAAAGAGGGTTTTACTAGGAGAAGACACTTTTTTATTAGGCTAATGATTTGACTTTTCTTGATTTTGTCTTGTTGGATCAAAGGTGATTTGATCATTATGTATAAATTTTTGAATATATTAAAAAGGTTAGGCATAGTCATTATCTACTATAATATCTATGAGGGATGATGTTTTTGACTAGGAATATAATTCAAATACTAATGTTAAACATGATCTTGATGTTAATAATACTTGTATTGACTCTAATGTCAACTTTGATGAGGGTATAGGTGATGTCAATGAGGTAATTATAATAATAAAGGATTCATTATCTATAAGTGACCTCTCAACATGGGGTATTTGAGAAGATGATGGAGGTAGAATAGGTTTGACAAAGATAGGTCCATGGAAGGACTCATGAGAGATGGGATTACTCAATTTATGGAAAATAGACTCATCTTCGATGGAGGATTTTTTAAATATGGGGGGACCATAGAATAAGGATGTGGTGTATTGACCTTAGATTAAAAAGGGAATGGATTAATTGTGATTTGGAATATAATATTAGCATTCCTTTTCTTGTTCACCCATGGATGTAGAATCATGTGATTGATTGTTGATTTTAATATCACCGTAGTCAATGAGGTCTTGGACATAGTTTTGGAAATTATAACATTGATTAATGGTATGCCCCTAAGTTTGATGATATAAATAGTAGTATTGGAATTATACCAAGAGGGATTAGGCTTGGTTGGATTAAGATGTCACATGGGTGGATATGCCATCTTGTTAGCAATAACAAGTTATTGGAAGAGGGATTATAAGGATATATGAAGAGGAGTTTGTGGGCTCTCTTCACTTTGTGACTTAGATGTGGAAGCATTAGATTTTAGATCAGATGGTTGTTGACGTGACTAGGTCTATGTAATAGTAATAGACAATGTGTTTAAGATAGGATTTCCTTTGCTAGTATAGGAAGTGGTATATGACTGGATATGACTAGTCTATGGAGGATTGGAATGGGATTGGGTAGAATGGAGGCTAGGAGTATACTAATGTGAATGTGTGTAGACTAGAGGTAATGTTGGGTGGATAGGGTTGAAGTCTACATGACACAAAGTGCTCATCTAAAGGAGGTAAGAAAGGATCATATCCCTATTGGATATGAGGCTTTGCTCAATTAGGGTATTAACCAATGTTGTTTTAGATTCCATGGATCAATATGGGATAAAGTATGGATTATTTGATTTTATAGCCCTTGATTATCAGGTATGGGGGATTGAATGGATGCATTAAGGGATGAAGATGGGATGTGTGTAAAAAGGCTTGCTTTAGTCTAGTCTCAATCTTGATCGTATATTTTGATGTGATGTGATGTTTGATAAAGTAAGGCTAGATTAAGTAAAACAATTTAAGACATGATCTAAACTTTGATGATTTTCACTTGATTGAACTAAGGTATGACAAGCTCTAGGACTCGACTAGGGATAGACTAGCCTAATAGTCTTATTTTAACTAAGGATTGATTAGATTAAGGCTATCTTAAGGATAAGATGATAAACTTAAGTTGATTGAGATAACTTGGTTGATAAGATTGGATGATCTGTATGAATCATACTTGATTAGACATGAGCAAGTTTAAAATTAGAATCCTTATGAAAATATTATTTATTAACATGTATGAGGACCAAGATATGAATATATAATTAATGAGATGACTAGTATAGATAGGGTCATGTTGAGGTGGAATATCCTTTGGTGAGGTTGATAAGATGATGGATAATATGACTAGGCAAGACAAGGTTAAGATAAATGATTGGTTTGAACTAGGGGAAATAATCAAGAAAAAGTGATGTGTGATTCATTATGGACAAGGTGGTCTTGGTCTTATGATACTAAGGATGACTAATTATAAGAATAAGTGACTAATATGGAGCTATACTATGATAGCATGTGATAGATGGATGATAAGACTTGATTAGGATATGTAAGTGATGGGGTATTACTATTGATAGGTTGAGGAGAATAAACTAGGATGTGACTAAGATGAGATGTAAGACAAGATGCAAGATGAGATAATGTTTAAAAATGATGTTCAAATAGAATATGTACAATATGATGATGAGACAAAGATATACAAGATGATTATATATGAAGGCATCCAAATGGGTGCATATAGGTTTGGATAAAAGGTTGACTTGACTTACCAGCAACACAAGTTTAACACAACACTCACCAAACTAAGAAAACCACAATCTTAAGATTAGTAAACTAGTGAGTGTGTAATCTGATGACTTCACCATCCAAAGGATTCATGGGTGAAGCTATAGGTTGGTGACCCATTATAAAATCTTCTGAACCCTGTCAACCTCATTTTGACATGATACTTATATGCAATGGGAAATACATTAAATATATAAATCAATCATAGCTCAAAGAATATAAATTCCACTTACACTTTCAATTGGGGATACATTATATAATTGGGGTCATGACCAAGATGGATCTGATAGACTATAAAATGGATCTCTTACCACAATAATATCACTATGGAGGGTTCTAAATCCTCTAGTCAATAAAAACTATGATATAACCCTAACTAGGTCCTATGTTTTCATATTCACTAAACTAATAACAAGTAAAGAAAAGTCTAATCTAGTGCTCACCAAATATTATGGAAAAAAGTGTGGGGTAATAAACATGAAAATTAAATATGCATAATAGAATATTAATTAAGATATATATAGGTAAGACCCTAATTCATGGAGAGAGTAATATATTCAAAATCCATTACTTATGCTACTTTTATCTACTAAAGAGAGGACAAATGTTAGAGATACTTAAAGATGAACCCATTGAGACTCAATATCTCCCTTGGCCAAATATGATTTTTAAGAGAGGTTGTTTTGGTTTGTAAGGATCACTAAGAAAATAAAAAACATCGAAGACTTCTCCACAAGGCAATATTCTTCTCCAAGTAGAAACCCTAAGCTAATACTCCTTAAGTAGAATTGCAGAAGAGAAGATTGTAAAGAATCACAAATGAATAATTAAATTTTGCTGTCTCTTTAATAATGGATAAATGAATGTGTTTATATAGGTGGATATAACACTAAACCCTTATGAAATTTTATGCTGACAAGGTCGACCCAATCAACCTTGTATTATAATTAATAAAAATAAACTAGGTCATGGACTAGGTTGGCCAAGGGCCAAACTATTGATGCAGGTTTTATGCATACCATAGCCTTAAAAAATTAGTGTCTAATGTTTTAAGATATAAATAGAGGTAAAATTCACTCTATGGCATGACTTGTAGGTATGTGGTATGTTACAACCTATTGATGGAATAGTTGTTAGGGCATGTAGGTTGTTGACAAGGTTTTTGGATGGAGGTGTGGTATCCAAGGGGTAATTAATCTCTAAGTGAGTTGGATGGGTAGAAGGCATATAATATAAAGTGGTTGGGTCTTAAAAAAACTTAAAAAATGATGGAAGGGTAAGGCAGAAATGAGGGCTCAATGGTTTTCAAGAAATACTTCTCTAGTTAGTTTCTAAATAAACTTGTGCTCTCAGAACCTATGTCTATTGCTAGCAGTTATTGTTCACACATAATCAGACATGGTTAAGAAGTCTAAAGAGATAATTATTCAATAAATTCAAAAGCCTTAGATATATATTTCTCTTTTTATGGTAGTTTTTCCACACTCTTAATCAGGAGATTATGGCTCAGGATAGTGAAGTATCTGAGGCAATTTTTACACACAAAAAAAACTACATCAAATAAAGTACGAGTACACATTCACAATTATGAATGAATTTAAACTTAATTATCCAAATAGATGTATTTACCAATATTTAAATAGTTTATTAATATCTATATATTAGTACATCAATAAAAATAATCAAGAATCCATTCATAGTTATTTCACACTAAGGATTATTGAAACATACAACCAAAGAAAGTAACAACTAATACACAAATTGAAAAGAAAATCCACAAACACATTCATTAATGATAAAAAGTGATGCTTCTCTTGTATTGAAAAATTCTCTAACAAAAATACAAGTTGGATTAAAATTGTTTTTATAGATGTGGGTAAGGGGTCACCTCATCCTCCAAGTTCATGCAAGGTTATTACATGTGATAGTCAGAACATGAGTTCTAACTATGGTCTAAAATCATATAAGATTCAACTTGTAGTTATCAATTTAAAATATCTTTTGAAAAAGATATGAAACATGTGCATGTATATAAAGATGAAGTCAATTTTTAAAATTATAGCCCAAAATGCATTCAAAACATCAAAATATATACATCATTTGAAAAGTCTTTGCCTTTTAAAGCTATATGGTCTGAATGGCCAGGGTGGTGGAAACTAGAACTTTAGGTTTATTTTTCAAAGAAAAAATATATATGTATAAATTATTTATAACCAATGAAACTATGAATAACTAAAATTAACTATTCTTGTATGTCACCTATGCTTCTCAATGGGTCTAGATCTTGACAAAGTCCACTATTGATTTGCATCATGGATCTGCTTCATGATGGAACATGAGAATGTCATTTGGCAGCTCTATGGGACCTCCATGCTCTTTATATTCATATCTCAAATGGTTTTATGCTACTTTGTATCTCTTTTCTTACTCTAATACCTTTGAAAAGTCCATGTTGATCTTAAACCATCGATTGTCTATGCTTAATTTAACATAGTTTGTAGATCTAGTACTTTGACTTATTAACTCCTATGAGATTTTGACACTTATCATGTCCTCATTATTTTGAAAATTATTTTTCAATATTATAATGTTATATAAACTATATGTATCAATGCTATCCATTGATATTCTTGGGCCCAATAACCTTTGATTTTAAAACATCTAATTTAAGTGCTTAAATTTGATATTTATGTGATCATAAACGACATCCTCATGCCATCAATGACATCCACATGACCATCATAATTTGACCCTATGTCCTTTTGTTTTTTAGCTTAATTTTGATGTTCACATGACCATCAAATAACTCCATGTGATTTTCACATTAGATTAACTCCCTGTGAGTTGGACACTTGTCATTTCCTAGTTTACTCTACTCCTACAAGTATAAATAAAAATAATAATTAGAATAATATTTTGGGAAATATATATAAAGGACCTTATATGAATATTCTAGCATAAGGTCTTAGTTTTATGAATAAAATATGATTGGGACATAGGCTAAAATATTCAATTAGGATTGAGATAGAAATAAAATACTCTTTAAGCAAGGGTGCCACTTGGTAGTATGGTATTCATTTTGGGGTGATTATTGCAAAAAAATGTTGTGATATTTATGTGTATAGAGAATTGTTTCAAAAAAAATGTCTGCAACAATTCTTTTAAAGACCCAATTCTCTTCGAAATTTTTTTTAAAGCAATTATCTTGAAGGGTCACTTTCATTAGACAAAATGTTTGAGGTGCAAATTTTGAAGGGACTGGTGGAAGGGCAAAAGGCCCATAAAAAAATTCTTGAAGGATACTTTCAAAAGGTCAAAGGGCAAGTCTGTAAGGCAAATGTCCATGATAATTATCCTGAAGGGTAAGTGAAAATTTTCTAAAGGGTAAGTGAAAAAGGTTTGAAGGATCTACTTCATGGCAAAAATTCCCAAAGGGTCTACTTCATAAGGTAAAGTTTTAGTGGGGAAAGGGTTTGGAAAAAAAGTCTTGAAGGGTAGGTTTCATAAATCTCAAAGGGTATGTTCCCTTATGGTCATTACTTCAAAAAAATTATATTGATAAGGTTGCTTTGGGAATTATTTTAGGCCTTTTATGTTGGACAAAATATCATAAGATAAAAAGTTTGAAAGGTCATTTTCATCGGGGAAAGGGCCCATGATAAAATTCCTAAAGGATATTTTCAAAAGGTTGAAGAGAACTTTAAAAAAGGGTAAAAGGCATGATATCTTAGACAAAATGTCTAAAAGAATTTGTCAAAGGGTAAAATATCTTGGATAAAATGCCCAAGACAAAAATATTGAAGGGTATGTCTCAGATGGAAAAGGCCCAGGAAAAAAGTCTCAAAGGGAAAGTACAAAGGGAAGAATGTCTTAGACAAAATGTTTGAAGGAATGTGTTGAAGGGTTGGTCTCAAAAAGGCCAAAGGGAATGATGTCTTGGATAAAATGGCCATGATAAAAGTCCCATAATAATAAGTTTGAAACATAAATGTTGAAGGAATTCAAATAATGGACAAAATACCTGACAAAGACAAATTGCATAAATCTAATAAAGATAAACACAAAGACATAAGCCCAATAGAAAAAATTAGACTATGAACACAATACCAATGTCATTTTACTAAAGTATGAAAAGGATAATAATCAATCTTCTCCTAGATTTTACATAAACATATAGAAGAGGGGCTCAAAATCAAGACCATATTCCATAAAATGGGTCCCCATTCATATAAAGAAAGAGAGGATGTTAGGTACAATAAATGGAAACTTACAAGGGAAATACTCCTGAGTATTCAAGAACCCAAAACTCTAGTTTGCAATCTCAAATTATTCATGAAGTACACCACAGAATAATACTTAAATTAGAAACATGAAAAAGACTCCTAAGTTAATTCACATAACATACTTTCCTTCTAATTTCTTGGATTTGTGTGTGTTAAAACATGTAGTTTATTTAAGCCTTGTGATAAGTTTTTTAAAGGTTTGATGAATCTGTAGGTTTCATTCTAGTATCTATTAAATCTCAAAAATAAGGGAAGCTTAGCTATTTCTCTACTTCCATCTAGGCATCCATAGCCCTGATAGAGATACCTTGGGCTCATTCTCCTTTTATTTTTATTATTTTCTTTTAGTCATGGCTTGTGGTAAATTTACCTTATTTCATCATGTGAGCCTTTTAATTTTATTTATATTTTCTTTTGCTCTTTTGAACTCATTGGTTCTTTCCTCTTTTGTTTTTATTTTTCTCTTATTTTATTATTGAATGGAAAATAGAAGAGCTAGAACCCCAGTGAGCTGGTATAATTATAAAGCAAATTATTACTAGAACATCCCTGTCAACTACACCTATACCCAAAATTATCACTTTCAATAGGTTTTTAATGTGATAAGTGCATTTGACCTAATAAAAAATAAAAAAAATTATAAATTTGTATGAATTACTCTGAGAGTAACTTCCACGTGCCTAGTAAAAGTATTCAATTATGACACCATTCAGAATAATCCACGATTACCTACCTTCATCCTAAAGACTCAAAAACATAGAAATAAACCTAATCTGTAAAGTAGTCCCAAAGTGTCAAAAATTTTATTTTCCCATTTTTTACAAGTCAATATTATAGGTACAATCCATTGAGAGGGGGTGAATAGGTGGTGGAAAATAATATAATTTAATTTCCAAACCCTTACAAATACTTAAGCATTCAATATAATCATTCATGAAGCATACAAATCATTCATAGCAGTTAACAATGAGCATAATGTAATATCACATACATAACACAAGATCTACATGGGAAATATTCTTGGGAAATAAAACCCACTCTCAATCTTACAAACACATGGACTACTATCCTATAAGATGATCAGAAACAAGAGACTGATCAAGTCTTTATGATCAATAATCTTGGTCAAGTCCTTCTAACCTAAGGCCTTTAGTGAAATAGTTGTTCCAAAAGGAGCACCTACCCCTAAGATGATCAAGTAATTTTTATCACCTATTCAATCAATTCCTTCTGACCTAAAACCTTGATCAAGTCCTTCTGACCAAAGGTCTTCAGTGAAACCCTATTTCACAAGGAACAACTACCCCTAAGTAAGATCAAGTCATTTAGACCCTCCTTGAAAATAATACTTTCACCTTAAAATTTATGTATTAAACACCTAATGATGGTCCTATTGATTATCTAACAACCACACAAACTCTCTCTAAAACATATAAGCCTCTCACTAAGGCATGGCATAATCTCTCTCCTTCACTCAAACAATCCTCATATGCACACTTAGATCTCTTCACATAACTTCAAACTATAATAACACTATAATATCATTATAAACATTATCTACATATCATACACACAATCCTTAATCTTCTCTATGCATCAACCCAATATCTAGCCACTTTCACTCTCTGCTACTTTCCTTCACTCTCCAACTCTCTCACATACAAGTCTCTCTCAAATCACTCCCAAGTCTCTCGCTTACCAATTTATAAACCAACACATTTAGTTTCACTATATATAGAGAAATCATGAATTAAAAATATCAAAATATTTCCTTTTTGGCCATAAAACATGCCTTTACCCTTAATGCATCTCATATGGGTCACACTTAACCATAATCCCCTTTCAAAATAGGCCTAAGTCACTTTTAGTTCCTATGGAGACCCATTAAACTCTTTGACATTTCTATGATAAAACAAAGAACATAGGAAAAATTTCCAAAAACATAGACCTACTCCACATGATCCTTTTGGCATCCTTAAATGATCATAGTTGCTAAAACACTCTTCTACTAAAGCCCAAATAGCTCAAACACTTCTATGTACGCATAGTCATTATGAATGAAAATATAGTTGACTTCAAAACCTTTGTTTATAATGGATATGATTGTCAAACCTCAAAATTGTGCATAAATCATCCTCATGAAGTATAAAACATTATCTAATAGCCAAATCACCAATATATATTGAAACAATATCAAAAAGCTCGAACAATCTTCTCAGGTCCCTTATAAAACATATACAAAAACATAGAAAAATTTAGAGCTCAATATATTTTTATATACACACTTTCAAAAATTCAAATAAATATTTCAATATATGCTTTGGAATCCTCTACAAATTTTCTTTTTACACCATGAGAAAATTCTACATAAATTGAAAGATATAGCACAAAAATTAGGCATTGGTCTTTTCCTTTACAAAATCAAATAGTCAAAATTAAACTTCAAACACATTAACCTCATATCATGTAATATTTTAATATTGACACATCTAACTCCATCAATATTTTTGGATCAGTTAGGTCTTTATCTTATAGTGCTCATCATTCGATCAATCTGTACAAACCTTTACTCATCATTGGATCCATATCCTTTACCTTTACTCAGTCATTAAACATCGATCACTTCTTACCAATGCACTCAAAATGCACTGTTAAATCAATCTTGTATGATCACCCATGAGCCATTATATCTTAACTATCTCTATATCTTTAACATCATGCAAATTTACTAAGTATAGGTACTAACTACAATTTACCTAGAGAGTTAACTTTGCACAGATATATCTTTTGCCTTGATCAATATCATGACCTTGAATTTACACCATATGAACATCTTTCATAGGGTAATACAAACATGTCAAAAAATAATCCTAAAACCTTCACTTGTGTAAGATATAATTCCATTAAAATTCCTTCTCAAAATTTTCTATCACAAAGCCAACTATGTCAAAATCTGCTTAGAATGCCAACTTTTCTCATGCATATCTTCTAATGCACTTCATCGTGTGATCTAAAATTTAGTGTAAAATAAATAGGCTCAAAAATAAACAAACCCATATGATCAATTTCTCTTAACATCTTCACACATGTAATATATATCACCATAAAAAATGACTACTCAGCTTTTCTTATCATATGTAAATTTGGCTATGTAAAAACATAGTCAAACTGCCTAAGAGCAAAACTTCACACAAGCATAAATTTTTACATGATTTAGCACTTGCCTTGAAATTTAGCACAAAAAACTAGGAAAAATAATTAAAAAACCCATATGATCACCTTCTCCTGAAATGTCAACATGTACAAGATATAACTTCATCAATATGCTTACTAAGCTCTTTCTAGCCACATGCAAATTTGGCTAAATATGGGAAAAAAATTAATTCTATCTTAGAATATAACTTTTCATCCTCATATACTTGAATATGATTCATCAAATGAATTTATATATAGTGCATAAAAACTATGGACTAATTTGATCACAACCATATGACTAACTCTCCCTGACTCATCCATATGTGGCAATGGTGATGTCATCAAACTGCCTACTTAGATTTTCTACTACTAAATCCAAACTATCTAGATGAAAACTATGGACTACTAGATAGAATACACTTATTAAAAAAATCTCTCAAATCATATATAACATCGTTGGGACTTCTTACACATGATCTAATCACCATACTCATCCCTGAACATCTCTAATCATGCCAAAATAGAAGATTAACCAAGCCAACTTCAAGCACACTAGGACAAACACATTACACACTTTGTCATTGTAACTTAAGATATAAAATCACTTCATCCACTCAAAATGACACCTCTATGACATCACCATGACATCATTGAAAGTTCTCCAACAATCTCTTGCTTTGTCATTGATGTCAACAAACATCATATATAACAATATACAACTCACCTTCTCTTTTTTCAAACTCTCCCATAGAAGGAAATTTCTCCCCATTTAACACAATGAAAAAATAAACACCAACTAATCCTAAGGACCTAAAAATATAATAAATAGGAAATGAACATATTATAAATATGATACAAACTCCTCCTTACCTTGAGCCTACTTCAGCTTGCCTTGTCAACATCCTCTTGTTCCATTCCAACACTCTCTTCAATCAAACACTATAACCAATGAAGAAATAACACACAAAAGAACTAAAATATAATATAAATTACCAAGAAACATCTAAGAGGGACTCCCCCTAATACTTCTAATACATTTAATCATTTGATCATCTTTAGATCTCTACACACCATGAAGAACCACCACATAGGATTACTAGCCTTCTCTTTCAAGACACTTCCATGACCACCAAAAAAGCATCATACCACTCATAAATTAGGAAAACATGTTATAAACCAAATTGATAACTCACCTTGATATATTCATGCTTTATGCTTTTGGATAAACTAAACAAAAATTAACATTTCTTCACACTAGGCCTATCTAATCTCCTTATAGCCCTACTTGAAACTTGTAGAGCCCACAACTTTTAGTAGACACACATTCAGGACCTAAAAATTCATATATATATAATTATTATATTCCCCCTCAATCAAACCAGTTTCAAATAACTAACTCATCCTCTACAACATACTTCCTTCTCAAACCTACTACCCAATTAGGCCTCTAATTTGATAATAACTTGAATAACTTGAGAATAACAAATCCTCAAAACTCTATGGAGCTTGATTTGACAACACATTTGTTCCATTCAACATATTAAGAAGTCTCATACCTCAGATCATAAGGTAGACCACCTTTCTATCAAAGCCCAAAACCTTAGAATCTCAAAAATAAATAAAGACAATATAGTACCTTCTAGTCAATGTCCACCTCTAAATTTTTATATAAACTTGAAGATAACCATTACACACTTCTAGACCACAAATTGAGATTTAAAACCATTAGGAACATTTAATACCTTTAGATCATAAAGCCACCTAGAGCATGCTAGAATAAGGTTAACTGACCTTTCTATATAAAAAGATTACCTTGACAAGTCACAAATCCTCCTTTGTCATCTCAGAACATTCAATCTTACCCAAAAAATAAAAAACACCACACCAACACTTGTTTCTCCACTTGAAAGGAGTCTCTTAAGAATCATAGACTGAGACATCATTTGTATGTAATATAAAATGCATCATGTTTATAAATCGATCCTGGCTCAGAGAAAATAGAACATACCTAGACTTCTGATTGGGAATACATTTGTTAAGCAAGATAATGACCAATATTGGGATCCTCTAGACCTGATTATGGGATAAATTTTCATAATACACCATGTGAGTTAGGGTTTAAAAGCCTACAGTCTAACATAATCATGAAACAACCCTAAAAGAGTCCTAAGGTTTAATATTCACCTATTCTAATAAAGAAGAGATTAAATCTAATCTATTGTACACCAAATATTTTTGCATAATAAAGGGGTTAATAAAAAAATAAAAACATGTATAAGATAATATCAATTAGGCTAAGTATGAGTAAGACCCTAATACATGGAATATGAATATTAATATTATTTGAGCCAACACTTATGCTACTTCTATCTATTAAAGAGAGGAGAACAAAGTTATAATATACTTACTTGAATGTGAACTCATTGAGACTAAATCTCTCCCTTGGCCAAAGGGGCTTCTTAATAGGTCATTTTGGTTTGTAATTATGACTAAGAAAGGATAAAATATCTAAAAATTATCCACAAGACTAGATTCTCTAGGTAGAAACCCTAAGCTAAGATTCTCCAAGTAGAAACCCTAAGCTAAGATTCTTCAAGTAGAATGGTGGAAGAGAAGATTGTAAAAAGTGAGACTAAATAATAACTCTTGATTGCATATTGAAATAATGATGAAATGATTTTATATTTATAGGTAGACCTTGCCCTAAATCCTCCCAAAAATGTCACTTGTATAGGGTCGATCTGGTTGACCTTGTATGTTTTCAAGGATAATTTACTAGGTCTGAACTAGGTCAGCCAAAAGGTTAACAAACCTAAAAAGTGAAAAATACCCCTAGACTATACAGGGTTGACCTAATTGACCTAGTATATCCAATTATCCAAAAGGGAATTAAGGCAAGAAAAGGAGGATGGAAAGAGGGAAAATACTAGAAGAGAGTGCAAGGGAGGAGTAATAACTTAGGGAATGGTTTCAAGAGATAGTTGGATTGGTAATAATGTGGAAATAAGGGATAATAATCCTATAAATCATAAAAGATCTACCCACACATTTCTTGGTGCACCTCTTAAAGCATGGACTTAAATAAATTGAGTCTTGATGGGTTCCTACAAGATCTAAAACATCAGTATTTGATAAAAGGTTTAAAATATTATGCGTATACATATGCCCCACTTGAATCTCATCACGTGTCATTAAGGTACAACAAGGGATGGTGCTTCAAGAAAGAATATAATAACACATAATGTTGATGCTAAAAAAAAATTATTTTAAAGAATAAAATAACTAAAATTAAATGACCAAAAATTAAATAACTAAAAAGAAAATGTAGTGCATAGTAAAATAACTAAAAATAAAATTTAATGCATATCTTAACTTACCTTTATGAAGGGATGATTGTTTGTTGTGTTACTATTTTTTATTGTGTAGGGAATAAAGACTACTTTTGAAAAACCCAAGAATACAAAACTAAAGAGTAAAAATAAATGAACATAAGAAAATCCAAGATAACTAGTGATATGAGGATGAGAATGAGATGTACTTATAAATTTGGAAAGCTAGGGTGACAAGTGATATGTTAGACCAAATGACTGAGTCAAACAATAAGAGTAAATTAGGTAATTGAAAATCCAAGGCTAATATAGACTAAAAAACTCAAAAAATTTATCCTTAAGTAAGAAAGGCAAACTCACCAAGTCAAACTAGGGATTCATGTCAAATAAGTTCATAATAAAAATAAATCAATTATGAAAGAAGAAAAAAAAAATGGTAAAACAACATGATGAGTGAGCAGTAACAATCCACATCTCACTCAATAATGTAAAAAGGTGCATAAAAGTGTAAAACAACATTGTCGAGTGAGAAGTAATAAGCCAACCTCACTCAACACTAGAAAAAGGGTATGAAATCAAGTGTCTATGCTATTTTTAAAGTAAAATAATTATAAATGGTAAAAGGAAAGTAAATTAATTATAGTAATGCAATTATATAATGAAAAGAAAGAAGTAATCCATAGTTGTTCAAACATGTTGTTTCACTCTAAGGATAGATAAAATTCATATAAAGTAGTGATAGCATGTTTTTAAGGGGTGAAGAATAAGGAATTAAAGAAGGGAAAACAAATTTAGAATCATAATTTGCATATTAAAGGGGGAAAATTAAATGGATAGAGGGGAGAATGAAGAAAAAACCAAGGTAGAGGAACTCTTTATCAAAGTCAAGACACTCAAATTAGGTTTGTCAAAATAAGAGGACTTTCAACCCTAAAGACCATGAAGAGCTTTTCTTTGCAACACAAGTATTAGGTTAAAAAATTAAGTATAAATATCATCACATGAAGGCTAAATACATGAAAAGTGAAATGGACCTGCCTCCCCACAATGTGTTCCCCATTCCTCAGGACCCCTTATAGAGCCATCGGTCTAATGTGAACATTAGGTACTTACATGAGAAATTAGGTAACACCATCAAGTTTTTTGAATTCCCATATTCCAATATACTAACCTACCACACACCAAGGGACCTCATATTTATGTGATGCCAACTATGGAGTTTGAGATTCAATTAGAGATAAAATATGTGCTTGTAATCATGTCGTTTAGTGTGATGCTGACTTTTGAGATTTGTATGTTGAATTTTAGATATCATTACCTGTTGATTCAAATGATTTGGATTTTAAATTTCTTGATAGATTTTTCTATTCCTCCTCCATAAATATTTGGAAAACCAAATATGGGTACTAAATATGACTTTTATTTGAATACGTGGGATAAGGTTTCTAAGAGAGAACTTCAAAGAGCATGGGGTCTAAGAGTTTCATAAATATAGGTGAAATAAAAAGTGCTATTTTGAATTCGACCTTGGTTTATCTAATGTGGAGTGAAAGAAAGGGGAAACTAAGAGGAATGACACATGGAATAATTTGAATTACTTCAAATTAAAAAAAATGTTATGAAGGGGAAAAAATGGATACAATGATAGTAAAGTGTGATTCCTTATCATGAGAATGAGCGAAATGGAGGAAAACATGATAACATAAATTTTTATGTAGATTCCATCTGAAAAAAGAAACAAAAGCTAAAGTTGAGAACAAGGATCAAGAACATGAAAAGATGGTGATTTTATAAAGATGTCCTAGTCCTATCCATAGTCTTACAATGCAACATCATAAAATAAGGAAAAGAGAAAGCAAAGAAATGGTAGTTTTATGATGGATGATGGGTCTTATCCAAGTCTTATAAAATAACTCATAAAAAAAACCCAATAGGTGTCAAACGAGAAAATTCAAGAAGAAAAATAACACTATGGTACATCAAGAAACCAAAATACCAAAAGGGAGGACTAAAGGTTTGTGAAAGGAAGGAAATTGCTACAGAGGGAGAGACCCATGTAAGTAACCTAAAAAAATTGTTAATTAGATGTAATTAGAAAAAATTAAAAGAAATAAATGTTTAGGCAAATTACTTTTTGAGGAATTGTGTGCTGGTGGGCTCTTTAAAAACATGGCCTTCATTGGTTTGAAGGTGATAGGTACCTAGACCAAGAATATATTTAGCTAAATATGGGTCCCACCATTTTTGAGTGTATTTACCTTCTTTATCATGAGTTTATTATAATTTAAGTACAAGATCACCAACATTAAAAGTGCAAATTTTAACATGTCATTGGGTAATGTGAGCCTTGTATTGTTAGTTATGTTGTAAGGCAGAAAGATGATGTTCATCAAGAAGATCAAGTGAATAAATATGATCTTAACATAATTATTTATTATGAATAATACCATGAAGAGATATACAAAGAGAGGGAAGCTCAAATTCTAAAGGAAGAACTGATTCAAAACCATAAATTAGGAAAAATGGATTTGCCCTAGTGGTAGTACGTATGCTAGTCTGATAGGCCCAAAGTGTAGGGTAGATATGAATATTCCAATCTATGTGGGTTTCATGAATTATATTTTGAATTTTTTTTTTGAGAATTATTTTATTGGCATTGGCTTGGCTATTGTATTGTGGATGATAAGGCATGAAAAAATTGTGATTGATCTTGAATTTATTGAAAAGTTATTTAACATGGTTGTTTTTGAAATTACCACCATTATATAAAATGATGGTATATGGAACACTAAACTAGAAAATTATTTGATTAAGAAAAAATATGGAAATGGTAGGATTAGTGATGTTAATAAGGGGCATGGCTTCTACCCACTTAGTAAAATATTTGGTAGTGGTGATGATAAAGACATGTCCATCTTGGGAGCAAGGAAGTTTACCAATGAGATCAAATTCCAAAGTGGAAAATGGACAAGGAGATTTGGTATTTTGAAGTTAGGCTAGAGTTGAATGGATTAGATCATCATGAAGCTAACAAGGATTACACTTTTTGGCATATTCAATTATATCCTTTTTAAGAGTAGGCCAAATTTTACCCATACATAGGTATTTGTGGGCTATAACATGTCTGCTATAGTGACCACCACAAATTCCCCCATGTGCTTGTTCAAGAAGAGGAGGGACCTCATCTTGCATAACACAATAGAGTAAGTTACCTTCAACATTGCGATAATAAAGGATGTTATGTTGAAATACATATTTGAAAGCTTGTTTATGAATGTGTGTCTTTTCATGAGAATGTAAATTAGGAGGATAAGTTTGATGTTCCATGAATTGAGTAATGTCTTTATACTAAGGGCTTTGGTGAATGGTAATAGCCTTGACATGTCAAATAAATGAATTTGGTGGTTGAGTTGAAGACAAGGATTTTATTATTTGTATAAAAAAAGAAGGATTGAAAATAACTTGATGAGAATGAAATAGATATGTTGATGATGCAAGAGAATTAGAAATGGAATTTTGATCTCTAGGAATAGGATCAATAGTGAAAGAGATGAAATCCTTAGTAAGAGTGGTTAAAATTTGAAGATATGTGATGAGGTTCTTAGTTTTACATTGATAATTACCACTGACTTGGTGGTAAATAAGATGACAATCACCTAAATCATGAATTTATTGAATGTCTAAGTCAAGATTATCTCTCATGCCTAGAATAATAGCTTTGTACTCAGCCATATTATTGGTGACATCAAAGATTAAGAAAAAATTTAAAGGAATGATCTTGACAAGAGGAAAAATGAGAATGAAACCTACCCCAGCTCCTTGAAGGCATTTAGTACCATCAAAGTAAAGGTTACAAGTATCCTCATACAAGTCAAAATTAACTTCAGGGAGCTCCTCGATAACTAATTTTAGTTTATTAGTACCAAAGGGAGTGGAAGATTCATCAAGTTAATTAGCTTCAAGATCAGTGGTAAAGCTATGAAAGCAATCTTTGAGAGAGATAGATTGATTAAGACCTTCAATGTAAAGTAAATTATCATCTAAAGTATCATCTTGAAGAGAATAAGTGGCTAGTACGGGATCTATGACAAGTTGATCAACTATGACTTGCCCTTTGACAACTTTTTGAGTGATGATGTAGATATTAAATTCCATAAGGAGGACAATCCATATTATATCTCTAGGAAGAAAGGATTTGGAGAAGAAATGATGAAGGGGGTCAGAATGAACAATGAAATAAGTAGTTTGTTAAATCATATAGTGACAAAGATTTTTAGCTGTGAAATAGATGGTGAGGAAATCATGCTTAATTTTGGTATAATGTGTATCATAGTCGATAAGGCCTTGGCTAATGTATATATAACATACACTCTTTCAATATCATATTGATGGGAAAGCATTACCCCAACTAAAATAGGTGTGGAATAAGTATATAGAATCAAGGGTTTATCATTAGAAGTAGAATGAAGTGTAGGTGGATGAAGCAATGACTCTTTCATATGATCAAGGGATTTTTGACATGGGTCTATTCATTCTAAATCAGTACCTTTCTTGAGAAGGGAATTGATAGAGTGAATTTGATATAACATTTTATGGATTAATCATCTAATTTCCCTAAGTTTACCTAAATAAGTATGAATATTGGGAATAAAATGAGGAATAGACATGTTGATGACAACATTAATTTTGGTAGGATCAACATTGATGCCATGGAAAGAGACTAATAATCCTAAAAAGTTTCTAGATGTGACTCCAAAAACACATTTTTAAGGATTAAGTATAACATTATATTTAAGGAGATGGTCAAAGATGATAACAAGTAGAAAGATGATTTTTATGATGTTTAGATTTAACAATAAGATCATCCACATAGGTTTCAACGATTTTATGAATGAGATCATGAATGATGTGAGTCATCACTCATTAGTAAGTGGCTCTAGCATTTTTAAGGCTGAAGGGCATTTTGACATAGTAATAGGTGCCCCTTTCCATGGCAAAGGTAGTCTTATGTTGGTCCTCAAGGGTAATATGAATATTATTGTATCCTAAGAATCCATCCATAAGAAGTAACATTTTGTAACCAATCATGGAAACAATAATAGAATCTATTAAAGGTAAAGGGAAGTTGTATTTGGGATAATCAAGATTAAGATTAGGAAAATCAATAAAAATGTGAATGACCATAGTGACCTTTTTTCAAATTGGGACAATGTTAGAAACCCATTCATAATAATCCACTGGTTTGATAAATTGAGCATCAAGTAATTTGATGATTTCCTTATGACATAAAGTGGAAATTTTAGATGGAAATTTTCTTTATTTTGGATGCACAGTCTTGACATTAGGATATGTAATGATATTATGAACCACAATTCTAGGGTCAATTTCAGGCATGTCCTTGTAAGAACAAATGAAAGCCTCATGATATTTGTCAAATAATAAGATAAAATTATCATGTTTGGTAGGTGAAAGATCTCAAGAAACATTAATTAGTTGAGGAAAAGATGGAGTACCATATTTGATATGAGTGGTTTATTCAATAATCATGGAATTTCCATCTTGAAAGTGTTATGGTGCATTAGGTAAGGCATAATTTGGATTTGTGTTGGGATCAATGCTAGCAATAAAGTTGTTAAAGCAAGGAGTTTTAGTTTGGAAATTTCCAATTTTATGATGTTGCTAAGGAATTTGAATTTCTTAGAAATAAAGTAACTCAAGGATAGATTTGTTACTAGGAAAGTTAGGAAGAAGACCATAATACTTGACATCTACTTCAAGATATAAAATTTTATTTCCATGGTGATCATACTTAGAATGAATATAATGAACATCAATTGCCTTGGCATCTAGTGTAATTTTAGGAGTAGAAAAAGTAGATCGATCAGTAGAGATTGGAATATTCATGGGTTTAATGATAGGATAAGGATTAGATATAATGATTGGATTGATAGGTGGTAAAGGAGATGTAGATATTTCTGAAGGTTCAGAAGGTATAATTTACTCTACCCCTAAAAGAGTATTGATAATAGGAGGATTGGTAGGAAGTAAATGACCCTCATGATCTAAGGTATGATCCACATAAATGGTATGAACATCTTGATTGAAATAATGCATTTAGGCTAAGATTTTTTGATAATGTTAGACATCTAAGTCTCTAGATTGATCTTGGGATATTATATAGTTATCATCATATGTTGGAGAAATTGTACATGCTTGAGAATTAAGAGGAGTTTTAGAGGGTAAAATCCCAATATTACTGAATATATGAAGAGACATGATGAGAGGATCTTAAAATAATTTATCCACTCCAAAATCATTGCAATGAAGGCATATTTTGGTAGATAAAGATCCTGAGTATTGCATGGAGGGGAAAAAATTGGTAATCTCATCCATGAGAGGAATAGTATGGTCTCTTAGTAAGAGAGAATGAGGAAGCAATTATGAAATGTATGGAGGTAGATTAGTAATATTGCAAGTACATTGAAATACATTGGGCTCATCATCATTAGAATCCATAAGAGTAACTTGTAAATTAGGATTCATGTTAATGAACTCAGGTAAAGGATCACTATTGATATTAGGAATCATAGGAACATGATAATGTAATTTAGGATTAGGTAGTTGGATACTTCATGGGTTATGATTAGATCCATGATTATACCATTTTCCATTATGTAAGAATTTAATTCATTATCTATTATAAGAAGCAATGTCCATCATTCGATGAGTCCATGGATCACCAAGGAGTATGTTGTAAGATAAAGGTAGATCAAGGACTATAAGCTTGTTTGAACTATTTTAGGTCCTATGGTTAATGAAATACAAATACAACCAAGTGGCTTTTTATTTGTCTTATAAAAACCATAATAGGTAAGATTTGTTTGCTTTAGATGATCCTTCTTATAACCAAGTTATTGTATAATCCATAAAGAAGTGATATTAATACCAAAACCTTCATCAACTAGAACTTTTCAAATAAGAGTTGTATTAATGGTGACTTTTATGAAAAGTAGTGAATCATCAACACAAAAAATAATGTCATCATTTATCATGTCCTCTTCAAGGAATTCAATAGAGGGCTTGGAATAAGGACACATAGTTTCAATGGTATCGACCTTGGTAGGTTGAGATTCAATTGAAGTTGGTTTTTCATGTATGGAAGATAGATCTTCAACATCTTAAAGTTGTTACATAAGGAAATTATGATGATAGCATGAAGTGAAAACCAACTCCATGAGTGGAATTTTATAAGGCATATAATTAAGTTCTTCAATAAAATTCCAATGAGATTTAGAAGAACTAGCATGAGGTTTAAGAGGTAAATTAGACTTTATAGGAATAGATGTGGTTGGAGGATTAGAAGGAGGAGATGGTTCATTTTGGGATTTTAAAGAAATATTATTAGTTTTAGTATCTTTAAGAAGTTATTACTCTAAAGATGACTTTTTAGGCTTGGTAATGGGATCTTTGTGAGCTAGTTTGTGATGATAGTTGACCTTAGCAGTGTTGACATATTGAGAATTATTAAAGTATTGGTCATAATCAATGTCAATGGCATAAATATCCTTAGAAGTTTATTTATTATTTGAATAGGATTTTTTATTGTTAGAGGTAGAAGATTTATAATTTTTTAATTTTTGAGACGCACTAGTGTACTATTGATGATGAAGATTGATCATAGATTCATGGTTGAATGAATCACTAAGTACATAAGAGACATCAAATATAGTTAATACTATAAAATATTCATGATATTGTCCAATTTTGGCATGGAACCAACAAAATATATTTGGATCATACCACTTAGGAGGAGTATTAGGATAGATGAAAGGTTTCAAGGGTGGTAAAAATTATTTCATTTACTGAATCAAAAGAGGTGTATGAGAAGGTGAAGGAACATTGTTTTGCAAAATCATAATTTGGTTTATGGATTATTAATAGTGATATTTGAAAATATCCTTTAAAAAATTTTAGATTAGGTTCTAATTACTTCATGAGAGAGTTTTGAGTTTAGCTTGATCAAGAGCTTCATTTAGCATTTGGGGAGCAAAGGTTAAAACCTTATATTGAAGAGTGGGAGTAAAAGAAGTGATAAAAGTTTGAATAATTTATCATTAGTCATGTTATGATTCGATTTATAGGCTAATTATTTCCATCTTTTGATATATTCATGAGTTGATTTAGTGGGAGATTATTTAGTATTGATGAAGTGGCTAAGATAATTTTTGGGAAGATCATTGTGTTGAAACTCTTTAACCAAAAAATTATTTAAATCTTTAAGTTTCAAAATAAAATGTTAGGAAAGTTGATTATACCATTTTAATACATCACTGGTAAAATTTTTGACTAAGAGTTTAGTTGCAACAAAGGTATTAGTTTAGATCCACTCTTTTTAAAGGTTGTCAAAGGCTTTAATAAATGAGGTAGGGTCTTTATTCTCATCATATTTTATAGTTGGATATATGTTTCCAATATCAATGGATACAATAAATGGGGATAAATGCTTATTTTTAATTATTTGAATCATTTTGTTATTCATTATGGGTTGAGGAATAACATTACCTAAGGCATCCCAAAGAGGTGAAGGAATGAAATTAGGAATACCTTAAGGATGAGTAGTTGGATATTTATTAGACACATTTATTAAATGTTGTTGAATTTGAATCATTTGGTTGGTGTTAGAATTTTCCATTATATTTATTTATAAGATAACTTGGGCTAAAAGTTGGTTTGTATCAGGAGGTGGGTTAGTGTTGGTAGGATCACTCCCTAAGTTGGTGTTGTCACTTATATTTTCACCCTTTGATGAGATTCCTCAGCTCTAATCATATAAGTGGCACAATGGAAACATCTCACTTTCTGTGGGTAGTCAATTTGGTGAGATGAATCTCTTGAATGAAGGGCTAGCTCCCTAGATATGCCTTAAAACACATTCACCTATACTAAATAATTATTTATGGGGAAAAGGGTTAGAATTTGAATTAAATAAAACCTATTATATGGGGTGATGCACCAAGATTTTTACCATAAGACTATTTCACTCCACTTTTGAGACAAGGTAACAACACTAGTCTACGAATCATAGAATGCACTAACATCAGTATTTCAATATGGGTGCCATATATGAAGAATATCCATGATAAGTGGAAAAATAGATAATTTTATAGATGTTAAGGGTTACACTTAATAACATGTCCATATACTTTAAAAAACTTAGTATGACCTGCTAGGCATGGGATCACTTGCATCAAACATGGAAGGATTGAGAGAAAGCAAGGATAAATGAATATCTCTTAACCATTCACTATACATCTATTCATAAAATTTAAAAATATGATGTATGAAATAAAACTATATTGAATTTATTTTTTAAGTAAATTAAAATTTCAAAACTAGTAGGGCTTTGCCATACCTGGTGTGGTATTAGATTACAAAGGCCAAAAATGGCAACTCTTATAGAACTTGAGAGAGAGAGAAGAAGAGGAAAGTATAAGGGTCATAAGGAAACTTTTAAAGATGATAAAATGAGTTAATTATGAATAATTAAGTTATATTGGATGAACCATGCAATTTTAGGAATTACAAGTGTCCATACAAGGCATAAAACTCATGAAAAGTGGTATGCAATTCCTTGTGTTGGCTTTAAAAAATTGCCTTCATGATTGGCCTCCTTTAAATAGCTCATTAATAACTAGTAAAATTTATAATGATTGTAAATAATTGGGAAATTATTATTCATTACTCTCCATGAATTTTTTTAGGTTTAGTCATTTGGAATCAACTGGAAAGGAACCATCATCATCTGCAGTCCAAAACACTCTTCTTTCATGCAACTTGCACACTTGGCTACAAATTTGGATATAATTTATAATTAAAAATGAATGGGAGTGAGTGTATTAAATTTTTAAATACCCTAAATTTCATTATAATCATCAATCACACCTTAAAATCACTGCACTTAAAGTTTTCCACCTTCTTCACTAGCTTGTCTAATAGGCCAATATTGACTAGTTGAGATGAAGCACCTGGTTTGTATAATTAGGATTTTTTACTTGGAATTAAATGAAAATAATTAGTTATAAAAATTATAAATATTACTTCCAAATTTATTTAATCTTTAGACTCCTCCTATAGCCTAGATAATGCATAAAATTGTCAAGAAATCATGTTTTGCACCTTGTCCGTACAAGTCCATACAATAAAAAATAATGGGAGGTATCTTGAGTTATTCATATGAAACTTATAATATGTTTAATGTTAAAAATATTCAATTATATTATATATAAAACTCCATTTCTCCAAACTAGTCCTTGCAAGGGTTTAATTAAGGTTTTAGGCCTATTTCTACTCTTAAGGTTTGTTCATAAGAACCTGACGTTGAAGTTTCCAACCAATTCAAAAATTTAATATTCCAAACATTCATCATACCTAAAATAATATATAATCCATTAAAACTCTCCAAAAATATGTGAGCATTTGAACTTGACCTATCAATCTCCTTCCTCCATTCGAACAAACCTGAGTTGGTTCTTGAGTCAAAAAAGGGATTTCTTGTGTTTTTTTGCCTTTAAAAATATTTAACACATATTATGTACCCCCATATAAATTATACAATTAATTTTAATTCTCATATCATTTTATAGTTTTGAATGACCTCTTATTTGGCTTTAGGCTTGAACCTTGCCTAATAGGCTTGACTGCACCTTAGGGCTCAGAATGAATTTTTATGGTTTTCCTTGCTTTAAAATAGATCAAAAAAATATAATATTATCCCATAGACATATCACAATAAATTTTAAATATCACCTATGGCTAAAAGTGAAAATGATCTCACACTTGGTATTCATGCCTGGAACTACCATATAGGCTTGCCTATAACATTGAAGGTTTTGAGCATTCTATTTAGTTTATAATATATTTTAAAGGATTTTAATTTTTTTATGGATTATTTAAAACCTTCCCACCTTATTTAATGTTTATTTTTATTTTGGTCCACCATCTTACTCCTTATCTTCTAAAAACCTACCAATTTTGACCCTAGGGAAGGGCCCTCTATTTGAGATAAAATAGAGGGAACTTCCCCTATTAAATCAGAAAAAGTGGAGGTTTTTGTGGCTCCATTAACTAATAAAAATGTTTTGTATAAAATTTTATCCCTTATTTTAGTGATTTTACCTCTCAAATTCTTTAAAATCCAAGACTGAACTCTTCATAGGTAGACTATGTGCATGATAGTAAGAAATGACTGTGTATTGCCCTTGAAAATTCATTTATTAGTTCAATATTTATAATTATGGTTCCATTAGGTTTTTTATAATATTATTAAGGTTTCCTCATCTCCATTTATAACTAGATCTTCCAACATACTCCTTATACCCCTTACTCAGTCAAAATTGAGTTCCAATTGTGACTCTGTTTACTTCAGAATAGGGCTCACCTGTAGGTCATCATGCATAGTTTTAGGTACTAAAACATTACACAAGCCCCCTTGTATAACTCCATAGTCTTTTATCAGTAGTTTTAACTCATTCTCTATACACTTAGGTTAAATTCACATTAGTGATCATGCTTCCCTTATGAGGGCTTGTAGGTGTAAATTATCTCTCTAAAGGACCTTGATTATGATGTGCATAGGTTTTTATTTAAATAGTCAGGAACATCTAGTATTTTATTTTACCCTTATTTACCTTGAATGTCTAAAACACTCTCAAAACCCCATACTTAGGTCACTATCTATCTCAGTCACTTAAATTTGGTTGTGTGATGTCATCAAGACCTATATGTGTTAGTCATATGACCTATATCATTAAATTGTGATTTATAAACTCATTTAAACTTTTCACACCATTATATAACCATAGTAACTCTTATCATTCTTGGGATAAGGTATATAACCAAGGTTATCAAACTCAATCCCTTTGACAACCCTATAACCAACTTGTAAGCTTCATTTATGAGGTAAAGGAAACATGTAGATGCTTATTGGATCTTAAGACATCACCATTAAACTATTATTAATTAAATTTAGATCATGTATGGATAATTTCACCTTTAACGCAAGTTAAAATTTCCAATACCTAGGCCCACTTATGAATGGGGTAAGAATTGAAGCTTGTTGTAGGTCAACCTTTTGGACTAAGAGAAACCTGTAGGTGAGCATAAAACTCAAAACACCATACCAACTTCCTTAGATGATTATTAGGTCATGAATGCTCACTTGAAAATTTTATAAAAACTCACATGTAATGGTATATTCTAAAATTCATCTTTGGGTTAAACCTTGAAGGGTACATTCTGGTTGTAGGTGACTGTGCTTTATCCATTTATACGGATTGGTTCAATCTTGGTGAGTGAAAACCATCTTCAATGTTCCTCCTTGATGTTTTCCATCAAAATTATGTTTTAATTATAGCAACAAGACAATACAACCTAGTTTTAAGTATCAAATCCACATAATAGTCCTATAACTATTACTAATTCATATAGTTGTAGATAATATTGTGGGAAATCAGTCTTTAAAAAGTAGCTTGATGCCTTTTAGGAACCATTCTCTTTGACTCAAAAACCTCTATTATTTTGTAAGTTGATAGATATATATGTAATATTGAAAAAAAATGTACTTGGAAGTCTTATAACTCAATGAAATCATGTAGAAGAACACCCAAAAAATGGCATAGGCCTCTATTTTGGTAGTTTTGGGAATTTATCCCAAAGTGTCACAAATTTGCTTGGAAGGTCTCCTTGAGGTTCCACTAGAATAAAATCTTATCAAAATTATTCCAAATTATTACCAAGAACGTTAAAACCTTCCAAACATTAGATAATGTTCAAAACACACATTTCATGTTTCTCCAAGAAGCGGGAGACTGTACAACTATTGTAGATAACCATTTTGTGCATTTACTTGCCCTCTTGACTCTTGAAGTGGATCTTTGGAGTTATATTTGGAATTTAAGATTAATTAAATAAATATATGGGAAATAATACATCACTTCACTTCTTTTTATAACCATGACATAGAATAAAATCTCATCAATTGGAATAAATGACTGTAACTCCACTCCTTCACTCCGTGTAAACAAAGTTAGTTAGATCACCAAATCAACTCCAAATGTGAAAAACATCATGGATAAACTGATAAAAGGGATTAAAAATCCTTTGTAACTAATCTTATTAAGTGATTTTTACACACCTTCCCAAACAAGAACAAAATCTTTAGGATGCACAAATTAATAAGTAAAAAAACATAGTCAACTTCATAAGGATGGTTCATGAAACACAGGCCACTATTATTCAAAACATTTATATGTAAATGAAGGTATATAAGTTTAATTTCACCTCCTCAAATTTTTTGATCTGAAACCTCCTCTATTGGCCATACGAAGTACAAACCTAAAGACTGCTTTTGCTTGCCAAGAAGGGTGAAAAAGAAGTAGAATGGTTTTGGGCCAAAAATGGAACTTAAAAAGCACTTGAAATGTGTATGTGAGATTTTAGAATCTTAAGAGACATACCATGATATTTTCCCATGTTTTACACTTCCCAATGAACTGTACAAGTGCCAAACTCTCCTTTCTCAAGAAAACTACCCTTTCTACTGAAGAACCTACCACCTTTCAGTTATGTCAGTTGATTAGGACCTAAGTGGATACATGGGGCATGAAATAACATTTTTTAACCTTCACACTTCCCATTAAATCGGTACAACTCATTAAATGCCCAATTTTGACCCCTAAAATGGCTCAAAAGGACATATTGGCTAATAAAATTAATGACCAAGGCTAATATAACATTGAATAACATTAAATGACCTATGATATACCTTATGAAAAAAAATTAAACCCACTAAAACACTTAAAACTAAATTTTTTACCTAAGGGTCCTCTAATTTGATCTAAAAGTCAAATTTGGTCAACAAATTGGTGAATCATAGGGGTAGTATGCTTGCTATACTAACTAGACTAGTAGCCTTATTAGTCCATTGGGATATGGGTTCACATGTAAAATAATATTAACACACACCTTGCCTTTAAAAACACACAAAACACAAGAAAAACAAGAAGAAGAAGAAGAAGAAGAAGAAGAAGAAGAAGCAACACACAAGATAAGAAAATAAGCAAACACACTTGTGCTTCATGAGCACTTATGGAACACACATACACTAAACTAAACAATTGACTCAAACACTAACTAACTTGCGATAAAAACTCCCTCATAGATTGAAGGGGAATTTTGAAACCTTCCTTACTTCATGACATGAAAGATTTCGTGAGACATGTAGCCTTTTGTCCTTTAGCATTGATTCCTCCATCTTCTTCATGGTGTTTTCCAACTTCATTGGCATGAGTTTTAATGAGAACCAAGTAGATCCATATAGTTTGACCAAGGAAATGAACTCCTCTTGCATCTAAATAGTATCAAACTTCTCATGTACTTGGCCTTTGATGTGTAAATTTGACAATATGATAGTCTTCTTAGCCTTATCCTCTTCCTTAACATTGTGTGTTTGATGTTCCCTCCACCATGTTCCCACATACCTGAATGTGGTGTTATCTCATATGAAGGTTTTGACTATCTTTTAGGCAAAACAAGATCTGTCTTGACATCACTATCCATGTTTACAACTTCTTATATATTAACATCATCAAGTGAATTCATGACAACAAGTTCTTGACTAGTAGAAATAACATCATTTTTATGTTTTATTAAACACTCAATATCATGCTTAGATTTATTATCAAAAAATTTATTAGCTATGAAATCTTTTAGAGAAGAAAAAACTTTACCCAAATTATCAAATTCCTTACATATGGAATTGAACTTCTACCGTAAATCTTCTTCCTTATGAATGTCATCTTCAAGGGCTATTTATTCTACCTTGGTCTAATGACACTCTCTTAGGCCTAACACTCATTGAGGATTTATTTTACCTTTTTAATCATCCTTGATGACACATTCATTTTCATGCTTGAGATGGCCATCTACAACTTCATGACTAGACATAGATTTTTGTTCAAGTACCTCCTTCAAGTCTTGGCCACGTTCCTCATGGATACACATCCCTTTAAAGAAGGAGGAAAAAGCTTATGTATTGTCCTTTTTTTCACTAAGGGAAGTCCTTATGATGATCTCTTCCTCATAGTTACTCATGAAATCCTTGTGATCAACCATAAATTAAGCTTGCTCTTCTTCACTTACTTCTCTCAAGATAGGCTCTTATTCAATAAGGGGTGAGGTGGAAATATTATGGATAGGATCATATATTTGAGGTGAAGGAGATATAATATTAGGTGTAGTGGGAGATTAATGAGTTGTAAATGAAGCGTGGGATGAAGGATAAGGCTTATGAGTGTGTTTGGGAAAAAAGAAAATCACTAGTAAGCTCATATGGAAGTGAGTTCTTGGGTTGATTATAAGGAGAAACACCCACATGAGTAGGAGATACACTTTTCCAATAATATACTTGTGTGTAATCCATGGAAACATATTATTTCATATGAAAAGATTCAAAATAATACTCTTGAGGCTTTGATCTGTAAAAACTAGTAGGAACTTCACTACTTTTTAAATCATTCAAATGGATATTTTAAATTCTCAATTCCAAAATTTAAACTAAATTAGAATTAGGAAATTTCTCAACTTTTAAGATGTTGGAATGATTAAATCTAATTAAAATCTGATCCAAATCAAGTTTCAAAATTGAAATAAAGGTGAATTGACATATCACATCAAATATCCATTGAAACTATTAGATTTTTCAAATTCTCAATTTTATCCTATTTCCCGTAAATGATCAATTCATTAAATTTTTCCTTTTGATTAAAAATATGAATTTATAATATGAATAATAACTGAAACTAAAATGCAAAAATGAATCCAAAGATTAAAACATAGAAATTGTTTATGGGGTTCAAAATTCCTACGTCCCTGGGTTCTTATCGAGCTGATCCATTAATGTTGCTAAAATTTGCAAGCTAAAATAATACTTAAAAATTAAAAAAAGATCATATCTCTCTACAAAAATAGTGTATCAGACCTTTGAAAGACCTTGGCTGATTCAGCACGTCCTTGACCTTCCTAAATCACACGCAGAGGCTTCTCTAAATCAAAATTGGAAACTTATATAGCTCAAAATGGCATCACAAATTCTCCAAATTGGGAAAATTAATATACTACATAGAGAGTATTATAATTCTAAACAAGTTTTTAGTTTACTCCAAGCTTTGATTTGGCCTCTAAGGGCTCCAAAATGATGAAATATAACAAACTGGTCTATATTTTAAATACACAGTCGGCCAAAAGCTTCCCTTTAAATACAAGTTCACTCCTTTCAAAACACATGGAAGTCCATGGAATAAGTGGTCAAGGCCCATCCCTTTTACATAGGAAGACATGAGTTCAAGTCTTATCCCTTCCTTATAGGGTGCTTAGCTTATCATTTTTCCCACATTGGTAAATGGGAACGGGTTTCAAGACTTTAAAAATGTTGGTGGATTCCTTAAACACTGCCAACACCCCTTTTGGTGGGCTTAAGGCACAAAACTAAGAATAATTTGTTGATTAATGCACCAAACATAGCATGGTATGTTATTTAATGTGCTAATCTTAGTATATATGCTAAGCTTCATGCCCTCTTCTCACGTTTCATGAGGTACTTGGACGTGGCATGCATTTCTCATAGTTTTCAATGCGTGGCATGTAGTGTGGAAAGCACTAGTTTCTCCCATGTGGCTAGGGATCTCTTGGTAATTTTAAAATATTACCAAGTACTAATTACATTTTTTTTATTTTTCAAAACAATTATCCCTCTTTTTGTGGGATTTCTACGGACTTGCAATTTCAAATCGACGGACTTGTAAATACATTGCAATATGAAATTAGATAGTTTCTACGGACTTTGAAATTTAAAATCTATGAAATATTTGGTTTCAAATCTATGGACTCCCATTGACTGCCATGTTTCACCACCTGATTAGTCCACTTGGCGTGTCCACATTGTGCCACATCATCTTGCGACACCACATTTTTCCCTGTCGTATCATAACTTCAATAGACCCTATCTTTTACATACAATGTCCATTTTGCAAACAACTAAAAGTGCCAAAAATCTCTTGACGAGCTCTACGCTGTAAATTTGGTTTCATCACAAATTGGAAACTTTTTCTAAACTAAACTTTGGATCACGCTGATAGGCATCATGATATAAAGGATAAGGTTTATATTGGGATTGATAGAGAGGTGTTTTTTGATAGGTCTCTTTGTATCCATACTCATAGGTTTGTTCAACAACATAGTGTCCATATGGAGAGGGAAATGAAGGTTTATAATACTAACAAAAGTATTATTCTTGAATAGGCTAATACATTTCAAGTTGTATATGGTACACTTCATGATAGGGTTGATTAAGAACTTGTTCTTGTTGATAGGGAATGACACAAGCTAGAAATGTCTCACCAACTTGTGTAAAACAAAAATCAACACCAAAGTCAACCATGTAAAATCATTAGGTATAAATAACATAAGGAATGATCATAAACAAACTTAAAAATGAATACCTATGCCATTTGAATAGCTGATGTAACGTTGGAGTCACCATTGATGCTTAGACAAATGCCTCCAAAGGTTGATTGTTAAAAGACAACACCAAAAATAGTTTAACCTCTTAGACTAAGAGTCCCAATGGGCATGTCAAAAAATATTTTAACTTATATTTTCATGTTTTTAGGAGATTCCTCATCTCTCCTCATCTAAGTTTCATAATGGAAACATCTCACTTGTTATGGGTAGTCAATTTGGTGAGATGAAACTCTATAATGAAGGGCTAATTCCCTAGATATGCCTTGAAATGCTTTCACCTATATTAAATGATTAATTATGGTGAAAATGGTTATAATTTACATTAAATGAAACATATTATGGGTTTGATGCATTAATATGTTTACCATAAGATTATTACACTCCATCACTTTTGAGACAAGACATACAACACTAGTCTATGCATCCTAGAATGCAATAACATTAGTATTTCAATATGAAGGTGTAATTTATGAAGACTATCCAAGGTTATTGGAAAAATATATCATTTTTAAAATGATAATACTTACATATACACTTAATAACATGTACATACACTTCACAACACTTCATATGACCTGTTAGGCATGGAATCACTTGCATCAAACATGGAAGGATTGAGAGAAAGCAAGGATAAATGAATATCTCTTAACGATTAACTATAAATGTCTTCACAAAAATTTAAAATATTATGTATTAACTCAAAATATATTTAATTTATTTTTTATAAAGTACAATTTCAAAAATAATAGAGCTTCACCATACCTAGTGTGGTATTAGATTACAAAGGCCAAAAATGGCAACTCTTATAGAACTTGAGAGAGAGAGAAGAAGAGAGAATTTCAAGGGTCATAAGGACACTTTTTAATCTGATAAAAGGATTTATTTGTTAATGATAAAATTTTATGGGATTAACCATACAATTTTATAAATTAAAAGTGTCCACATAAGGCATAAAACTCATGAAAAGTGGCATAAAACTCCTTGTGTTAGCTCAAAATAACTACCTTCATGATTGGCATCCTTTAAATTAATCATAAATAACTAATACCAAGTATAATTATTTTAAATAAGTGTAAGGTTCTCATTCATTCCTGTCCATGAATTGGTTGTAGGCTTGGTCATCTGGGATTAACTAGAAAGGAGCCATCATCATTTGCAGACCAAAAAACTCTTCTTTCATTCACCTTATATATTTGGCTTAAAATTTGGCTTCAATTGATCATGAAAATATATTTTATGGAGTGTGTTACAATTTTAAATACCCTAAATTTCCTTATAAGTATCAAGAACACCTTAAAATCACTCCACGTGAAGTTTTCCACCTTCTTACTAGCTTGTCCAATAGGCCAATTTTGACTGGCTAAGATGAAGCACATGGTTTCAAAACTTAGGAGTTTTTACTTGGAATTAAATGAAAATATGTATTTATAAAAATTATAAATTTTCCCTCCAAAATCTATTTCATCTTTAGACTCCTCCTATAGCCTACCTAATACATAAAACTATCAAGAAAATCTTATTTTACACCCTATTTGTACAAGTCCATATAGAAAAAAAATCATGGGGGGTATATTTAGTGAGTCCTATAAAATTTAAAATATTTTTCATGGTAAAAATATTCCATTATATCATCTATCCAACTCCATTTTTCCAAATTGGTCCTTGCAAGGGTTTAACAAGGATTTTAGGCCTATTTTCACTCTTAATATTCATTCATAAAAAATTGAAATTGATGTTTCCAATAAATTACATAAATTAATATTTAAATACCTTAATAAACATCATTTAACTCATTTTTCCTCCATGTAAACTATACAAAAATATGTGAGCATTTGAACTTGACCTATCGAGCTCCTTCCATTCTAACAAGCCTGAGTTGGTTCTTGAGTCAAAAAGGGATTCCATGTGTTATTTTTGCCTTAAAAAATATTTAAAACATCTGATGTACCCCCATATTCATTATTTAATTTATTTTAATTCTCATATCATGTTAGAATTGTGAATGACCTCTCATTTGGCCTTAGGCTTGACTGCACCTTAGGGCTTATAATGACTTTTGATGGTTTTCATTAATTAAAAATATATAAAAAACCTATAATATGATCCCATATCACAATAAATTTTAAATATCACCTAGGTCTATTAGTAAAAATGATCTCACACTTGGTATTCATGCCTAAAACTGCCATATAGGCCTGCTTGTAACATTCAAGGTTTTGAGCATTATATTTGGTTTTTCACCTCATTTAAAGTATTTTAATATTTTTATGGATTATTTACATCCTATCCCACCTTATTTAATGTTTATTTTTATTATTTTACACCATCTTACTCCTTATCTTCTAAAAAACTACCAATTTTAACCCTAGGGAAGTGCCCTCTTTCTGAGACAAAATAGAGGGCACTTCATTCACTCAGACAAAGTGGAGGTTTTTGGGCCTTAATTAAATCATAAAAATGTTGTGTAAAAAATTTTATCCCTTTTTTTGGTTATTTGACCACTCAAATGCTTCAAAATCTAAGACTAAACTCTTCATAGCCAGACTGTGTGTATGACAATCAAAAAATGATTGTGTATTGCCCCTAAAAACTCCTTTATTAGTTAAATATATATCATTATGGTTTCATTAGGTTTTTTATATTGTGATTAATGTTTCCAAATCTCCACTTTTTACTATAGCTACCAACATACTCCTTATACCCCTTACTCAATCAGAATTGAGTTCCAACTGTGACTATGTTTTCTTTGAAACAGGGCTCACCTGTAGGTCATCATGAATATTTTTAGGTCCTAAAATGTTACAAAATCTCCATTGGATAACTCCATATTAATTAATCAATGGTTTGAACTCACTCACTATATACTAAGGTCAAATTCACATCAGGGATCCTGCCTCCCTTACTCTCTACCCCTCATAGTCAACTAAAGTTGGGGGCCTGTAGGTACAAATTACCTCTCTAAAGGACCTTGATCATGATTTTTATAGGCTTTTATTGAAATTTTAAGGACATATTATTTTATTTTACCCTCATTTACCTTGAATGGCAAAAATACTCTCAAAACCCCATACTTAGGTCACTGTCAGTCACTTAAAGTTGGTTGTGTGTTGTCATCAGGACCTATAGTTGTTAGTCATATGAACTAGACCCTTAAAGTGTGATTTATGACCTAATTTAAACTTTTCACAACCCTAAAGTTAGATTGTAAGCTTCATTTATGAGGTAAAGGAAACCTGTAGATGTTTATTAGATCTTGGGACATCACCATTAAACTCTTATTAATTAAATTTAGATCATGGATGTTTAATTTCACCTTTAACCCAAGTTAACATTTATAATACCTAGGTCCACTTATGAATTGGGTAAGAATTAAAGATTGTTGTAGGTCAACCTTTTGGACTAAGAGAAACTTGCAGGTGAGAAAAAAACTCAAAACACCATACCAATTTCCTTAGAGGATTATTAGGTAATTAATTCTCACTTGAACCATTTATAAACACTCACATGTGAGGGTATAATCTAAAATTCAACTTTGGGTTAAACCTTGAAGGGTTCCAATATGGTTGTAGGTGATTGTGCTTTATCCATTTGTATAGACTGCTTCATCTTTGGTGAGTGAAAACCATCTTCAATGTTCTTCCCTAATGATTTCCATTGAAATTATGTGTTTATTAGAGAAACAAGACATTCCATCCTATTTTAAAGCATCAAATCCACATAATAGGCCTAGAACTATTACTATTTCATTTGGTTGTAGATAACACTATGGGAAATCAATGTTTAAAGAGCAACTTGAAGGCTTTTGGAAACCATTCTCCTTGACTCAAAAAAATATTTTTAAAAAAAAATTATATAATTATATAGAAGATTGAAAAAAAATTTACTTGGAAGTCCTGGAACTTAATGACATTATGTATAATGACACCCAAAAAAGGGCTTGGACCTCTATTTTGGTAGTTTTGAGAATTTGTCCCAAAGTGTTACAAATTTGTTTGGAAGGTATCCTTGAGGTTACACTAGCATAAAATCTTATCAAAATTATTCCAAATGATTAAAAATAATTTAAAAACCTTCCAAACTTTAGATAATGTTCAAAACACACATTTCATGTTTCTCCAAGCAGTGGCAGACTGTACAACTACTATAGATGACCATTTTGTGTATTTACTTATCCTCTTAGATCTTGAAGTGGATATTTAGAGTTAAATTTGGAATTAATATGAAGGAAAGACATATATATGAAATAATGCATCTCTTAAATTCCTTTTAGAACCATGACATAGAAGAAAACACCAATAATTATAATAAATGACTGTAACTCCACTCCTTCACTCCTTGCAAATTGAGTTAGTTGGATCATCAAATAAACTAAAAATGTGAAACCATTCATGGATAACATGATAAAATGGAGTAAAAATACTATGTAGCCAATCTTAGTAAGTTATTTCTCTAGACCTTCCTAAATAATAACAAAACCTATAAGATGCATAGATTAGCAAGCAAAAAAACATAATCAACTTCATGAGGATGGTTAATGAAGAAAAATACACCATTATTAAAAATATTTGTATTAAAATTAATTTATATAAGTTTAATTTCACCTCCCCAAAGTGTTTGATCTGAAATCTACTCTGTTGGTTGTACCAAGTAAAAACTTGAAGATTGTTTTTACTTGCCAAGAAGGGTGAAAAAAGAGAAGAATGGTTTTGGGCCAAAAATGACAATTAAAATGAACTTAAAACATGTATTTGAGATTTTTTAAGTTAAAGATACATACCATGATCTTTTTCTATGTGGCACACTTCCCAATGAGTTGTACAAGTGACAAACTCTCCTTTCACAAGAAAACTTCCCTTTCTACTAAAGAACCTACCACTTTTCAATTATATCCATTTATTAAGACTTAAGTAGAGACATGTGGCATGAAATTACCTTTTTAAACCTTCACACTTCTCAATAAATTCATAAAACTCATTAAATTCCTAATTTTGACCCCTAAAATGACTCAAAAAGACATGTTGGCTAATAAAATTAATGACGAAGAATAATATAACATTTAATAACCTATGAATACCTTATGAACAAACATTAAACCCCCTAAAACACTTAAAACTCAATTTTTTACCTAGGGGTGCCCCAATTTGACCTAAAAGTCAAATTTTGTCAATAATTGGTATTAGGGGGAGGATTATTAGAAGATGGATTATTAGTGGGTTTGTTGAATAAAATTGTGTCAATAACTCCCACATTAGTTTGAATATTTTGAATATGAGAAGTATCTTGGTAATGAAATAAAGGATTAGATCCATCAACTTCATTTTGAGGTGTTATTTGCACCATGTGACAGTTCATAGATGGAGGAGAAGAGATGCCCCAAGAGTAACAATTCTCTTAGGAGGAAAATAGAGTAATAAATGAACATCCCATATAGTTTCTAAATTGATTTAGGATATCTAAGAATATTTTGATAGGAGTATTCATTCTAACTAAAGAGATATGAACAAAATGCAAAATTGGAGAAATATGGAACTAGATTGATGAATAGGGAATGCAAAACATAATACAATGTTAGTTGGGTCAACCTAGCATAGGAAATAGGGAATGTAAACTATATAAGGTTGACTGGGTCAATTTAGTATAGTGAACAGAGATAGGAAAAGAATGAATAGGGTTTGAAAATAGTATAGGATCAACTGCGCTAATATAGTACAATGTATAGATGTTAGAAAAAGGTATAGGATTGATTGGGTCGACCTAGTATATCATATAGGGAAAATGAGAAGGTTGATAATAGGTTATGAACTAAAACAAGACAATTTTTACAACTAATCTAGAAAAATAAGAACTAAAGGGAAACATAAGTCAATTGGATCAATGTTGGTCAATCCAATTGAAGCACATAACATAAAACCTTACACCAACACTGGCTAATGTAATTTTTTGAAATACAAAATACAATTGAGCAAAGAGTAAGAAATCAACTTGAAAAGTAAAGAGGTAACTAATTGGTCAAACTAAGGTGTTTTATTAAATTATTAAGAATTGATTTTAAATGTGATGGGAAGTTAGTTGTAAGCAAGGAACTAGATAGAAATCTAAGGATAGTTTCAGGTAGTTTGAGATGAAAGGGATTATAGTGATATAGTATAGGCTTGGTATTAGGGCCTACCCCCTCACTTCACACATTGGAGTGATAAGGGTGTGGGGTACTTAGCCAGAATATACCATTAACTATGTTGTATACTTGACTAGAGTATCAAGTCCACTTCCCCCTTGGTGATAAAATCCAAGTAGGTTGGCCTTAGGTAGATAAATATTAAAGTGTTTGTTTAGGTTTTATGATTTGGTCACGTGTGCATAAAATATAAATAGTGAAACTAAATAGCTAATTAAAACCCCCCTAACTAGACTATGTGAACTATTATAAACATGCAATCAATAAGAAAATAAAGGTGTGAACTAATTACTAGCATATAAAGATTAATTCCAACTTGAAACAAGGTATAGTGTTGACATTATATGTATAAAATATAAAATAATTTCAATAGGGTCAAACTTGTACTATGGAATCAAGGTCTAAAAATGAATAGGTTTGGCCAAGGTTGACCCAATTATTTAGACAACACATAAAATGCAAAACTAGGTTGACATGGTTGATCTAGTTGACTGTGCAAGGGAAATTTTGAAGATTGCAAACTATGAAAGGAAAGATATAAAATAAAAAGATAGAGAGATAGAAAGGAGCCTTGGTAGATCAAAGATATTGATAATGAATATTTCTAGTCAAGAACCTTGGAATATGCTTGAAAACTATGCTAACTAGGTCAACTGGGTCGATCAAGCTTTACAAAATCTTGCTATTGAGTGATTGAAATGTATAGGGCCAACTATGTCAACTTAGTAGCTCAAACTAGATGCTTGAAAGTGTATAGGGTTAACTGAGTCAACCTAGTAGTCTATACTAGATGTCTAGAAGTTTGGAAACCTATACTAGGTTATTTGATTCAATCTAGTTGTATGTTCCTAAAAACCTATGCATAGAGATTAGAACTAGGTCGACAGAGTTGATCTAATATGACAAATATATGATAAAAAATGCTAAAAATAATGAAAGAAAGTGAAATAAATATTGCAAGGGTTAGTTTCACATTGGGTTCACCATAATTTATATAATCAGAAATGCAACATGTCTATAAATTGATCCTAGCTCAAAGAAGATAGAGCATACCTACACTTTCAATTGGGAATACATTTATTAAGCAAGAACATGACCAATATAGGGATATACTAGACTTGATTAGAAGATGAATTATCAAAATACGCCATGTGAGGTAGGGTTCAAAATATTATAGTCTAATATAATCATGAAACAACCCTAAAAGAGTCTTAAGGGTTAATATTCACCTATTCTAATAAACAAGAAAGTAAGTCTAATCTATATAGTGCACACCAAATCTTTTAGAACAAAAAGGGGTTAGTAAAACAATAAAAACATGTATAAGAGAATATAAATTTATCTAAGTATGAGTAAGACCCTAATACATGGAATATGAAGAGTAATATTATTCAAGACAACACTTATGCTACTTCTATCTACTAAAGAGAAGAGAACAAAGTTAGAATATACTTACCTGAATGTGAACCCATCAAGACTCAATCTATCCCTTAGACAAATGGGATTTGCAAGAGGTTATGGTTTGTAAGGATCACTAAGAAAGGCCAAATAATCTAATAATTATCCACAAGACTAGATTCTCCAAGTAGAAACCCTAAGTTTAGACTCCTTAATTAGAATGGTGGAAGAGCATATTGTGAAGAAGTGTGAGTAAATAATAACTCTTGATTGCATATTGAAATAATGAAGAAATGATATTGTATTTATAGGTGGATCTTTCCCTAAATCCTCCCAAAAACATTGTCTATATAGGGTCAACCCAGTCAACCCTATATGTTTTCAGGGACAATTCACTAGGTCTAAACTAGGTCGATCAAAAGGCTAAAAAACCCAAAAATTGAAAAATACCCCTAGACTATAAAGTGTCAACCCAGTTAAACTAGTACAAATGACTATCCAAAATACAATTAAGGAAAGAAAAGGATGATGAAATGAGGAAAAAGACTAGAGGAGTGTGCAAGGGAGGATTAATAGCTTAGGGAATGGTTTTAAGAAATGGTTGGATTTATAATAATGTGGCAATAAAGGACAATAATCTTGCAAAGCACCAAAGGTCTACCCACCCCTTTTCTATTGCATCCCTTAAGTTATAAACTTAGATAAATTGAGTATCGATGGGTTCCTACAAGATGTAAAGCTACAGTATTTGATAAAAGGTTGAAAATACTATATGTATACAACCTGTATATCTTAATGCTCTAAAACAAAAACAATTCCTCATATTCCTTCTCATCCTTAGTCATCTAATACTTATAGTTCTTATTTGTGTTATTTTTATTAAAACAAACAAAATCCTTAACCACTAAAACATTCTCCTTTTCTTATATGATTGGATTGACAATACATAGAGACAACATAGATTCATGACACACCTTTTCATCTATAGAATCTTCCTTTCAACTTGGAACCTCATCACTAAGTATAGATAATTGATGTTATTTTCATGAATATTTCTAAAAAATAGTAGGATGTTCACTTAGATCCATACATACCTTAGAAATAGCCTTAAATAGTACTTTGGTCTTCTCCTTGAGCTTAATCTCTTCATTCTTAACATGAGTAGACAATGAGACCTCTTGGGACTCTTCAAATTTTGAAGCATTTTCCACCATATAAAATTTATTACTTAGACCTAAAAACTCGTCATGATTCATACTTATCACCTTTGGTTTCCATTAGTTAACTTACCTTCTTCTTTACATTCTTGGAGCTCAATTGATCCTTTTGTGACTTATAGGTCTTTACTTACAAAACTTAGTAATGTGACCTCTCTATTCACAATTGAAGCATATCATATTTTTTTCAAGAAGCTCTTTCTACCTTTCCAAATTTTAACAAAATCTTTCAATGTGTCCTATGCAAAAATAACTATAGCACTCAACTTTTATTAAAGGGAACTTAGATTTTATTTAAAGGAACTCAATTTTTCTGACCTTGTTTTAACAAAAACTATCAATGTGTCTAATGTTATGACAATTGAAACAAACTACTCTTTTTGTAGAAAACTTACCTTGCCTTTCCTTATTTAGAAAATGCTTAGAAAAGTGTCCTTTATTAAGATAATTGAAGAAGTTAAACTTGCTTACTCCATTTGACTGATGACCCCCATCATAGTCCCATGCAAACTCATTTTTACAGGTCTTCTATATTCACTAGCTCTATGCCCAAATTGATTACAAGTATAGTAGTAACCATTAAAATTTTAATACTTCATGGAATTTGGTTGTCTGATCTAATTTGTATTTAATCTATTTGCACCATCATTCCTTATCTAATGATTTGTCTTCAAATGTTGATTATCTTGGTTCACATTAGTCTTCATATTTTTTTAAGTTACATTCTTTTGTTCTTCTTCATATCCAAGAGTAATTCTCTCACTAGCATGATTTTGACCACTTCTGATATTTTCTAGATCACATGTGCTTTTTTCAAATCTAGCAAATGTCGTCACCTTACTATATGTCTTATGTAACTTAGATTTCAAAGACTCCTTTTCAAAAACGTACCTTTAACATTCATCTTATTTTGCTTTTAGGTTTGTAGATAGAAATTATAATTAATAATTGAGATGCTTGATCATATATTCATGCTCCTTGATGTATTTATTCATTGAGTTTATATTTAATTTTCTTATTGATTTTCTTATCAATCTTTAGTTCTTCAAGAGCATTCATCAATACAGTCTCACAGTCTACCTCATCTTCATCATTATATGAATCACTCCAAGTAGACTCCTTTTGATGTGAGAAATTTCCTTCCTCAACCATGAATAGAGCTTCATCTTTAGTAGGACCATCATCTTCTTGATCATATTCTGTTTCATTGTCTTCACTCTCATCTATTGAGTTGCAATCTTCTTTGGTGTAGAGACTCTTCTTGTCTTCAAAATACTTCTTTTTTTTGGTTTTATCAAACTTAAATGATATCTTATCATCATCATGACCTTGATCATGCTCTTCATCAATATACTTCTTGTATTTATGAGGTAAAGTATTATCCAAATGTCCTACTTGTCCATAATTGAATAATTTGAAAGGCAAATTACCCTTATACTTGCTTAAACCTATTTTAATTTCCTTGTAAAAAAAGTAATTAGTTCGTCATCATCAATATCATAAGTATCATCTTCCTTGGGTTTCTTACCTTGGAACTCCCTTTTTAATTCATCTCTGTTTTTAATGTTACTTCCTTCTTTGGTGGTATATCATCATTTACTCTCATCTCATATGTAATCAATGTGCCATGCAATTGATCCATCTTCAACTGAGTAAGATCATGACTTTCTTCTATAGTAGATAATTTTGGATCAAATTTGAGGGATAAAGACCTTAATACCATTTTAACTATAGAAACCTCTTCAAGGTTCTCTCCAAGACCTTTGATGCTGTTTACAATCCCATCAACTCTCTGTAGAAAGGATACCATAGAATCTTCTTCTTTCATTTTAAGGCTCTCAAATTGTCTTTGATGAGTCTATAACTTTACCAACTTAACCTTTGAATATCCTTTAAAAATAGTCTTAAATTTATCCCATATTTCCTATGTAGATGTGCAATGAATTACTTTGGTGAACTCAATTTTCGTAAAGTCACAAGTGATGGCATTCATTACCTTATAGTTATTCTCGAATAGCTTCTTATCTACCACACTAGATGGAGGAATGGTAGGAGAAACATAACCATCCAAAATAGATTTCCATACATCAAACCCTAGGGAAATAATGTATGTTTTCATCCTAACACTCCAAAATTCATAATTAGATCCATTGAACATTGGTGCTTACTTAGTAGAGAAACCACCTTGCACATTCTGACTAGACATTGTACCTTGGATCACATTCAAGTTGTAAAGATTTTACCAAAGGACCTAGTTTGATACTAATTTCTAAAGGTACAATCCACTGAGAGGTGGGTTGAATCAGTGGTGGAAAATAATCTAATTCAATTTACAAACCCTTGAAAATACTTAAGCATCCAATATAATCATTCATAAAGCATACAAATCATTCATAGTAGTGAATAATGAAAATAATGTAATATCACATACACAACATAAGATCTATGTGGCAAACCCTCTTGGGGAATAAAACCCACTTTCAAGCCTATAAATAGATGGAATACTATCCTGTAATATGATCACAAACAAAATACTAATCAAGTCTTAATCAAGAACCTTGGTCAAGTACTTCTAACCTAAGGCCTTTAGTGAAGCAACTATTCCATAAGGAGCACCTAAGATGATCAATTGACAACCTATTTATTCAAGTCCTTCTAACCTAAAACCTTAATTAAGTACTTTTGTCAAAATGTCTTTAGTGAAACCTTGTTTCATAAAGAGCAACTACCCCTAAGGAAGATCAAGTCCTTTAGACCCTCCTTGAAAAGAACACTTCCACCTTAGAACTGATGTCTTTAACACTTGATGATATACCTCTTGATTATATAACAACTATAAAAATTCTCTCTCTAAAACATATAGGCCTATCACATAGGCATGCAATAATATCTCTCCTTATTCACTCAAATAATTCTCATAGGCACACTCATGTCTCTTCACATAAATTCAAACTACAAGAACACTATACTATCATTAGAAACATTATCTACATATCATAAACATAGTCCTTAAAATTATCTACTTATTAACCTAATAATTGGGCACTCTCACTCTCTTCTGCTTTCCTTCACTCTCTAGTTTCTCTCATATACTAGTCTCTCTCAAATCACTCCCAAGTCTCTCACTCACCAGTCTAGAAACTAACACATTTGGTTTCATTATATATAGATAAATCATGAATTAACAAGATCATAATATTTCCTCATTAGCCACAAAACATGCCTTCACCCTTAAGGCATCTCATATGTGTCACACTTAAGCACAGTCCCTTTTAAAAATAGGACTAAGTCACTTTTAAGTCCTATAGAGATCCATTTAATTCTTAGACACTTATCCAAGCAAACAAGGAACACATAAACATTTATAATAGCATGGACACATTCTACATGACCCTTTTAACATCCTCAAATGATCATAGTTGCCAAAACACTCTTTTTCTCAAGCCCAAATATCTCAAACACTTCTTTTTACACATAGTCATTATGAATGAAAACATAATTGAATTAAAAACCTTTGTTCATACTTATATGATTTTTCAAACCTAAAAAATTCATGTTGATCATCCTCATGGAGTATAAAACACTCCATAATAACCAATTTACCAAGATATATTGAAATCATCTCAAAATAAGCTCAAACAATCTTCTCAGGTCCCTTACAGACCATATATGAAAACATAGTCAACTTTAGAGATCAATATATTTATATATACACACTTCCATATCTTCAAATCCATATTCCTTGGAATCCTCTATAGCTTTGATTTTTACATCATGAGTAAATTCTACATAGATCAAAAGATATAGCACAAAAACCAGACATTGATATTTTCCTTTACAAAATTCAAATATTCAAATTCAAATGGTCAGAGTTAAACTTCAAACACATTGACCTCATCTCATGCATTATTTCAATGTTGACTCATCATGATCCATTGATCTCTATGCATTAGTCAAGTTTTTATCTTATAGTGCTCACTATTTGATCAATCTATATGAACCTCTGCTCACCATTAGATCCTTATCTTTTAATTTTTCTCATTCATTAAACAACGAGCACTTCTTACCAATGTGCTCAACACACACTATTAGATCAATTTGTATAATTAACCATGAGCCATTATAGATTCACTAGGTCTAGATCATTAACATCATGTAAATTTACTAAGTATAGGGACCAATTGCAATTTACCTAGAGAGTTAACTTTGCATAGATATATTTTTTGCTTCGATCAATATCATGACCTTGTATTTGAACTATATGAATACCTTTGTGAATGCAATATATAATGTCATTAAATGATCCTAAAAATTTTGTGCATGTAATATATAATGACATTAAAATGCTTTCTCAAAATCTTCTATCATAGAGCCAACTATGTGAAAACTTTTCTAAAAGGCCAACTTTGCTAATGCATATCTTCTGATGCACATCATTGTGTGATCTAAATTTAGAGTAAAACAACTAGGATAAAAATGAACAAACCCATATGATCGATTTCTATTGAAACCTTCACATATTCAAGATATATCACCATCAAAAATGACTATTTAGCTTTTCTTGTCATATGAAAATTTGGCTAAGTATGTAAAAACATAAACAAACTACCTAGGAGCAAACTTTGCACAAGCATAAATTTTGATGCACTTCAGTGATTATTCTATAATTTATCAAAAAATTACTACGCACAATAATTAAAAAACCCATATGATCACCTTTTATTTAAATTTCAACACGTGTGAGATATAACTTCATCAATATGCTTACTCGACTCTTTCTAGCCACATGAAAATTTGGCTAAATATGGAAAAATAGTGAATTCTATCTTAGAAGCCAACTTTACATCCTCATATATTTAAACATACTTCATCTCATGACTTGAGATCTAGTAAATAACAAATAGGGACTAATTTTATCATAACCATATGACCAACTCCCCCTGACTCATCCACACATGGTAATGGTGATGTCATCAAACTGCCCACTTAAATTTTTTACTACTAGACTCAAATTGTCTAGATGATACTATGGACTACCAAATGAATTTCACTTATGCAAATAGGCTCTCAAAGAATATATAGCATCCTAGAGACCTCTTTCACATTCTCTAATCATCATACTCATCCTTGAACATCTCTAATCATGATAAAATAAAAGATCAACCAAGCCAACTTTAAGCACACTAGGCCAAGCACATTGCACACTTTATCATTATAACTTGAGATAACAAAGCACTTCATCCAATAAATAGGACACATCCATGACATCACTAACAATTATCCAATAGTCACAAGTTTAGGTGGTTTGAATTTAACTTGGTTATAGTTAGATCAAACACAATTCTGATTGTCAAAGAAAACAAATAACAACTAATCTAAGAAAGAACTGGAACTTAAATTAAGAAAATACTAAAATATAATTTAGAAAGCATGAAATCTAGTCTATGAAAGTAAAATAATGAAAGTAGGAAAGATTAATGTAAAATTTAAAAAACTAGTCTATGAAAGTAAGAAATCTAATCTATGAGAGCAAGGAACTAATCTAAGAAAGTGGGAAATATAATCTAATCCTATAGCTACATTCATTCATCCTTTATCAATTAGTAATATCCATATATGGATCAACCCTAAAGTAGTTCTTCAAGAACTATCCATTGATTGGATATGTAAGCTCATTACCTCGGATGTCCTTTAGATGAAACATGTTATTTTCCATGATATCTAAAATCTGATATGGTCCAATCCATATTGGGGAAAACTTATCATGTTTCCCTTTATTCTCATAGTCTTTATCCCAAAGTAACACTAGATCTAAAATCCTAAATGCTTTGAATTTTTCTCTCTTATCAAACTACCTCTTGACCATGTCCTGGTGTTTCTTGAATGTATGTAAGGCCTCAGTCTTTGAATCTTCCATTTCTATTATGTCCAACAATCTTGACTTTGTTTCATCACATAGATTCATATAATCTTGTATGAAATGATAAGTGGATAACTTCAACATAATTTGGAATACATGCTTGTGTCCATACACTAATAGGTAAGGTGAAGCTTTTAGGACTTGCTTGTGTCTAGTCTAGTCTACCTAAAGAGAATATTTTAATAAATTTTGCTAATCCATAGGCTTGTATCCAACTAATTTTTTAATTACATTGATCATATTTTTATTCATTGATTTTACCAATCCATTTCCCTAAGGGTAATGGTTCGAAGTTGACCTGATAATAATATGGTTATCATATTCTCACTCAGTAAATTCTAATGATATGAAATTTGGTCCAGTGTCACAAGCTAGAGAAATAGGCATGTCAAATCTAGTTGTTATGTGTTCCTCCAAGAAGTGAATCACATCTTGTGCTTTGTAATTATTTGTGGATATGGTTTCGGTCCATCTAGTGTAGTAGTTTATAATAGTACGAACAAATTTATGGCCTATTGAGGAATTTGGGTTGATGACACCAATGAATTCTAAACCCCATTAGGCAAATTACCTTCCTTTAACAACTAGCTATAAAGTCATTTCTACATGTACTTCTCTCCTGGCTAGAGCTTGTCATTCATGGCATGTTCTCACATGAGTGTGAGTATCTTTAAAAATTGTTAGCTAGTAACATCTCATTATTAAGATCTTATGGGTTGTGGTGTTTCTAAATAGGTGACCATTTCCTATATTTTGATGTAATTTCTCTAATTTCTTTAGTGTTCTCTATAGATACACACTTGAGATAAATACCTTCATAATTTATTCTATAGAGGACTCCCTTCTTGATCATGTAATGAACAACTTTGATCTTCAAATATCTTATCCTCTCTCTATTGAGTCATGGGGAATAATTTCTTGTAATTAAATATTATATTATATTAATATACCACTCTCTTTTAGATACATAAGCTTCACATACCTCTTTAATGGTGATATGAGGATATAGTTCAGTCATAAGCGAAATGATGCCCTAGCCTTGAATGATCTTTGAAAGTTTGATCTTTATGTCAAATTTTCGAATCTTGGCTATTATTTGCCTTATCATTATCCTAGATCATTATATGATAGGGTGAGATCGATAGTAAGATCAAGAAAAATGGTAATGACTTTATTCCTCAAGATGTAATTCCAAAATGTTTTTACTACTTTGATAAAGGCAAAAATCTATTTATCAATCATTGAATACCTTAGCTCTGTGTCCTTCAGATTTGTGCTCATAAATGAAATTGGATGCTCAATCTCATCCTTCTTATACGTGATGACAAAAAAAATTGTATGCTCTAAATCAAATGAATATAGATATAAATTTTTATTAAAATCTAGACTAATTAATGCTAAAGCCTGTGATATTGCATCTTTAATGTCTTAGAAGGACTTTCAAGATTTATCTGCCCACTCTATTTTGGCATCCTACTTGAGCATGGTGTTTATAAATCTAATGATCTCTACAAATCCTAATATGAAATTCCTTATGAAGTTAAAAATTTTAAATAATTATTTAAGCTCCTTCTTGTTGTTTAGTGTCTAAATTCTTGAAATCACCTGAATTCTATTTGGATCAATGGTGATCCCATCCTTCATGATGATGTGCCCTAAAATCTTGCCTTTAGTGACTCCAAATATACTTTTATTTGGGTTTATTGAAATACCAAACCTTTTGCATCCTTTTAATATGGATTGGAGGTGACTTATGTGGTCTTTCCTATTCTTTAAAAATACCATAAGATCATCTATATAGATGATTATGCAATTTACTATTAGTCCATTAAAATCATGATATATGGTGCATTGAAAGGTATTTCCTACATTTATCAAGACAAAAGTCATCCTATTATATGCATAATTTATTTACTTAATAGTGAAATTATCTTTATTCTATCCTTAGATTGTACCAATACCTAATTATAGCTTAAAAATCCATCTAGGAAGGACATCATTTCAAAACCGCTTACTATTTATATCACCTCATCTAGAGAAGGTAGGGGATAATTGTCCTTTTAGAAGCCTTGTTCAAGTTCCTAACATTGACACATAACTTGATCTCAACATTATTCTTTTTTATTGGGACCAAATTGGCCACCCATGTAGAATGTCTTATTGGAAAGATGATTTTTACACTCAATAGCTTCTCCACTTCTTTATGGATGAGAGGCTCTAGAATATGATTGATTGGCCTTTACCTCTACCTAATTTTTTTGTAATCTGGCTTCAAGGGAATCATGTGAGTGATGACCTTAGGGTCATAAAATTTTAGATCTTCATATGTCCAAATGATGATGTCCTTGTATCAATAAATTAAATCCTTCAGTCATTTCTTCTCTTTTGGGGTGTAGTTGAGAGAAATATTAACATAGCATGGGTTGTTCTCATCTCTTATATTTTCTCTTTCAAAGTTATATTCATTTATCTTGAGTTGCCTGAGTTGTTGAGCTTAAGTATCTATGTTGAATGGTCTTTCTAAAGAGACCAACCCAACTGGAATTCAATTTTCTTTGAGTTAGAGGATGCCTTCTTTATTTGATTCCTTTTGATATAGGTGATTAATGTCCTTGTCATTGATTATTTAGGATTCAAATTCCCCTAAATTAGTTAAAATTTGGATAATATTTTGGTCATCATCAAAGGCCTAGAATTTTTTTATGTTATCTAGAATAGAGGGGCATGGTACCAATTCAATTGAAATTTTTTTACCTTTGATTATTATAATGGATCCAAATTAGCAACAATAGTAGCTAATGAATCAGTAGTTTGATTTTGCTCTCTAGGAAGTGTTACAATGTTGAAAGCCTCAAATCTTTTGATTATTTCCCTTGATTTGTGCTTGTATCTTCTCAAATTAGACAACTTACATTGATATTTATTTCTAGATTAATTGACCACTAGCTCTAAGTTACCAAATACTAGTATTTTTTTCACATTATTCTTAAGTGCAAACTATAATCTTAGAATTAGAGCCTCATACTTAACTCTATTTTTAGTGCATAGAAATTGGAGTTTGTATAATACCAAGAGTTTTTTTACCTTATGGATCAATCAACTTGATTCCCATGCCTGATCATTACCTAGATATAACACCATCAAAGTGTAACATCCACAACTGATTGGAACCTTCAGGATCTAGCTTTTGTAATTGATTCTAAGTATTAAAATTATAAATACTATGGCTTGGTGACTCATACTTTACCTCTTCATTATTGATGTTATACTCCATAATGGGATACTTCATTCTTGGCTCTATCAATCCTAATTTGATTTGTAACTCCTCTCCATGGTAACCATATATGAGAAAAGTCTATAGAGATATATTTGTTGAGCTCTATGAATCAGTCTCTACTCAATAGTAGACTATATCCTTTAGGTATGTCCACCACTAGAATATCAATGATCATCTAAACTCATGGTTCAAAGGCTACATGGATATGTACATCCCTCAGTTCACCAACTATGGGGACCATTTTCTTGTCTGATTGTGAAACTACAGTCTTTGAAGGGCTTGGTGTCAAACCAAGTTTTTTAAATATAGAAGTAGGCATGATAGTTATATAAGCTCTAGAATCAACTAAACAATTATGAATATTCTTACCAAAATCCCAGATAGTCAGAAGTAAGGGTGGAACTTCTAAGTTACTCTTGGAGATGATGTTGGTCTTATATGATTTTGATTTATCTATGGATGATTTCACTTTCTCTATAGGAGTCTTCTTAGTAATAGAATTATAGAGTAGCTCCTTTTGTTCAGTAATATAAGCTAACTCATGAAGAGTTATATTCTCCTTGATCTTATTCATATCCTCAACAATTTTGTATCCTCCTTTACTTGGTTCTTTCTTACTTTACTACAGATCATTCCTATTTGGAGGGGGTAGATTATTGTCTATTTTAGGATTATGAGGAATCATAATGGTATTTGGAGGATTTGATGTTATGAGTGGTTGATTATTCCTTAGATTGTATGCACCTCTCTAGAACTACTAGAAAACATGAAGTTAATCCATGTTGTCCTCCATCTCATTATCATCTTCACCTAGAAATGGAAACTCATGAGTTTCAAATAACATGGAAATAATAGAAGAGCTAAAATCTAGATGATGTTCATGTGGATTATTCATATGATTTTGTCTAACCATCTCTCTTTGATAGACTTTGAATGTTGCAAAAAATTCAATGCAATTGAGCTCACCATGCTTGGAACTATTATGAATTATACACTGATTGGGAAGAGTCACCTCTACTATGTTGATCTCTAGGAGTTTATTAAACTATTCCTTATTATTCATAGGCCTATTATATGGTTGGATGTATCTTTGAAATATAGTGTTCTGATTACCATTTGGGCCATTGGTGATTCCCATCCTTCTTTGCATATTTAAGAAGTTATTACTCAGCTTTTGAACCATCTTCTAAATAGAATCCAATTCTACATTTATAGAGTCAGTGTCTTGTAGAATAAAAGTAAGAGATATAAAATATTTTTGATTCTATTGATAGCCATTACCATACATGTGATTGTTATAAAATCTATAGTTTAGATACATTATTTTCATCATTGGAGGTAACATATTTTTTATGTCTAATTTTGCTTTTTCTTAAGTGTGAAAAGAAGAAACTAGTTAAGAAAGGTGTGGAAGAATACCTATTGAATGTGTGCATGTTGAATATAACTGATTGTGGAGAGATCCTCTTTAGCTCTAGAGGATGAATTTAAAATAAGAAAACACTAAAATAAACTTATTTTTTAAACAAGAAGATGGGTGGATTGCCTAGTGTGAGCTATATCTTAGAAGCAAAATATTTGTAGGAAACTATCAATCTACCTTCTTTAAAACACTCAAGTGAAAATGATAAAAGAAATATATTTACCTTAAATGAATATAAAACTAAAATAAAATATAAAAAATGATAGCAAATTAATTGATAGAATTATATGCTTTGCTAAGTTAACTAAAATGAAGTAGCTAGTTTGATTATACTAATACTAAAAATAAGTTAATGCAAGGTTGTGGTTTTGGATTTGGTAATTTGATAAGGGTCAAGAATGGTTGGGTTGGGGTTTATTGAAATAATAAAATGAGAGGGATAAATGGTTTAAAAACATAAAATAATAAGTAACTAGGGTATCACAAGGATGAGGGAGCAAAGAGAGTGAAGGTGGAAAAGATGCAACGAGGGCAAAGGAGGTAAATAGAGTTACAATGGCAAAGGTGGCGAAGGAGGTCAGTAGATTAGGATGGAAATTATATTAAGGGGTAAAGGTCAAGGTAATAAAAGGAAGGAATTAAGTAAATAACTGAAAATAAAATAAAAATAAGGCTACCTTGAGGTTTGTTGATGTGGTTGATGTTGTTGATGATGTGATGAAGGAATCCCATGGAAATTTCAATAGAGCTTCGTTGCTTTGAATTATTTTCCTCCAAGATGTGGATGACCTCAAAAATGATGACCTCCTTCAAATACTTACAAAAAGATGTTAATAACCAAAGACTAACTTCCAACTTAACGTTGGGTGAAGGAGAGGGGGGTATTTTTAACATTTGTTGTCAAGAACCATGCCAAAGGAGGGAATAGTATAAGTATGGCACCATTTCCCATGTGGTGCATAAATGAGTCAAAATATGAGGGTGGTGGGATTCTCACCTTAATAATGGGTCTCCCACATTGATCATGGGTCTCCTATTTGGGTTGGTGTGTCTCTCACCTTGCATATAAGGCCAATTTTGAATGGGAATCATGCACATGGGCCTAAATGAGTCTAAAAGACTTTTCACCACCTTTTCTTGTCTTCATCCAAGCACTTAAAGAGATGCCCCACAAAGTGTGGTTCCATTTTCCATGTTGGTATATGAATGAGTCAAAATATGAGGGTGGTGGGATTCCCACCTTGATCATGGGTCTCCTATTTGGGTGGTGTGTCTCCACCTTGCACATGGGTCCAATTTTGAATGGGAATCATGCACATGGGCATAAATGAGGCTAAACGACTTTTCACCACCCTTTCTTGTCTTCATCCAAGAACTTAAAGAGATTACCCAAAAAATGTGGCACTATTTTCCATGTGGGTGCATGAATGAGTCTAAATATGAGGGTGGTGGGATTCCCACCTTGATCATGGGTCTCTCATTTGGGTTAAAAAGTCAAAAATGGGTGGATATAGTGCCTTGTGTCTTTTCTAAAGCACTTAAAGAGGTATGTATCTCATTTTTAAGGAAAAATTAATGTGTGAATACAAAATACATGTTGAATGATGGAAATTTAAGGGAAAATTCACCATATTTCAAGGGGGACCATTACAATGCTTAAATGAGGTCATTAAGCACCTTGGGAAACGGTCCTAGGTGGGGTATGATGTCCCACATCAAGACACTTCACTTATAAGCCATGTCACTTGAAAAATCACTTGATATATCACATTCCATATCACTTGCCATGTCACTTGTCATGTCATCATGAATAGTGATAGTGGGTCCCATGGTGAATAGTGATAGTGAACAATTTATTTGAATATTACTATATGAATAGGAGAATAGTGATTTAGTTAGGTTAAGAGGGGTTGGTTAAGGTTTAATAAAGTTTACAAGGTGTTTAAGGAGTCTTAAGTCATTTAGTCATCAAAAATTGTAAACATGAAGTTTTTAGTGTCTACATTTTGCCCCTTTTGGTTATATGGCTTTGAATTAACAAGCTGCAAAATAAATGAATCACTTGGTTGAAGGTCAAGGTGCCCTGAGTATGGGAGGAATATTTATCCATGGATAATCAAGTTCAATCATGAAATTTTGGCCACCATTTTAGAGAAAAAATTGAGAAATATGTTTTACCAAGCTTTAAAAAATTTGGCGCTACTCAAATTGCCACAATGACCCGATGGGTTCTTTCATCACCATCTAAATAAGCTAACATTGTGCACACTCCACAATAACATCATTAACAAGATATGAAAGTTTTTTATTCAATGCTTTAGGGAAGTAAAGTAGTAGAGTGGGTAAACAAGAAGTGGTGAAGATTTGAACCCTTGACCCTTGAGCTAGTGGGGATCCAAAATAAGTAAGCATTGACTTTTAAGGGAATTCAAAGAAAGACTCTAATGGGTTTTGGAATATGGATCGAGGTGAATAATTAAAATATTAATTAAATGAGGGATTAGGTTAAAATGAGAAGGAAAATAAATGGTATAAATGAAAAACTAAGAGGGAGAATAGAAGAAGAAAGTAGGAAGATAGACATATTGGGGAGTTGAAAAAGAAGGGGGGATAAATAGGTCTAAAAGAGACCAAGGAGGAAAATAGTTTGGTGGAAAATGTGACTCCTATAATAGGTTACTATGTGGAATGTGATTAAAGAGTAAGTCTATTGTAGTGCATAGGAAGATGTAGGCCAGGTAGGGAGAATCAAGGGAAATTATTGGTTGGGAGGTTGGTCATGTGAGAGGGTATAGCTATCATCCACACATGTGTACCCCAAATATTCCATTTGAAGGTGGTTTTAGTTTTGATTCTAGCATATCCAAAATTTAGAGTAAAAGGGGTTAAAAATAGGTAAGAATAGAGGAGATGGGGAAGTAATTTTCATCTTAATAATTGGTGGTGCTTATGCTCACTTGTGGGTCATATGACTTGTGGGCATGGTAAATTGTGTTATAGAGTCATAGGATTGGTCTATATATCATAGTAAACCAAAATTAAATAGAAGACATTCATGGCCAAGCATGTTATATGTTGTGATCATATAATCTCAAAATGGGTAGAGGGTTTAAAAGGGAAAAAGATGATAGGTAGGGTGAAGGGAGTAGCTAGAAAGGGACCAAAAAAAGATAATCTATGATCAACATGCAAAGGCATTAAAGGAAGAAATGGATGCACTTGAAGTAACCAATCTAACCAGATTTCATGAATTAAATCAAGGGAATGGATGACATGAGGAAGAATATAAGGAGATGTATGTAGAAGAAATATAACTAGTGACCACACTCAGAAGGGGTGGAGGTTAAATGGGAGAAAATAAATGGGATCCAATAAGGGATGAGGTTAAGGTAGACTAAAAGATGGATGAAGAGATAGGTGAAGAAAATAATGAGGTCACATATAAAGATGAAAGTGGATAAGGATGGAAGGAGCCATGCATAGACATATAGGAGGAAAAAAACAAGGTTAGGAAGAACAAGGAATGTCCTCAAGATGAGAAAGATGAAATGAAATGGAGAAAAGGGAGAGGATGCTAGAAAATAATGAAAGGAAATGAGATGAAGATAAAGTATGAAGATCAAGGATGATAAAAATAAAAAGGAATGATTTAAGTAGGGATATGGAGAATGGATACTCACACAGATGCAAAAGACAAGTGAGTATTGAGATGGAAAGAGGAAAAAGGGAATGTGAAAGGCAAAAGGTAAGAACTGATAAGAAAAAATGGGAAATTATGGAAGTCTTCTAAAAGGATAAATAACTAGGTAGAAACGAGTTGTGGAGGAAAAAAAGAAGAAAAAAAGGATGAAAATAAAACAAACAAGAAGAATGGAAAATGGGAAAGGTGGGAAGATTGGAAAAATGACAAAGAATGGTGGTACACGTAAAGAAAATGTGTAGCAATAGAAGAAACAAAAAGCTTGCAAGATGCACAGTATGATGTGGAATTAGTGAGGAAATGAGAGTGATGAAAAGGGTGTGAAAATTTTCCAAGAACAAGGGGAAATGATGAGGATGGAAAAATAAGACAAAGGAGATAGGGGCAAGGTTGGTAAAAAATGGAGAGAGGCAAAAAATGCAAAAAGTGGGTGGGGAAGCAAGCCATGAAGCATGCACAAATAAAGGTGTCAAGGAGGCCAACATAATAAAGTAGGTGGTGGATTTATGGGAGATAAGAGGGGCCAATGAGGAAGGCTATCAACCCTTGTGTTAAAAGATATTGACAAGCTAGAAAAGTGGTTAAAATACATTGACAAGTTGGAGGGAGTTACATGGTGAGGAGATAGGTAGAGAGGTGGAGGACAAGATATTAGGTGAGAAGCGTAAATAAAGTAAAGGATGTGGTTGAGCCAACCTTAGTAATTGAATGTTTCCTATATAGTCTAAAGATACCTTAGGTCAATGTAGTTCTCCCAATTATGGGGGAAAAACTTAAGATGAATTATTAGATGGTGTTAAAACATAAGGATGCTTAAGAAATAATTCAAAGATTCCTTAATGTAAGATGCATTAAGAAAGAGGGCACTATTATGAATGGAAATGAGTGAGAATAAAAAGGGTATGGGAATTATTTATTAGTGGTTGAGCTACCCATAGAAGTGAAACAAAACCTACACAGTCCATGGACATCAGGCCAATGTATTTCAAATAGTGTTGGAAAATTGTGCTCATATTTGTTGCCCTAATTTGATGGACCATATGGGTTGGTTGGGGTTGATGGATAAGTTTTTTTAAGACAAATTTTTTGGGTTTTGGTGAAGGTGATGGTGAAGGTGCATGGTGTAGATTGGTAAATAATTATCATAATGATCCCACATTTAGTATTATGAGAGACACAGATGGGCAAGGTAGGATAAGTTAGAAGGGAACACAATGCTAAGTAACACAAATTATCTTCAATGGAGCTAATATAAAGAAGATGTGTCTTTGTAATAGGGTTTTACCTTCTCAAATTATGTAAAGGTATAGGTATAGTGCTAAAATCTATCACTATGAATAGTTTTTTAGGAGGTGGATGTCTATTAGGATCTACATAGTCATGCTGTTGAAAGGTCAAAATCACTGCGAGATAAATTTTAAGGGTAGTAGTAAAGTGATGACCTAAAAATAATTTATTTGAAAGCTAAGTATATTCTACAAGTTATAAAATTGGCAATGTGGTAAGTGATAGAGGATGGATCATGCCTAACCTAAGAGCTGCATGAGTAGTCTAGACAAAAGGTGGCCATGTATGCATCCTTTGTTCCAGTTCCTTAGAACTAATGAGTTAGGGTTCCACTTAGAAAAGGCCCTAGTAGTAGGGAGCTATGTAGTCTAGGATATTGGTTATATAGTTAGATCAAATAGGGGAGCTTATACAATGGCAAGTATTTGGGATTTACCACCACCAGTAATAGTGGTAGTTTCAAAGGCATGATCATTATAGTGGCCCATGGTTGGAAGCCAATTTACATCAACTAGGATAAAGGTGATAATGATGTAAATTACCACCAAGCCCATAAGGACAACAAGATGAAAAATCAAGGAAAGACATCAGATTTAGATCGAATGATAAGGGCAACAAAAATATATCATGATGGTTCATAATGGATTTATTGAGATGACCAATCAGATTGAGGGAAACATGTCCATATGAAAAGATAAGTAGACATGACCATTTCAAGCTGGAAGACTATTTAAGGGAATCAATGACATCATATGACCTTCCCCATTGATGGAATGGAGACTCATGTCAATGAAGAATAATGGGTAGGTATTCTAGTTAGATAATCATGATAATAATGAATGTCTATCATTGAGTTATTTGGTTTTATAGGTTATAGAGAGTGCAGATAACTACACAAGATTGAAGATGGTGAACAATGGGAATAATGGTGGAGATAATCAACAACATGGTGAATGTGTAGATCTACTAGACACTATAATATGTAATGGTGATAATGGAAGTACTATTAGATAAAAATAAGAGGAAAAGAACCCACAACCTGAGCTTGAGCTTGAACTCTTACCTCTATAGTAGCGAAGAAGGTGAGAATTTCACTACACAAGATGCAAGGATAGAGAACATGATCATTGACTTGTCTATGGAGGGAACCCTCACTATTTAAGGTGATGTGTGTTGAGGCAATAACTAGTGGCACCTATGTGAGTATATCAACCAAAGTAGAGGGATGCAATGGATGCGATAGACGAGTAGGGTGAAAGACCTGGAGTGGAATATGATTCTTGCTCTATGGGGATGAATGTGAAAGAGAACAAAGTACACCCTTTAGTAACTATTAAGATAGGGAATGTTATAGATGTTAGTTTAAGGAGAAATCAAGTAGAAGTATGGTTAAACACAAATATAGAGTCAATAAACAATTAGACTAGTGCTTAGGTAGGAAAATAATGTATGTAGGGGCCTTAGGTGAAATGTGGATAGTCTGATAACTTTTATGTGTCATGCAACTCCTCACACCATAAATAAAATATTGCATAGTTTATTGTAAACATGTATAAAATGTGTTGGATGTCATTCATCAAATGTTAGCATGCTTAAGGTTGTGTGGATACTTATGATTTTTATGGTTATGGTTATGATTAGTATGTTTATGGTTTTTGTAATCTTGCTTAATATAAAAATAATGATTATTGTTGTTGCAACATTCGATAGTAAAATTCATGATGAAAACATCAACCAAGCACATTAAGATAAGAATAGGGCATGATGATTTGTTTTTGACAAGGACTAAAAATAGACCTGAAGTGGGATTGATTTAATGAATATAAGACCTTCAAATTCTAAACATGAGTGGTCGTTAATTGATAAAAAAAGTTTCTTAATCATACGGTGTCAAGTAAGCTCTAAATCCTTTAATTTATAGATAGTCTAAGGGGAAGATGGGTGATAGGTGGTGTGAAGGGTAATGGGTGATATGTAAGATAACCTCATGTGAATTAGTTTTCCCCTTCTATATCTAGCCTAAGAATGGTAATAGACAAGTCTATGTCATATGCTAGATGTAGACTAATCAATGTGGGAAGTCTACATGTGAAATCTGATTACGACTTCCAACTTATTATGCTTCTTGAGAGCTGATTGTGGATTTAGATTTTGTTGTGATAGTAGGTCTTTTGATTTATTGTTGTATATGGGAAGTTGATCTATGCAAGAAGCTTCCAAGAAATTTCTCTACTTTTGACAAAGTTAACTTAGCCATCCTTTAAGGGAGTGGTATAAGCTTATTTGTTCAATGCTCTTGATAGTTATCCTTCAAGGGAATAGTCTACCTTATATTTGGTAATTTTTGTTTTATTTTTGGGTAGTTTTCCTTCAAGGGAATAGTCTACAATGCTTAATATATTGACCCATGTAGTATTTTTCTATCCAAATTATTTTTGGATACAATGTTTTTAGACACAGACAAGTCTAATTAGGTTTAAAGGTTTACCTTTATGAGGTCAAAATTTTAACACAAGAAGGTTAATGATATGAAAATGTGTGGTTTTTGAGAGACAATAACCATGGGATTCCATCTTGTTAGAGATGAAAAGTATCCATGAGAATCATGATATGGGTAGATCCATGGTACCCACATTTAGGATTAAGTTATGACTATAATAGTTAATCACATGGTTCTATGTTGTAATCAATTTCCCTTAAAAGGGGAGGAGAAAGATGGGTGAAGGTTAAAATCTCATAATCAAAAGACGAGCTCAAGTTAGACAAAAAGAGTGATCTTGATCCTTATTTAATAGAAAAATGAATGTATATACAAAGCATTGAGAGGCTTAAGTTCTATTTTGCCTTCGAGAGAGGACAAATGACAATTTTATAATCCATACTTATGGGTAATGATGTAGGGTCCAAGACAATTGAAAGAAAACTTGCCTCATTTACTCTTCCATGTTGGTCACATGTTGGTTTTGTTTTAAGATGAGGTCTATGATATTGAAGTCTCATTACTCAAGATGCTTGTTATAAGCACATTTGATACATTCTTGATAGGTATGGAGGTGGGTAAGGTATGATAAATGATGCTTGTCAAGTAGCTCAAGTTGAGATAAATGATGTTTATGATAATCTTATTCAAAAATAAGATCTTGTAAAGATATGAAAAGAGAGGGAATTTGGACTTCAAGAGGCAAGATTGCCTTTGCTCTGAAGACTAGAGAGAATGGAGTAGCACTTGTAGAGGTTTTAATGTTAGTATGATAGGCCCATAAGGTGAATGGGATGTGCAAGTGCCAATCTTGACCTGAAACACTGACAACTTTGGTTAGTATTTTTCTAAGTATTTTATTAGAGGCTTTCACCTATCTATTTACTTGTGGTCAATAAGGTGAGGAAAAGATTAAATCGATGCCAAATTCATCACATAAACATTAGACTTACTTATTTTTGAAGGATTTTATATTATTGATGATGATCTTGTGAGGAATGACAAAGTAATAAATGATATGATGGTTGATAAAGTAAACAATCTTCTTCACTTTGGTCAAGATAAGAGGAATAGCTTCCACCCACTTGGTGAAGTATTTAGTGGTTGTGATGGAGATATGCCATTACAAATAATGGGGGTTGATTTACCCAATAAGATCAAGCCCCCATTGGGAAAAAGGCCAAAATTACTTAGATACTTGGAGGCCATTGGCTAGCGCATGATATAAATTAACATGTTATTGACATTTAACACACTTTTTTGCATAATCACAATAGTCTTGTTTGAGGGTGGGCCAATAGTAACCAAAGTGAAGGATATGTTTAGTGATCATTATATTGCTAAAGTGTCCACCATAGATCCCATCATATGTTTCTCTAATGTCATGGGAAGCTCCATGAATGTGTAGGCAATGAATAAGGAGACCATCAAAACCATGTTTTTAAAATATTCCCCCTAGTATGGTGTAATGAGATGTACTCTGAATAAAGTTTCTATAGGCATTCTTAGAGAGGTTGGGAGGAATGATGCCTAGGTTGAGGTAGTTGAAATTATGGTCATACCAAATGTTGTATGGGGATTCCTCCACATTAAAAATGGTAGGGAGGCCAAATTGGCTATGAGAGAGTGTGGTAAAATGATAAATGGTGATAAATATTTTGGAATTGAAAGGCTGAGAAGGGATCTGGGAAGCAAGGCAAGCCATTATATCCATGAATTTATTGGTAGATCAAGGAATGTATTAGACCAAGTAATGTTTGAATGATGTTAAGAGTTTGTCAACTAAAAGTTAATATTTTTTCAAGACATCATTATTAAATTGATAGGATCCATTGATCTAGTTGACCACAAGTTGGGAATCACCAAAAACATGGATTATCTTAATTCCCAAGGTTAGAGCAGTTTTGAGACCTATCACTAGGGCTTCATATTCAACCATATTATTGGTGCATTTAAATTCAAGTTTGAAAGAGAAAGGAAGAGGTTCACCATCTAGAGGCATGAGATTAATTCTAGCACCCCTTCCTTATTGGCACTTTGAGCCATTGAAGAACATGGTCATTTGGTAGGTTATGTCATCCTCTTGAAAAAGAGTCATGATAGAATCATTCAAAAAGGTAAGAAGAGGTGGTTGGTTGTCTGGTAAAGGAGATTTACCCAATTGGCTAGCAATGACCTACCCTTTAATATACTTCTAATAGAGTAATTCAAGGTTGAATTTAGCTAAGATCATGAGCCACTTAGTCATACACTAATTTTGGTATGGTTTAGAGTACATTCACTTGAGTGGGTTGGTATTAGTTATGACATAGGTTTTATGGTTAAGAAGGTAGTGGTGAAGTTTGGTGGCCATGAAGGTCAATTCTAAGCAGAGTTGCTTGGTATGTGTATACTAAGTTTTGCATTCTACAAGCATGTGGATAAAGTAGTATATGGCTTGTTCTTTTTATTATTTATCTTGATGAGCTAATATTACCCCTAGAGAATGGTCAATAGTAGAGATATATAGGTAAAAAAGTGGTCATGCTTAGGAAGGGTGAGGATAAGTGGTGATAAAAGGTACTTTTTGAGTGAATCAAAGGCCTTTTGACAATTGTTACTCCATTTGAAAGAGACATCCCTCTTTAGAAGCTGATGGAAAGGTTAGAACTAGTCTAAAATTTGGGAAATGAAATGGTGAATGGATTGGGGTTCTACCTATAGGATACAAAGATTCTTAAGGTTGGTTGGAGGAAGCATGTCTAAAATTGCTCTGACTTTAGTAGGGTCAACTTTTATTCCATGAAGAGAGATGATAAAGCCAAGAAGCTTTCCTGAAAGGACCCCAAAAATGCATTTCATAAGATTAAGGTGAACATAATAATGGATGAGGTATTTAAATATGATCTTAAGAACAATCAAGTGATCTTTTTGGAGTTTGTATTTCTTGATAAGGTCATCCACATAGTCATCTACAATATTATGGATGATATCATGGAAGATATAAGTCATGGCACATTGGTAGTTTACACCAATTTTATTTAAATTAAAAGGCATGAATGTATATCCAAAAGTTCCCCAGGGGGTGTTAAAGGAATTTTTGTGTTGATATTTAATAGTAATTAAGATCTAATTATAACCCAAAAACTCATCCATGAGAGATAACATCTCATGGCTAGCTGTAAGATCAAAAAGTTAGTTAATGCTAGGTAGAGGAAAGTCATCCTTGGTGTAGGTGAGGTTAAGGTCATAAAATTCCACACAAATACATAGATCCCCAATGACTTTGGTGATAGGTATGATATTCAAGACCCATTAGGGGTATTCAATAGATTGATTGAAGTTTATAGATAGGAGATGTTGAAGCTATTCTTTGGTGAAAATGGTAATGCAAAGATGCATGCATCAAATTTTTTGTTTAACAAGATTGGCATCATGATGAGTGACTATGTTATGGGTAGCAATGTTGGGGTCAATGTTAAGTATGAAATATACTGAGAGGTGGGGTGGATCATTATATTACATATCTTTTACTTAATATAATTTCTCTTCTTTAACCACTTAATCACACATTCAAGATATGCAATAAAATTGAAACAATAATATGCACCACGAGAGAGAGAGAGAGAGAGAGAGAGAGAGAGAGAGAGAGAGAGAGAGAGAGAGAGAGAGAGAGAGAGAGAGAGAGAGAGAGACCATATTTTTATTTGAAAACCCAAAGTAGGAAAAACCACAAAGAACAATTTCAAGTATATGAATGAACACCAACTCAAATTACAAAGTTTGCAAGCACCAACTTGTAGGAACACCAACCCATTGAAAATATTTATGAGCACCAACCCATAGGATCACCAACTCATATTGTGTATAAAACACAACTATCTCTCAATATTGCTTACTAAAAAAATGATATAACTCTACAATATCTCCTTTTCTCTCTTAGAAAAAAAATACAAACCATGTACTCTCTTGCACAAAAAAAATGGATTCTCAAGCCTTTATTTATAGCTCTCCAAATGACCTTTGGCATTCACCCTTTGTGACCTTTCAATCCTCATGGAAAATGACACCAAACTTGCATGACCCTTCATATCCTTGCATTTGAAAAGTCATATGGTGACCCTTCATAAGCAAAATCATCATTTCCTCTTTTGTCTTTGTCTTGGTGACTTTTTGTATTCCTCAAAGTGTCCCTTCATGGAAAAATGTGCCATGCCCTCTTTTATCTTCACATGGTGACTCTTGGAATTCCTCAAGATGAATCTTCATGAAAAATGTGTCCCATTCCTTTTTTGTCTTTTACCCTGTGACTCTTTGACTTCTCTATGGGCCCTATTTTGACTTATATGCATCCAAAAATATATTCATTAATATTAAATAAATATTAATAGACATTATCCAAGATATGAATATTAAAAAACACCATTAAATGAAATGGGGATTTTATCACCAATAATGCTAGACCTTTGACATCAATGACAATATTTCCAACAATCTCCACCTTTGTCATTGATGGCAACCTCAAACTAAAACTACCACATCTTGAAACTTGCACATACTACCATCTAAAAAACATACAGTAACTCCCCCTTATTATAGCAACTTATACCTATTCCCTGTACCTACTTCTATACTTGTACCTGTACCTATTATTCTCCCCCTTTGACATCAATGGAAAAGGGCCTAGCTAAAGTTAACACTTAGCTCCCCCTCAACTGATGCTGAACCTTAATGGTAGGAAGTAAAATAAATTATTCCCAACTTCTCTCATAGATACTTGAATGTCTCTTTTGGTAGTGCCTTTGTGAAAATATCTACAATCTGCTATGTAGTACTGATATACTCCATCTTAACCTATTGATCTACAACCTGGTCTCTTAAGAAGTGATATCTAATGGAAATATGTTTTGTTCTTGAATGCATCACTGGATTCTTTGAAATATTAATAGTACTTGTGTTGTCACAAAAATATAAATAAGTTCACCATATTTTACCTTGATATCTTCCAAAGTTTTCTTCATCCAAATCACTTGAGTACAACACAATACCAATATAATATATTATACTTCAATTGTAGAAAGTGATACTAAATTTTGCTTCTTACTTAGCCATGATACTAAGCTATCACCAAGGAAGAAATCTCCTCCACTTGTAATTTTTTAATCATCCAAGCACCCTACCCATTCTGAATCTGTTTAAGCAACCAAAGTGAAATCTCTACCTTTGAGATACCACAATCCATAATCCAATGTCCCCTTGATATATCTAAATATTCTCTTCACTAATTGAACATGACTATCTTTTGGAGATAAATGATATTTTGTAACCATACCTACTGCATGCATGATGTCTAGCCTTGATGTTATCAAATATAAAAGACTACCAATCATAGATCTATACAAAGATTGATCTATAATAGGTTAATCTTCATCCTTTCTCACCTTATTTCCTATACACATTGGTGTGCCAACTGGTGCACAATCCTTAAAAATAATTTTTTTCAATATTTCCTTGGCATATTTATTTTAAGATATGAAAATCTCTTTATCTAAAATATCTAAAATCCTAATAAAAATGATAATTCTTCAAGAATAGACATCTCAAATTCTTTTAGCATATTATCAAAATATTCTTTTTGCATCTTTTCAATGTTTTCTCCAAAAATGATGTCATCAAATATACCACAATATTCAATTAATGCTCACCTTCTATTTTGATGTAGAGATTACTATCATCAAATCCTCTCTTGAAACCTTGATCCTACAGGTACTTATCAAGTCTTGCATACCAAGCTCTAGGAGATTTTTAAAATCCAAACAGTGCTTTCTTCGATCTGCATACATGGCTATTAATATTTGAGAGAATAAATCCCTTAGGCTACTTAATGTAGACCTCTTTTCTAGATTCCTATTTAGGAAGGTAGATTTGACATCCATCTGAAACACTTTGAAAATTTTAAATATTATATATGCAAGAAACATTCTAATAGCCTCTAGCCTTGCCACTGGTGCAAAAGTTTTTTCAAAATCTATTCCCTCAATTTGAGCATATCCTTTACATTCTAATCTTTCTTTATTCCTGGTCACTTCTCCATTTTCATTCAAATTATTTCTATAAACCCATTTTATTCCTATCACATTGTGATATTTTGGTCTAGGCACTAATTCCCAAGTATAATTCTTTTCTATCTGATTTAATTCTTCATCCATAGCCTTAACCCAATGCTTATCATGTATAGCTTCTAAAAAAGTTTTAGGCTGAATTTTGGATAACAAAGAGAAATTAACTTGCTCAGTTTCACTTACCATCATTTTTCTGGTGTGAATTCCTTAATTTATGTCCCTAATGATGTCACTTTCATTATTATTTATCTAAACATATTTGGATATAGTTTTTATGTAATTTTTCTCTTTTTCTCATCTTCATTTGATTCTTCTAAATCTTCCTCTTCAATGATTTTAGGAATGTCTACTAGATCACTGATTCTTTGTATTCCATTTTCTTCTATCCTGACACTTGCACTTTCAAAAAAATTCTTGGTTATTTTTTTATAACATTTATAAGTTTTAATTTTTCAAGTGTAACCAATAAATATACCTTCATCTACTCTAGATTCAAACTTCCCAGGTTTTTCATCAATTCTTTTTATGAAGCATCGGCTACCAAAAACTTTGAAATAATCAACTATTGCTAGTTTGTCTTTCTATATCTCATAAGGAGTCTTATCACTATTGACTCTCAATAATGCTCTATTCTGAATATGCACTATTGTAAAAACTATCTCTCTCTAATATTTATCTAGTATCTTGGATTCATTTAGCATTATCCTCACCATCTCTTGAACTATTCTATTTCTTCGCTCAACTACTCCATTTTATTATAGAGTTATGGCTACTAAATTATGTCTCTTTATTCCATGATCTTCACAAAACTCAATAAACTAATTTGACATGAATTCTCCTCCTTGATCTGATCTTAGACAATTAATCTTCAAACTGGTTTAATTCTCAACTAATGCTTTGAATGCTTTGAAATGTATGAAAGCTTCTTATTTTTTCATTAAAAACATTACCCAAGTCATATGTGAAAAATTATCAATAAGCAACATGAAATATTTTTCACCTTGAGTACTTTGATTTCTCATAGGTCCACACAAATTAGTGTGAACAAGCTCTAACATCTAAGTGTTTGATTACTCTTTTGTTTTGAACCACCTTCTGGCCTACTTCCCATGCTGACAAGGTTCACAAAACATGTCAGATGACTTTGTAATCTTTGGAATATTTTTGATTTATTGATTTTTGCTGATGTTGAAAATATTGTCAAAATTTATGTGTCTCATTCTCCTGTTCCATAGCTAACTTTCTTCAATCTAACTCAAACAACATCTTTGACCTTTGATGCTTGATAACATATACAAATTATTGCCTATTCTTTAAGCATTTGCAATCAACACACCTGAATCTTTTCTCCTAATTTAACAACATTCTACATAGAAATTTAGTGTGTTCCCCTAATCACACATTTTAATTCCACTCAAAATATTATGCTTAAGACCTTCTACATACAAAATATTTTTAGTTTTAGTTCTATCATTATCCAAACTTAGTGTACCTTTTCTAGCAATTTTGGCAGTAGTATTATCTCTAATTTTCACTATGCCACCATTTATCTTCTTCAAGGTTATGAACTTGATTTTATCTCCTATCATGTTCATCAAATATACACTATCAATGAACCATGGCTTTTCTTCATTTCTTGCATGCAAATTTGTCTGTAGCAACATAGATTTTTTAGGTTGTTTCTTCTGCCATGAACCTGTCTAAACTTCCTTCTTAATGAATGGAGCCTTGAAAATATGGTCCTTATTAACTGAGTCAAACATGCTTCTATAATACCAGGATATGTGTCCAAAGTTATTTCACTCATAAAATATTATGGCCTCTTCATTAAAGGCTGATAGAGGAGCAAAAGAGTTGTGGCTTTTGCTTGACTCTACATGATTTTCCTTCTCCTTATTTTTGAAATCGTTAGCCCTTTTTTGACATTCTATTTTCTTATGACCATATCCATTACAATAAAAATAACAACCATAAAAATAGGACCTATTTGTGTATCTTTAACCTGATGGCCTTTTGTAGCTTTGTTCCCTCTAGCCTTCTTTATTTGAGATGTCCTCTATATTCTTCACTTCTTCCCTTTTTATTTCCTCTTTTGTAAGAGCTTCATCATAGCTCTTTCCTTTTTCCTTATCTATGAAAGTAGTGGCCTCCCCTTTCTCTTTTTCAAATCCAATACCTATCTTATCTGACATTGATCTTTGATTTTATAATATCTTATTCAACATATTAGTGTTATTCTCAAATTTTGAATCATTGGTTTCTCTATCATTGATTTCATTATTTGTTTTCTCAAGATCTAATTTTAAAGAAGTAATTTCAATAACATACATTTCATATTATTTACTTATTATTTGCAACTATGATGTTAGATCTTATTCATTATTCTTGGCTTCCTCAAAGTGTGCTTGTAGATCTTCAATTATTTCCTTTGAATCCTTTTTATTTTTATTGATCTGGAGCTTCAATATTTGATTCTTCTTTTCAAGATATTTTAACTCTTATAAGGCACAAATGAGTTCTCCTTCTATATTTACTTTGGCTTCATCATGTTCTTCTTCTTGATCAACTATAATTTTGCTTGCAGAGGCATCTTCATGTATGGCCATGAATATAATCTCTTCTTATTCTAAATCACTAACTCCACTATCTTTGGCTTAGATAAGATATTTAGAATATAGACTCTTCTTCTTGAATCCCTTCTTGAATTTTCCTTTAAAATTTTTCTTGTATGTATACTTTCCTTCTTCATTTTCACCATTGCCCTTATCTAGGCACTTAGCTACAAAATGTCCAATCTTTCAATAATTAAAACATTTAAAAGGTAATTTTCTTTGATATTTACCTGTGCCCTTTTTTGGCTTGCAAATTAATATAGCTCCATTATCATCTTCATCATCGATAGAACTGTCACCTAATTCTTGAATCTTATCCTTCTCTTTCTTTGATGTCTTGAAAGTAACTTCTCTTTTTGAGGGTTTCTCTTATTTGGTCTAAATCTCATATGACATAAGAATACCATGTATCTCATCCATTTTTAGCATGGATAAATTCTTCATCTCTTTAATTTCTAGAACTTTTACATCATATCTCAATGGTAGAGATCTCAAATTTTTTTGAACCATAATTGATTCTTCTAAATTTTCTCTAAGACCTTGAATCTAATTAACTATTTGATCAACTCACAAAAGATAACTTTCTATATTTTCTTCCTCTTCCATCTTCAAACTCTTAAACTATCTTTTGAAAGTCTAAAGCTTAGATTTTTGAACCTTTCCATCACCTTTGTAAATATTCTCAAGTTTTACCCAAGTTTCATGAGCAGATTTACATTGCATAACTTTAACAAATTCTAATTCACATAAACCACATAAAATAGCATTTAAGACTTTAGCAATATTTTCACTTGCCTTCTTTTCTACTGAAGTAGTTACAAGTGTCTGTGGCTCTTCATATTCCTCCACCACTACTTGCCAAATGTTGAATCCAAGGGACATCAAATAAGTCTTCATTCTTATGCTCTAAAAAGCATAATTTGTGCCATCAAACAAAGGTGCCTTATTTGTATAAAAACCTTCATGCAATCCATCCATCATGCTTTCCTGATCTACCTTCAAGGTATAAAACTTTTTCAAAAGGAACCTGCTCTGATACCAATTGTTAAGCATGGAATATATTGAGAGGGGGGGTGAATCAGTATATTATATATATTTTACTTAATTTGATTTTTTTTTCTGTAACTACTTAATCACACATTAAATATATACAATAAAACTAAAACAATAATATACACCAAACAAGAGAGAGAGAGACACACACAAAATTTTTACATGGAAACCCAAAGTGGGAAAAACCATGGAAAACAATCTCAAGTATATGAATGAGCACCAACTCAAATTACAAAGTTTGCAAGCACCAACTTGTAGGAGCACCAACCCCTTTGTCAAACATGAACATAATAACTATTTATGAGCACCAACCCATATGAGTACCAACCCCTTGTAAATATCTGTGAGCACCAACCCCTCTTATGTATAAAACACAACTATCTCTCAATGTTGCTTACTCAACAAATTATATAACGCTACAATATCTCCTAATTTTCTCTCTTTGAAAACAAATACAAACCATGCACTCTCTTGCATATAAAAAATGGCTTCTCAAGCCTTTATTTATAGCTTTCCAAATGACCTTTGACATTAACCCTTTATGACCCTTCAATCCTCATGGAAAATGGTTCCAAAATTGCATGACCCTTTATATCCTTGCATTTGAAAAGTCATATGGTGACCCTTCATAAGCAAAAAGATCCTTTCCTCTTTTATATTTATCTTGGTGACATTTTTTATTCCTCGAAGTGTCCCTTCATGGAAAAATGTGCCATACCCTCTTTTGTCTTCACATGGTGACTCTTGAAATTCCTCAATATTACTCTTCATGAGAAAATGCATCCCATTCCTCTTTTGTCTTTTACCCTTTGACTCTTTGACTTCTCCATGGGCCCTCTTTTGACTTATATGCAACCAAAAATATATTCATTAATATTAAATAAATATTAAAAGACATTAGATAATATATGAAGATTAAAAAACACCATTAAATGTATTGGGGCCTTTATCACCAATAATGCTCAAGCTTTGACACTAATGACAATATTTCCAATAGTCAATCGTAGGCATATCACTATAAGACCAAGTGAATTTTATGCTACGGTCTTAGAAGAAAGAGAAGTCCCAAAGTTCCTTAGCATTTAATGATTGGACCAATTTGATAATTTGGAGGTTGTATAGAGTGCCCAAGTTAATATCCATGGTGGATTCACTCAACATGGTCAAGGCCTTAGGAGGAAGAGATTTGTTGATAGAAGAATCCCCTGTATCAAGGTAGGTAATAATGGAATCAAAATCTTGATGTTGGATGGTGTTGATGGTAGGAGAATCATTATCTACAATTTTAGGGTGTAAGAATGGAAGGACTTTGGTTTGGCCACCATTTTGGTAGATGAGAGGGCCCAAACTAATGGTATTGATTAGAAAAAAATTTAGGGGGGGTGATGTTAGGATCTTCAAGTGGGGAAAGTGGCTGGGTTGGTGAGGATGGGATATCTTCCTCCATGGTGGAAATGGGTTTGGGTGAATTGGTGGTTTCTGTAGGTGGTTCATACCTAAGGCCAAATAACTCATGGGGTTGAAAAGTTTTGATATGGGGTAACTCATGAGGCCCTTATTCCATAGTGACCAAGGCCAAATTATTTCCAAGCACATCTATGAAGATACAACTTAACGAACTCTAGTTTGCTAAGATAGGAAAAGTTAGAGGTAAATGGTTGGATGGATAAAGTAGTGGTATGGGATAGAAGTGGTTGATCAAGTCCCCCTTAAATGAAATGTATTTGATGGTTAGGGAGCCCAAAGAGGATGTTGCTTTTAATGTTAGGGTCATAAGAAGGGTCATGTCTGAGATTTCTATATTCTTAGGGATTAGATATGGAATCCAAGGCTAAGATTATATATTCCTTATGGAAATATGTTGTAATGTGTTTTCCATGGGGTTCTCTACATGAATCTAAGAAGAAGGGATAAATGATCTAGTAGAAGCTTCATCAACATTTGGTGTGGAAGTGTCATAGGTTTTGGTTGGTGGGGTTGTGTCATTAGTAGATGGTTTTGAGGTGGATGAAGGAGTAAGAAGGATGTCATTAGGATGATATGTCATATTATAAGATGTTAAAGGACTAGGGTCAGCATGGATAGTCACAACTTCCTCTTCATGCTCAAATTTGACACATCAATGTAAGTTAGAAGGGACATAACTCATGGCATGAATCCAAGGGTGCCTGAGTAAAACATTATATTATAATTCTCCTTATATAACATAAAAAAGTTTAGGAATAGTATAAGGCCCTACACAAATATGGAAGACAATCATGCCCAAGGTAGTAGCCATGGTATCATTTAAATAATGAAGGACCACTGTGATTTTAGACATGATGTTCATGGGTAAGTGTAGTTATTTATAGGAATGGGAGGAGATAATATTGATTTTGGCTCCTCCATCAATCATCACATTTTTGATGTATGTTTTATTAATATATATCATAATGAAGAAGGGGGGATTGAGATCCTTCAGATCAATAGAAGGTATTTTTTAATTTTTGAAGGTGATAAGGTTAGAAGTTCAAAGAGCACCAACAAATGTGGCTAGAGGTTGAGGTTCATTGGTTTGGACCTCGATGGATTTAAAGGCTTCTATGAGTGCTTGGTGGTGATGAGAAGAGGTAGAGACACTCATATAAGCTCATTTTTGTTGGAGTTTGGTGAAGCTACTTAAGAATAGCTTTTTGAATGGATATTACATATGGGTTAAGGTATGGAAGGTTATATGGGGAGGCACTTAAGATAGACACCTTGGGTTTGTTTGACAATGGATATGGTTGGGTGTTTTTGGATTAGAAGTTTGGGGAGGGATAAGTCCAAGGAATGGATGCCTTAACCTTCCTTTTATTGTTTTGTTGTGATCTTGTGACCACATTGATTGTATATATAACAAGAGAGGTTGAGGTAGTGGAGTTTTTTGACTCACCTTTATTATTAGGTGAAGGTGGAGGAGTGAGTAGGTGTTGGGTAGGTATGGTTATTATTTAGGTCAGTAGAGGTGGCATATAAGGTTCATTTGTTAACAAATCATCCTCATCATAAATCTAATGGATAAGAGTTTGGAGAGATTTATATTTATCCATGTCATGGCCAAGTTTTCTATGATATAGGTAAATCAAATTATCATCTAACCATGATGATTTAGTATGTGAAGGGTCAAAAGGTTTTATGAGTGGTAAGGCCAAGGAAGAGGTTCATAACAACCTTTGTAGAATGGTTGAATAAGACTTAGCTAAAGGTGGTAAATATTAGTGGTTTTTATTTAGATGTTGAGGTAGAAGTTTGTTTGGACATGGGTTTAGTGATAGGTGTCTTAGGTAAGGTGGTTTGCTTTGATGGTTTTGGTTTAGACAAGATGGTTGACAAGTTAGAAGTAGAGGATGGAAAGATATGTAACTTAAGAATCATCAGTGTAGTGAGGAGAGATGTATTAGAAATAAAGTATGAAGGTATGATCAATAAAGGTGGTGGGGTTTTGGTAAAAATAATGGGCTTTGTGCTCAAGGTATAGGGATGAGGACTCAAAATGGAGGGAAAGTTTGACGTAAAATTTGGGTTTTTGGGCCTTTTGGTGTTTTTACCTCTTTGGTTATTTTGGTTACCAATTTTGAACGGGATTTGGTTAGTTGGGTCTTAATTTTAATGGTTAATCCATTAGGTGGAAGAGAAAGAATGGTCCCTTTACCTTTATCTTGGTTTTTGATAAAATTTTTTAAAATTAGAGGTTGGGTGGATTAAGTTATCTTCTCTTGTGAAATAACTTCCTAAGAGGGAGTGGATGGTTATATGATAGGTTTAGTAGGTGTAGTATCCTCTAATGGAAGTGTGGGTATGATGGCTCCCTTTGTTTGGGTTTCTAAAGGAATAGAAGGAAATTTCTCCCCTTCCATTAGGGAGATGAGGAAAGAGGCAGTTGAGGTGATATTTTCTTCAACAATGGGTTCATTGAAAATTTAATCATAGGATAAGATATTATGGGTTCTAGAGATGGATGACTCAAGGGTAGTCATCTTATCCATGATCAATTTCATGAAGTATACTTGAGGTTATTGGGATGCATGGTTATATGATATGTTTTGTTGAGGTTGGGTAATGTGTGAATATCTAGTAGATAGTTTAGATGAATACATGTATTAGTATGTGGTATTTGGAGGTTATGTGGAAGATATATATTGGCATGTGGATGTTAATGGTTGGGTAGAGGTGGGTGGTTGGATAGTGGGCATATTCCCTTGTGGGTTACATGTTGGGTCAGTGTGGTGGTTGGGTTAGTGGCTAATGGAAGGGTGGTGACTCTTGTACTAACTAGTGGTAACATGGAGGGTATGGATACCACAAGGATTAGAAGTGGAGTAGTGTTTGATGGATTTAAGTTAACTAATAATATGGGTAGTGCTAGAGGTAGGCACTCTTATTACAGGGGAGTGATTAGTAAGAGGTATAAGGGCAGTGGTAGTTTGGATTGGTGGATTAGTTTTGAGGGAGTTGTTGGTTGATAATAAAATTCAAGAAACTAAATATTGAGTAGTTATTCTAGTAGTGGAGGTATTCCCCATGAGGTGGAGAGGCATGCCATAAATCAGATCTATAGGTGGGGTCAAATTTTGGATTTGGTAAGACATGGTTCTTAGGTAGTATTATAAGGCTACATGATTGTTGTTTAGGAAAGTAGAAAAATTTGAATCTCCTAGGGCTACCCAAGTAGGACTTCCTAGAGAGCAATGTGAGTTTGTGGGTTTAGAAATGTTTTTCATGGATGAAGAGGTGGAAGTTGGTGATGGTTGATTTGGTAATGGATTTTGTTCCTTGAGGTCTTTTTGTTGTTGGTGAGTGAGAACCATATGATAAAATAAGAAAAGGATGATACATTATTAGACCTCAAACAAAGATAAATTAAAAAAATACTCAAGGAAAATAATGCATTCACTAAAAGTGCATTAAATCATATTATTTTTTTAATCTCTCTTTTGGCTTATGCCTTTGAAAAATGTGAAGAGGAAATTGGTTTGAATAGGTCCTAAAACAAGGTAGTCTAGTTTGGTTTTGGGTTATATTTAGGCACTCAATAGAAGTCTATATTAGTTTGATTATATGGCCTAGTGTTTGGGGATTTCTCCCCTCATGTCACAATCCCACAGCTAGTGTGGGTGCTTATCCAATATATACTAATTTCTAGAGTTTATACTCAGCCAGAGAACTAAGTTAGTTATCCCATCGATGATTAAATCTAAGTAAGATAACCAAGAAAGGGTAAGGTGATTTTATAAGTGATAAAATCCTAGTTGGTCCTTCTCTTAAGTGTGTTTTGATATTTTTTTATTCAATTGGTTTGGTTTGTTTAACATTTGTGAACTACAATTAATTCATGATGCTTTTAATTAAACTAGGTGAGCTAAAATCAAGCAAGCCATTAATGGATGCACTCAATTTTAACCAAAATAAAAAAATTGATTTATTTAAATGAAGATAAGAAAAAATAAAATTCACCTAAAGTCAACATGAAAATTCAATCCTAATCCTAGGATGAATGCTCTTTTATTTCTTTTTAGAAATGCAATTAATTTTTTTTAAAAATGTAACTAAAACTCTCTTTTTTTTGGTAAATAAAGAAGCTTAATTTTCTAGTAATTCAACTAAATTAATTTCACTAATGCAGTTATAAATGTCCTAAAATATCTAATAACCCAAGAAAACTCAAGGGTCCCATTCAGTGTGCCAAAATGTTTCTATCTAATTTTTTATTTTTCTTAAGTGTGAAAAGAAGAAACTAGTTAAGAAGGGTGTGGAAGAATACCTATTGAATGTGCATGTATTGAATCTAAGATATTATGTATATCTCCTATTTGTATTTTTAGGATGACCTAAAACTAATAAAACACTAAGATAAACTTTTTTGTTAGACAAATAGATGGGTGGATTGCCTAGCGTGAGCTAGATCCTAGAAGTGAAAGCTTTTTAGGAGGCTACCAATCCACCTTCTTTAAAATACTTAAGTGAAAATGATAAAATAAATATGTTTGAATTAAATTAATTTAAATATGAAATAAAATACATCAAATTAATTGATAAAATTAGAATCTTTTCTAACTTAACCAAAATGAAGCAACTAGTTTGATTATATTGATGCTAAAAATTAGTTAAGGCAAGGTTGTGGTTTTGGGTTTGGTAATTTGATAAGGGTCAAAAGAATGATTTGATTAGGGTTGATTGAGATAATAAAATAAGAGGTATGTATGTTTAAAAAATATAAACAAAAAGTAACTAGGTTATAAAAAGGATGAAGGATCAAAGAGGGTAAAGGTGGCAAAGGTGTAAAGAGGGCAAAGGAGGTAAATGGAATTACAATGGCAAAGGTGGTAAAGGAGGTCAATGGATTAAGATCGAAATTGGATTAAGGGGTAAAGGTAAAGGTAATAAAAGGAAGGAATTAATTAAATAACTGAAATAAAAAAAAATAAAATAATAAGGTTACCTTGAGGCTTGTTGATGTGGATGTTGGTGATCATGTGATGAAGGAATCCTATGGCAATTTTGGTAGAGATTCATTACTTTGAATTATTTTACTCCAAGATGTGGATGACCTAAAAAATGATGAAATATTTTAAATACCTAAAATAATATGTTAATAACTAAATACTAACTTCCAAATTAACCTTGGGTGAAGGAGAGGGGGGTATTTATAGCATTTGTTGTCAAGAACCATGTCAAAAGAGGGAATAGTAGAAGTATGATGCCATTTTATATGAGGTGCATGAACGAGTCAATATATGAGGGTGGTGGGACTCCTAAATTGATCATGAGTCTTCAATTTTGGTTGGTGTGTCTTACACATTGCACATAAGTCCAATTTTGAATGGGAATCATGCACATGGGCCTAAATGAGGCTAGAAGACTTTTCAACACCCTTTCTTGTCTTCGTCTAAGAAATTAAAGAGATGCCCCAAAAAGTGTGGTGAAATTTTCCATATGGGTTAATTAATGAGTCAAAATATGAGGGTGATGATATTCCCATCTTGATCATGGGTCTACTATCTGGGTTAGTGTGTCTCCACCTTGCACATGAGTCCAATTTTGCATGGGAATCATGCACATAGGTCTAAATGAGGCTAAAAGACTTTTCACCACCCTTTCTTGTATTTATCAAAGACCTTAAAGATATGCCCCATAAAATTTAGTTCCATTTTCCATGTGGGTGCATGAATAAGTCAAAATATGAGGGTGGTGGAATTCCCACCTTGATCATGGGTTTCTCATTTGGGTTAAAAAGTCAAAAATGAGTGGATATAGTTCCCTTTGTCTTTTATAAAGAACTTAAAGAGATAGGTATCTCATTTTCAAGTGTAATTTCATGTCTGAAGATAAAATACATGTTGAATGATGGCCCCTTAAGGTTAAATTCACTATATTTCATGGGGAGATCTTTGTGATGCTTAAATGAGGTCATTAAGCACCTTGGGAAAGGGTCCCAAGTGGAATATGATGTTAAACATCAATCCACCTCACTTATAATCCATGTCACTTGCCAAATAACTTGTTATATCACCTTCTATATCACTTTCCATGTCATAATGAATAGTGATAGGGGGTCCCATGATGAATAGTGATAGTGAATAGTATTATTAACAGTACTTTCAAATAGTACTATGTGAATAAGAGAATAGTGATTTAGCTAGGTTAAGAGGGGTTGGTTAAGGGTTAATAAGGTCAAGGGGGTCTTGAGGCATTTAGTCATTGAAAACTATAATTTTTCATTTTTCTAGTATCTACACATATATAACTGGTTTTGATTGAATGTTGGGGTATTATGCATTACATGTGGAATCAAATTCAATGTGGGAAAGCCATTGTGGATGTTGGACATAGTGAGAACTTAAATATTTAGTTGTCTATCAATGTTAATGACTTCATCAAATGCTTTTTCCAAATTATTATCTATAAAAGATCTCCTTATGAACATCAAAGTAATCAGGTCCAGTGTGTTCTTGTACATATCTAATGATAAAACTTTCTCTAGTTTGTACCATGGGGTTAAACAATTATACATATTTTTAAATCTTATGTTTAAATCATGGACAGGCTCATTAGGCTCTCTCTTAATATTATTGAAGAGCTATTATATTATGTTGGAACTAGTAACCTATCCAAATTATATAAGAAAATCATCTTGACACTCATCCAAAGAAGTAATGGAGTTTTTCATTAGATTTAAATACCAATCATGAGCAACATCCATTAATGTAAAAGGAAATAATATACATGCAACATCTTCATAGACAACATTCATTAATCTCAAAGTAGCTTTGAAAGATTTGATATGCTCTTCTAATGTCCTTGTTCCTGAAGGACTAAAGGATGGTAGAGACTTCATAGGATTCTAAGGTAAATCATGCACATTTCCTAGGATGGTAATAGAAAATCCAACCAACTAGGGTGGTTATTGAGCCATTAGTTGATTAAAAAGTAAAGGGTTCCCTATAATTAATAGATTCCTTATTAGAGGAGGTGGATTATTTTGAATTGGGATTATTGGCACAATTCTAGGTCTCCTATGATTTGACAGGGGTGAGACTAGAAAACTAGCTTGGGAATTAAATTTGGTCACTCTACTAGGTGACTCTAGTGCAACTTTATGTAAAGGATAACTACTACTATCAAGGGTGTTGGCCCTCTTTCTAGCACCAATGGAACTATTAATGTAGGTTTTATGCATACCACATCCTTAATGAGGTTGCCTCTAATGTTTTAAGATCTCAATGGAGGAAGAATCTACTCCAAGGCACAAGTTACAAGTATGTATTCTATTACAACCTATTGATGAAATAATTGGTAGGGAATGTAGGTTTTTGATAATGTTTTTGGATGGAGGTGTGGTTTCTAAGGGGTAATTAATCTCTACATGATTTGTATGGGTGACATGATTCTAATATAAAGTGGGTAGGTCTTAAAAAAAACTCAAAAAATGAGGGAAAGGTAAGGTAGAAAAGAAGGATTTGTAGTTTTCAATAGCTACTTCCTTAGCTGGTTTATAAATAGACCTGTGCTCTCAAAATCTATGCATGTTGCTAGCAACTATTACAAACACATAATCAAACATGGGTAATAAGACTAAGGAGATAATGATGCATGAAATTAACAATCCTTAGACTAATGTTACTCCTTTTAGGGTAGTTATTTAACACTCTTAATTAGGAAATTATGGCCCAGGATAGTGAAGTATCTAAGGCATCTTTTACACACACAAAAAAAACTACATCAAAGAAAACACTAGCACACATTCACAATTATGAATCAATTTGAACTTAATTATCCTAATCAATATATTTACCAATATATCAATAGTTGTTTCACATTTATATAATAGTACATCAATCAAAATAATCAAGAATCCACTAGTAACTATTGCACACTAAGGATTATTGAAACATACAACCAAAGAAAGTAACAAATAATTACACATAAATTAGAAAGAAAATACATAAATGCATTCATTGACAAACAAAATTGATGTTGATCATGTATTCAAAAATTATTTAACAAAAATGTAAGTTAGATTACAATTGTTTTTATAGACTTGGGGAAGGGGTCACCTCATCTTCCAAGTTCATGCAAGGTCGTTACATGTGATAGTCAAAATATGAGTTCTATCTATGGTCTAAAACCATATAAGAGTCGACTTATAGTTATTGGTTTAAAATAAATTTTGTAAAAGCTATGAAACATGTGAATTTGTATATATATGAAGTTAATTTATATAATTATATCCTAAACTACATGCAAAACATCAAAATATATACACCATTAACAAAACTATACATGCATAAAGTCTTAGACTTTTAAGGCTACCTAGTCTAAATGGTCGAGGTGGTATAAACTAGAATTGTAGGTTTGTTTATCAATGATAAGTATAGATGTATCAATTATTTAAAACCAATAAAATTGTGAATAACCAAAAATAAATATGTATTGAGTGTCACTTGTGCTTCTCACTGGGTCTAGATTTTGAAAAAGTCCACTATTAATTTGAACCATCAATCTGTAGCATGATGGAATGCGAACATGCCATTTGGTAGCTCCATGGGACCTATATGCTATTTATATTCATGATAAAATGTTTTTATGCCATTTATAATAATCTTTATTTCTCTAAGACCTTTGAAAATTTTATGTTGATCTTATATCATCAATTGTATATTCTCAAGTTAATGCAGTTTGTAGATCTAGTGTTTTGACTCATTAATTCCTATGATATTTAACACTTGTTATGTACTCATTATTTTGAAAATTATTTTCCAATCTTGAACCATCAGATCAAATTTACAAATCAATGATGGCTATTGATCTACTTAGGCCTAATAACCTTTGATTTTAAAATGTCTAATTTACAAGCTTAAATTTGATGTTTGCATGATCATCAATGATGTCCTCATGACTATCAATGATGTCCATGTAATAATCATAATTTGAACTTGTGTCCTTTTGTTTCTAAGATTAATTTTTATGTTCACATAATCATCAAAGACATCCATGTGATCATCACATTAGTTTAACTCCCTACGAGTTGGATACTTGTCATTTCCTAGTTCACTCTACTCTTACAAGTATAAACAAAATAAGGACTTAGCATAATATTTTGGGAAATATATATAAATGACCCTATATGAATATTCTATCATAAGGTATTCTTTGTATGAATAAAATGTTATTGGGACCTAGGCTAAAATATTAAAGGCTTGAGACATAATAAAATGGTCTCCAAGCAAGGGTGCCACTTTGCAGTATGGTATTTGTTTTAGGAAAATTATTATTAAAAATGTTATGGGATTTATGTACAAGGAGAATTATTTTAGATAAAATGTTTGAAATAATTATTTCAAAGACATAATTCTCTCAGACAAAATGTCTGAAGCAATTATCCTGAAGGGTCACTTTTGTTAGACAATATGTATGAGATGGAAAGTTCAAAGAGATTGGTTGAAGGGAAAAAGGCCCAGGACAAAAGTATCATAGGGTAATTTCAAAAGGCTGAAGGGAAAGTCTATAGGTCAAATCTCCATGACAATTATCCTAAAGGGTAAGTGAAAAAGGTCTAAAGGGTAGGGTCCAAAGGTATGAAGGATCTATTTCATTGAAAAAATTCCTAAAGGGTCTACTTTGTAATGTAAAGTTTTCATGGGGAAAGGGTCCAAAATAAAAGTCCCAAAGGGTAGGTTGCATAAATCCTTAATGGTATGTGCCCTTGGGGTCATTTATTTATCAAAATTATATTAGCAAGGTTATTTTGGGTAATTGTTTTAGGTCTTTTATATCAAACAAAATATCTGATGACAAAAAGTCTAAAGAGTCATTTTCATTAGGGAAATAGTTTGGAATAAAAGTCTGGAAGGATATTTTCACAATGTCAAAGGGAAATTTCAAAAATTATGAAGGGCATGATTTCTCAAACAAAATGTTTGAAGGAATTGGTTGAAATTCAAAATCTCTCAGACAAAATGTCTGAAGGAATTGGTTGAAGGGTAAACTAGGACAAAAGTCTCAAAGGAAAATTTTAAAGGGAAAAATGTCTCAAACAAAATGTTTGAAGGAATTTTTTGGAGGGATAGTATAAAAAAGGTTTAAGGGCATGATGTCCAAGATAAAATGGCCATAATAAAATTCCCACAATAATAAGTAAAAAACACAAAGGCTAAAGGAATTCAGATAGTGGAAAAAATACCTAAAAATTGCATAAATCTGATAAAAATAAGCCCAAAGACATAAGCCTAATAGAAATAATTAGACTATGAACACAATAAAAATGCCATTTTACTAATGTATTAAAAGGCTAATAATCAATCTTCTCCTAGATTTTACATAAATATAGAGAAGAGGGGCTCAAAGTCAAGACCATAGTCTAAACAATGGGTCCCAATTTCCATAAAGAAAAAGGGGATGTTGGGTACAACATGACCTAGACCCTAATAAGTTTTATCAATAAGAATAGAAGGTCAATGGGGCTGACTATGTAATGTAAAATATCAAAAAGTGTTTTAGGTTAGGGAATGGCTAAATGAGGGTGTTAAATGACTAAAATAGGGTAAAAAATAAGAGACAAAGCTTAGATTAATGTTTTTAGGAGCTATTTGGATTGATAATAAGTGATAATAAGAAGTAGTAATCTTGTGAAGCACTAATGTTCTACCCACCCCTTTCCCAATGCACCCTTTAAGTCATGCACTCAAAGAGATTGAGACTCTATGGGTTCCTAAAATATATAAAGCATCAATAATTGATAAAGTTTGAAAATATTATGTGTATATAAAATTCACTCAGGAGCTGATATTGAATCGAATAGTAAGTACCTTATTATGGCCTCAAGGTCCTAAGCTAAGCTATATATGCTCTCTAGGGGAATACCCAACATACATTAGGTATAGTGGGGACCAAGTCCATGTAGGGTATTTTATAATGCCTAGTTAATATATTTAATTCTTCCCCTTCATGGAATACCTATATGGGGTCAATTGCTTATCCTAATGATAACTATCCTTGATATTTATACTTTGCCAAAACATGGAGTGGAAATTAATGTATGGTGGTGAATTATATGGTCACTATCCCCCTAATACTATGGAAAGTGTCTAGGAATAACTTCCATGTCATATTTCTCTTAAAAAGGAAAAAAATAGGAGAGTTTATTAGTGGTTTTTGATCTTTTAAGACTCACCACTAGGATGCAGGGAAGAGAGCATACACCACTATAGCCCTCAGGTGACACAAAAGCATATAAAAATATTTATTAACTAATTAATTTAAGTGTGATATATATAAAAATATATATATATATATTTTTGAAAATGACAAAATCATTGATAGGTGTCCTAAAAAGTAAGTGATTAGTAGTTTCAATTGGCAGTATGGAAGGGTAAGCTACAAAATAAGATGTTAGATAAAAATATGACATAAAAGGGAAGATATTAGCAAGCCAAAATTTCCACTATATTCATCCCTATAAGAAATAAATTTTTAATCCAATAAGCCTTAATAAAAACACTAAAAAATAGTGATTTTGATCTATAACTTATTCGGATGAGGGTCCACAATGCAAGGGTCTGGGGGTGGAATCCCCGAGTCGGTTCAAGGGGTATCACCGATTCTAGGATTAAGGGGTAGTACCCATTATGGGGTCAAAGGGTAGTGCCCCTTGTGGGTTCCAGGGGTAACACCCTAGGTGTACTCCCAGTCATAGTAATAGGTAAGGTCTAAGGGTAGTGCTCTCGATGCCAAACACAATTTGAGACTTGAAAAACCCTTAGAATGACTCAAAAATAATTAAAAATGATTATAAAAAATCCAATCAAATATACAAATTGAATACAAACAAAAGATCAAAATCAAATTGAATTGATCAAAACCACATATACACATCATTTATATGCAAATCACTTCTAGAATAAGCAATACCACAACTGATAAGCAATATCACAATTTTTCAATATGTATTTTTGAAAGTGGTAAACTTAATTGTAACCATATATTTTAACAAAAAAACTTATGGTAAGGAAATATTGTAGCTTAAAATCAATATCGTAGATCGATAGATGCAGTTTTGCAATTTGGGGGAAACACAATAGATTTAGAATGATTAAATTTGGCAAAATATATTTTCAGAATGGTATAAAAATATTCACACAAAATTTATAACATTATAAAAATAATTAAAACAAGACTTTATTTAATACTAACTAGGTTTTTTTATTATTTAAAACCCCTAAGTCAAAAGTGATTGTATATGTTCAAAATCGATTGTGAGTATCAATACTAACTATTGAAAGATGTGGTTTTGCTTCAGATAGTTTTAAAATAGATACATATAGATTAAAAATAAAAGTTCAAGATATATGATGCCTTATAATGTTATACTATTTAGAAATTCAAAACACTAAATTAAATGATTTAGAAATGATAAGTTATGAATAATCACCTTAAGTTTTTATCTATATGTAAAACTACATGTCCATGCTCAAAACTACCTCTAATAATTAAAAAATGCCTCTATAAATAGGAAATATTTCATATTTTAGATATAAGAGGGATTTAGGGGTATAGATTTTGTCTAGGTAGAGTCTCCTCCTACTTTTAAATAGGTCACAACCCAATAGAAACAACAAAAATGTCAAAGACTAAAAAGACACATTTAGTTAGTGATTTCATGCCAAGGTCAAAACCACATTTCATGAATACAAATATGCATTTAGGATTCAAAACTAAATTTATATAGAGTTTATTTTGAATATGTGACAAAAAATATTAAAATATGTTAATGGATAGCAATCGGGTCTAGGTGGTTAGTCAATACTATAGTTGGAGTCTGAAAAATTGCCTCTACAAGACTAAGTTGCAGAACAATATCACACTTCACCTGGAACATGAGATTTTGAAAATTTGATCCAAAATTTGTATTTAATATAATATAAAATCTTGATAAACACATTTAAAACACACCATGCCAGTTCAAAAAGGGGTCTCCCATTGTGGTCACCAAATGTAAGATGATAAATTTGAGCAATGGGATTTGATTATGCAATTGATATAAAAAATGCCCAAATATATAATCTAACATTAAAATTGAGAACCATTAGATTAAAATGAAATAAAATGAATAATTTAAAATAAAATTCCAACCTAAAGCTAAATGTTCCCAATCAAGATTCAAAAAAGAAGAAAAGACTTAGTGATTATGGATTTATGGATTGCTTAACAAAGACTCATATTTTATAGCATGATATTGGCTTGATAAATTGATGTTGATAGACTGGATTTATGAATGATATGATGATAATATGGAGTATTAAAGAGATTATGATAATGTTAATTAGTTTCTTAATGGAGAGGAGATAGAATTAAATAAGCCATGGAGGGAGGATCAATTGTTAATATTCAAATTTGGGATGAAGAGGATCAATGGTGGAAGATTATCCAAGTAATTAAAAATTCCTTGGAAGCCTCTTTAATAGAGGCTTATAGAGAGTAAGGGATAAGATAGTGATGATTTTAGAATTGGATAATTCTAGAATCCATTAGTGGGGATAATTAAGATTAGTGGGTGGTTAGATAGGTGATTAGGGACTAGAGATGTAGGAAAGCCTAAGAATAGGCTAGGGTAGGTGGGATTTAGAGTTTAAAATTCCAATATAATAGACAAGTGGGATTATCTAGTGGATAGGGCATTATTATAATAATTAATATGTTGGTGGGGATAATACAAGGATAGTGGATGAAGAATAATGAGGGGGGTGTTAGATAAATGAGTAGAACGGGTGATATTAAGACAAAATTAGAAGAGATAAATGAGATGAGTATAATTGGAGTCGACTAATAATATTATTAGTGATGACAAATAAAGTGAGAAAATTTAGATGTAAACATAAAGTATGATCTTTTTTGTTTTAATTTTGTAGGTTGACATCAATTGGATCTAAACTTAGTCCCTAAATGGGATGGTTTAAGTAGTATTATCACCCCATGTACATTGTAACTCTTGCACATATTTTGAATAATTAGTATATTTTATAATCTTTCATAAATTTTCACTTGATTCTAAGTTAATACATGTAGGTTAAAGATATGTCTCAATTGGCATTGCAACACTACACAAATAAGAGAGGTAAGTTTCATATCACTCATTTTCTTTTTGGTTCACCATTACTCAATAAAACACCCTTGAAATTCATGACAAGGTGTCTCCCCAAGGGGGAAATATGTATGCACCAAATTTTTCATGGCATAAAATTTTACAATGAATATGATGATGACATAATGATCTCCATTAAAACATGCTTATACATAGTCATATCTCTTTTGATAGCCTTTGACATCTTTTTTGGTCCTTTCAAACTCTATTTTTTTCAATTTTTATCGCTTTTCCTTTAAGTTATTTAATCAAAAATTAACTATGTAAAAACCTCCATGGTGAATATGTAACCACCATGATGTAAAATTCATGTTATGGTAGTTATAAAAACAACCTTGGTACTTCATAGGAGTATATCAATGGTTTTGTAACAACCACTTGCATGGTAGTTTCTTCACTATTGAAATGTTTTTAAATTGATGCCTGAGACTTGTGTTTTCATGTGGTTTTAAAATTTTTATTTTATATTATTATTTTTTATATTGAGTTTTCCTTATTTATTTCCCAATAAACCTTCAATATTTATTATTCCAATCCCAACCACCTCCAAGTTAATTAAACCAAGCTCCAATTAGATTCTAGTTAACTTCGCGTCATAACTTATTCTTCCTAATTACAAGTATTTCAATTTTCATTAAATTTTGGATCTAAAAATTTCATGAGAAATTTAAGATTACAAGTTTTCATGGAGCCATACCTAGCCATATTTTGTCTTGAAAAACTTAACCTCAGTTTGTTGTCATCTTCTGGTCATTTTCATAAGTTGGAGAAGGGAGATCATGAGTTTACAACTAGTACCTTATTGTTCATGACCAATTGGACACAATTTATTTTTTTTCAATCCTATATATTATGTTTTTCTTTTAATTTATTTGTATCCATATTTTTGGATAGTTCCAAGGTAATCATTGAGCATCATATCAAGGAGCTAGCTACCTAAAGATTGGATATTCACACCACCTACTTATTATCCTTCACTTGATCTCAACATTACTTAGGTTGGATGAATTTTTTTCTCTTTTATTTTATTTATTTACTCATTATATCATAATTATTATCTTTTATAATAGTTTTTTAGTTTAAAATCTTATTATTAAAAACCAAAAATATATATTTTTCTTTCTTTGCATCAAAAAAGTAATTTAATTATCTTAGTTGCATTAAAGCTTCGAAAATATAAAATAATAACACATTTTTAATTATATATAATATATATTATGTGAATATTATAATTATATAAAATAAAATAAATCCATTTTATTTTAAATTTTCATATCACACATTTATAAATAAACATCAACTAACTAATATGCACAAAAACTAGGAAATCACGAAACACAAAGTTTGTATTTGAGAATTAGTTTATTATAATTGAAAAGTAAAAAAAAATATTAAATATTAATTAATAATTTTATATTTACATTCAAATAATTTTCATATCATTTAATTACATACAAAATAATAATAAATACCGACAACTTGCATACTAGCTTCCATATGTAAACTGAATCTTGAAGACGTAGAAGTTGCCTTGCATAATAAAAAAATGAATATTAGATCTTTTTATTCATTTTCATAATTAAATATTCATTTTCATATTATATATTATTTTATTAACATTAAAAATTTAAAAAAAAATCATTCAGTGCATATAGGTGAAATTATATATTCATAGTAAAAAAAAAAATTATATATTCATAGAATCATAGAAAAAGTTAAAAATCAATAACTGGAGTTCTTGAGTTTATTTTCATCTTTAGATTGAATTACATTCTCAAAATATCAAAAAAGAATAAAAAATAAATAAAACTTATATTTTATTTATTTCTAATAACTTTACTTTCCACATTAAAATTTTAGTGATAGATTAGTTTTCTTTTAATTTATAAAAACCTTACCAAAAATTAAAAAATATTTAAAAATGAACTAAAAATTGTCAAAATGAGCACAAGTATAAATATTGCTTCCAACCTTCCAAAACAAAAATTAAATTTAAATTAAAGAATATAAAAAATGTACACTTAAAAATTCAAAACAAACATTGTTTTATTGTTGGATGATGCTCCTAGAGTGTGTTTTTCTCCATAGAGCATGTATGTTTCCCTAAGCAATAGCTCCCATACTAGCTAGTAACCTTCATAGTGACATTCACTCTAAATATAGAATTAATATTTTTAATTCCACTCCCTTCTATAACTTCATAATTATCCATCTTGATGATGTTGATGAGAAAGGCCACCCTATAAAAACCCTAGTAATAACATCCATACACATCTTAGTGTACCATGTTAACGACATTCAAAATATATGCCTCCATTGATTATTTTTCATCAGGTCTAGCCCCTTATTATCTCATTCACTTTGTAGATTACATTTCCTATTCATATCTACCCTGATAGATATAATAATATCCTAAGGGTTCTTTACCTAATTTTTCCCAATTTCTTGAACTGAGTATCAACCAAAAAAAATATTATCTTATCCTCATTCATATTGAGGGTTATTTGGATTCCATATCTTCCTAATTCACCATTATAAATCATAATTACAATGTTGGTGAACTCTTTTGGTAATGGCATGAGCATCCTTTTCCACCCATCATTCAAGACCATAATCCTATTGCTCAACCCAACCAACCAACTCTTGTATCCCTTCCCATTCATATCCCTAAGCTGAATCAACCTAATTGACCAAACCCCTAGATCATTCATCCAAATACACTTTCATCAATTGTCTCAACAATATCTTGATAATTTTATCACATTAATTTTAACATGTCACTTTCTAAGTGTATAGTTTCCTATAAGTCACTCATCTCAAAAGAAGAGTTAATATATCATGTAATATGTAAACATAACATCAAGTATAAAAATTTAAACATGTGGAGATTATGTCATCATAAATATTTATATTTCAATCAATTAATGTATGTAACATATGTATTTAAAGCATAAAATCCATAATAGAATATCCAAAGTTATAAGATATGATGGTGTTATTTGTTTTGATCCCCTATTAATAAAGAAAGAAGATATTAATTATTTTAACAATATGTTTGATGCGAATGATGATTTTAATGATTTTTTATTTAAAGATTTTATAGATAGTATCCCTTCTCTAATTTATCTTTGATATAATACAATATTGCTAAAAATTATAATAGTTGAAGAGGTTAAAGTTACAGTTTCTATGTTAAATAAAAATAAGGCCCCAGGGTTTGATAGCTTTCCCATGGTTTTTTTTTCAAAATTTTTGGGAGATTAAAATTTTTAATTTGGTGGAAGTTTTTGATGAGTTTCTTGCTTATGAAAATATTATTAGGTAGTTTAATAATACTTTATTTCATTGATTCCAAAGAAAAGAGGAATTATATATTTTAAATACTTTCATCCCATTAGTTTGTGTAATTTTATCTATAATATTCTCATGAAAATTCTTGCCTTGAGAATTCAACCTTTGATGGAAAATATCATCTCATTTAATCAAAGGGTTTTGTTCTTAGTAGGCAAATTCAGGGTGGCATCATTTTGATGCATGAACCATACATTCCATGGAAAAGAGAAAACAACTAGGTATGATCTTCAAATTGGACATGAGCAAGGTGTATGATAGAGTTGATTGGAAATTCTTGGATGTTGTTCTGAATAAACTTAGTTTTCACTCTTATTTTCATCTCTTGATTTGAATTTGCATATCTAATGCTATGTTCTCCATTCTTATAAATGGATCTCTTATTGGTTTTACTAGTATTAAAATGGGTACTAGATAGGGGGATCATATATCTCCTTTTTTATATCATTATGGTAGATTATTTGAGCATAATTTTTTTAGTTTCTATTAGACATGGAAATTTAAAATGTTTTAAGTCAACTAATGGAGTGGAACCTACTATTCATAAATAATTTATTGATGATACTATTACTCTTATTATTTCCTCATTCAAAGAAACTAAAGAGTTGAAAAGGATTTTTTCCCTCTACAAAGAGGTATCAAAACAAGAGTTTATTTTGATAAAGGTTCATTATTATTTATCAATACTCCCATTCTTAGATATCATAAAAAATTTCATATACTTGAGTGACAAATTAACACTTTGCTTTCAAAGTATTTGGGTATGCCTTTGTTTTTTGGTCCTATACCTCTTCCTCTTTGGAATCCACTCAGTGATAGATTTCAAAATAAATTATTAGGTTGGAAAAGGTCAGTTCTTTCTCAAGAAGGTAAGATCTTGTTGATTGAAAGTGTTCTTCAAAGTATTCATGTTTATCTAATGTATCTTTTCAAAATTCCAATATTTTTTCAAGAAAAGTTAGAAAGGATTTTGAAAATATTTTTGTGGTCTAGGGTTAAGGTCAAGAAAATATTTCCTCTCATCGCTTGGCATAAGGTTTGTCTTCCCCAAAAAATGGAAGGTTTGGATTAAGAAGTTTGAAATGGATGAATAAAGTGATGGTTTCCAATATTTTTTGGATATTTATCAAGGATTCAAACCTTTGGATCAATATATTTAGTGATAAGTATTTAAATAATATAAATGTTGTTAGGCTCATTTTTGAAGATTTTTTCATAAGAGGTTATTCCATTTCAAATTTATTTGTTAAGAATAGGGATATTATTATCAATAATTATAAGTGTAATCCTTTTAATGTTCTTAACATAATATTATAGGAGGATTATTAGTTATCATATCATCCTTTAAATGATTTAGAGCCATGGCACCATATTGGTATTCAAATTCAAAGAGTATTTGGTGTTAAATTTGTAGATTACATACATTTACAAAATGGAAGAAGGAAATGGAAAAAAAAATTACTGAAAATGTAGGTGATGATGTAAGGATTATTGTATCTAATTTGAATCTTATTCTAAGAGGCATTCATGTCACTAATTTGATAAAGGAATATTAACTAGTCTAGATAGATTTAGAGAATGGCCATTACAATGTCAAGTTAGGTTACTCTTATTTAACTCCCCCTAATAATGAGGTTACTCTTTGGATAAGAGTATGGGATAAATAACTTATCCCAAAAATCAACATCTTCTTTATGTTATATATTCACAATAGGATTCTCACAATGGATAAAACAAATAAGAGACGTTTAACATTGGTTAATTGATGCTTTGTTTGTGAATCGGATAATGAATTTATGAAACATATTATGATAGAGTGTTTGTTTATATTCAAGGTGTGGGGAATATTTTATGTAAATTTTGGATCTTTTGGGATCATAATTACTCATTGTTAAATTCATTTATGGCTTAGAAAATTGTATTTTTAAATGAGCAGATAAATTAAAAAAATTATATGGTTTTTCCTCACCTTATTTGGGGGATTTGAAAAGAACACAATAAAATAATTTTTAGGGATTCAAATAAGTCTTCTAAAAAATCAGCCAATAATATTATTCATCTTATTGTGGAAAATTGGAAATGTATTAATAGGGGTAAGAAGCAGAAATTTCAACCTCAATAATAATTCATAGCTAAGAATTAGAATCTTAATATTGAAATTAATCCCCCTAGTGGATCCAAGAATTGGAATTAAAGATTATGTTAAATGGCTAGTTTTTTTGCCTAGCTAGGTTAAAATTAACTTTTATGGTTCTTATAAAGGTAATATGGGTTTTTCTAGTTGTGTTGGAGTTTTGAGGGATGAGAATGGTAAGGTTCTAGGTTCTTATGAAGGCAATATGGGTTATCAAATGAATAATCTAGTAGAAGCTCTTTTTGTGTTATGGGGGATTTAAATGGCCAAGGATCTTGGTCTTAATAAATTACTTATAGAGGGAGACTCTTTAAACATAATAAATTTACTTAATAAGGTAAACAAGGATAGTTGGAGTATCAATCATATTATTGAAAAAAAAATGATTTTAGGAACCTTGTTTCTATTTTTTAGATTGCAACATGTTTATAAAGAAGGCAACTAATTAGTAGACTACTTTGCCTATAGGGGTGTGATTAATTATTACTTTAGGAAGTTGTATAAATAACATGTCCTTCTCAATGAAGTCAAGGCCATTATGGATAGATAAAATCACTCTAATTTTTATCAATATTATAATGGATTTACATGTTAAATATGTTACTTTGTTTTCTATCAAGTATTGGAAAAAAGATGGTGAAAAAATTATCATTATGATGAAGTGTGTTGATATGATGGGTATTACTCATTTTTTGTGCCTTAGTAGTACTGGTATGTGTTATAATGATTATAACTAGCTATCTAGAATGATTCTTTTTAAGGAGATTAATGAGAAGAAGTGGATTAGTTATTTTAGAAGGCTATTGTTCATCTTTTTCATTTTTTAATCTTGGGAAGCATAAAATTTATCTTCATAAAAATGGGTGGAAATTTGAATTGTGTATATCCAACGTCAACCAAGAATCTTAGATATAATAAGGAAGTTTTGGAAATTCTTCAAGTGGGGGGTCTCTCCACTTTCACTGATAGAATTGAGGGCTATGATCAAAACTTGTCCAATAAATTTGTTGTAGGCTAGAATGAATATATGGTGGAAATTAATAATGTGATTGTTGAGGTTATGAGAGGTTAATTTCCCAAGTTATGGGTATTAAACTTGAGGAAACTAAATATTCCAAATCCAACAAGGACTATAGAGAACATAAATCTAAATTTATGAACGAGGATGAGTAGTTAATAAAATACCAAGGGGTTTTTTTGATGGAGATATTTTTGAATCCCTATGATGAAGTGGTAGATCATATTAAGAGGTATGTGACTATCAAATGTAGGTTTATGGTGGTTCATTAATATCATTTTCCTATTTTGAAGTAATTCAAACATCATATTTATATTAGTATGTCCTTCTAAATTTTGCATTCATTGAAAAGCTATGCTATGGATGTGAAGAAGGGTAAAAAAAAGTTTCTTTTACATTAGGTTGTAATATTTTTGATTTATAAGTTATTTAAATTTATTAACCCTTTTCTTAACCACCAATGTCCCAATAAGAGCCCTCTTAATAAGACATGGGTTATCAAAAGAGTTTTGAGGAGTACCACTAGAGAAAATCATAGGAAGGATTTACAAGATGAGAAAAAAAAATTAAGTTTATCAACATTTATTTTGATAACAATTAATGGATTTTGTGAGTGATGATTTTGGTTTTATAAAATTATGTCTATCTTGATGATATATTATTTTCAAATTTCAATTTTTATTAATATATATATATATATATATTTATATATTTAATGGGGTTATACATTTTGATATGTGGTTTCAAAAAATTTGGTTGATTTTTATATCTTTCAGAATACCAAGGTGGACACCCCCTAATTTAAATAATAACCAAGGAATTCCATAGAGAACAGATCAACCTAAGAATAGGGAAAATTCAATTTCTCACAGTTTTGTGTCTAGAGGTCATTTATCTATTTGTAGGAGGTCAGGTAGGAATTTTTCAAGACCTTTCAATAGGGGAATTCATATGTCACTTCAATTTAATGTTGTTGATCCCACTTTTTGGAATGTTCTTGAAGCCTTGCCATTTAATAGTGTAAATGCTAGAGGAAATCAAGGTTCGAGAAGAAATGATTAGAGAAATCATCCATATGGATGTGGAAATTTAAGTGGTTCTTAGAGAATTCAAACTAATTTACAATCAAAAGATAATTCAATTTCCTATCATTCTCTTCATCAAAATAACCAATTTATTGAACATGATTTACATCAAGTTTCTAAGTTACAATCTCATGCTTTGGTGCCTTTACCTAAAAACTTCCATCTCCTGAACTTGATAGTCCATATGCAACTTGATCTAGGATTAGCCTTGAATATTTTCCTCATCATCAGTTAGAAGAAATAATATTACCATAGAACCAAGAAAGGCAAGAAATTAGTCACCAGTAGTCACTAGGACGGTGAATAAAGTTAAGCCAGAGGTGGATGATGAAGAAGATGAGAATGCAGTTAAGTTGATCATGTTCCTGGTAACCAATATGGGTTCTACTAAATACATGACTGATAAAGGTTATCCATTTGTTGAAATGCTATCAAATTCATATGATTAGTATAAGTATTCAAGGATATTTTACTATTGTTAGATACTTGTTTTAATTTTTTCTTGATAGAGGTTTAATGGTTTAAGACATTTTTAGACATATTTTGATATGGATATTTTAATTTATATAAACAATGTATATGGATAAATGTTAGATGTGATATTTTTTATTTAATAACTTATGTTATTTTTGATATTTTTCATAAATTTCTTTATCTAGATGATTATAATGTCTAAGGGCCCCAACCTATTTAGAGTCAATCCCGTTGATTTATTATTTTTAATTTTGATCTTGAGACTCATTTTAAAAGTTTAAAATGAGTTAAGTGATAAATAAAATGTAATTGACTTAATTAAAATAAATTAAGTTACAACCAATAACTAACTAAAGTCAGTTATACCATATTTCTCAACCATCTTTGGAGGAATTGATTATAAAAGAAGATCAAAGTGACATAGAAAAGGGGGGACATTACATAGGCATTTTTGAAGACTTGTGATTTTCTTCAAGTCCATATTTATACTTATTTATGTGAAATATCTCTAAGATAAACAACTCTTTAAGATAGATCAAGGACACTTTCTCCAGTGATTTATTAACTTACTTAACAAACATAGGTATATCTAAGTTTATTTGTTCAATTTATAAACTAATTATATAAGGAATGTTAGGTTTAATATCTAATGATAATTTTAGATTTTCATATTTGTAGTCATATGAGTAAATCCAACTACTTGGCTTGAATATTGATGAACACCTCCCTATTTGAGACATTTTTTTATATCAATTTATATTATATTGGTTGTTATGTTAAAGACTTTGTATCATAAATGATGTTTCTCAATAGAATTTAAATTCCTATTAAGATGAATATTTCTTTGAAGACTCTCAAAAATATTTGTTTAATTTTAATTTAGGTTTTAGTTTAATTAGTGTGTTTAATAATGAATAATTTGGGTATTAGTTTGTTTTCTTTGATTAATTTTATACTTAGATTATTTTATTTATTTATTTTAATTTTAGTTGCTAGTTTTAATTAACTGACTTCTATTAACTTAAATTATTTTATTAATATTTTTTTTTCTTAACGACCTCTAGTCTTTGGTGTAGACTTAGTTTTTCCTTCTTTATTTCATCTTAGTCTAAATTAAGTTTATAGATTTCTTTCTTTCAGTTTATTTTGGTTTAATATTTATAACAGATTAATTTTATTCTTTTGCATTAATGTTTTTTTCCTATTTGTTTTGTTTTCTTATCTCTCTTAGATTTAGTTTATAGATATCTCTTAGTAATGTTGGTTTTTATATCTATCTTTTTCTTTGGTTTTCATTGTAATTTTTTGTTTGTATCTTTTTGATTTTTTTTCTTTTCACTAGATCTCTTTTGAGTCAGGCATAAAAAAATTATATCATTTATTGATTCATAAATATTCATAAGGAATAGAATTATTTCCTTCAATATTTTATCTAATTCATAGGTCTTCTGTGTTGGATAGGATTGATTACATAATTACATCTATTTCTTAATTTCAAAAAGAACATTTTATTTCTAAATTAATAGTTGAGTATTGTTTAAGATTTGACATACTTGTTATATTCTTAGACCATTTAAACCCCATTATCTAGCTTTTAGATTCGTTATAATCTTTTAGACCAAAACTATTAAATTGGTATGATTCTATTTTAACCTTGACAATAGGTGAAAAGGATGATTCATTGATGTAATAAATTTAATTATCAACAAATTTAGTGATTCTACTGGGAAAAAATATTTAGAAATTTTATTTTTATGTTTTTTTTAAGTTGCCCATGACCATTGGAGGTCTACACCCAGTTATCTAACCCTTAGTTGATATTTCTAAAGAATAAATTAACATTGCTTCTAGTTTGACCCTTTTTACTTGGTATAATACCTTATGATTTATTTCATATTATTGAATTACTTAATGAATAATTAGAATAATCATAAATTATTGACATTCACGCAAGTCTTACACTTGAAACTTAAATTCATATTCAAGAAAATAATCATAGAATTAGACTAGAAAGATAAGAAAATTTGCATGTTAATCCTCAACTTAAAATTCATTTTTTTATTCCTTTCATCTAGAAGATTTTATTTCTCCTATCAATCAATCTAATCAAGTAGTTAACATAGTTAAAAAATTAGATGGAAGATGAACAACAATAACAACAACAGAAGGTTTAGGATTTGATTCTAGGTCTTCAAAATAATAGAGATCAAGCTGATGTAATTGATGAAGATAATGATTTAGATGAATACATATCTCATACCTTAGTAAATCCTTGGATTCATGGAAATATAATCAATATTGGTGCTCATCCTATTAAATTACCTTCATTAAAAGGTCTTAACATTCTTAAGTTTTTAGGAAGCCGTGATGAGTCATAAGAGGATCATTTATATGCTTTCAAATTAGTTTATTCTACCCTTAGAATTACTAGTGAAAAGGTTTCTCTAAGATATTTTCACAGACTTTAGAAGGTAAAGCATACCAAACATTTATTAGTCTTTCATCAAATGTGATCAACACTTAGAAAAATATTGAAGATTTGTTAGAGTTATGTTTTGGTAAGTCTAAAAAGGATTTAGATCTAGTAATTGAACTAGTTAATATTTCAATTGATCCAAGTGAAACCATTTATGGGTTCATAAGTAGATTTACTAGATTGTGCCAAAAAAATTCACCTAATGTTAAGCCATCTAAGAAGTTGTTAATGTTATATTTTTGTAATACTTTATCTTTAATATATAAAATGGCTATATAGGATAAATATTTTATGGATTATGGTGAAAATGTGATTTTATGCATATAATATGAAATTAAATTGAAAAGAGTAGGTTTTAATGATAGAATTGTGATAGGGGTAAATTTAGATAATACAATTTTTTTAAAGCCATGCATAATATTAGCAACAATATGGTCACCATGAAGAGACAATTAAATGATAAAACATCTTCTTCAAGTAAGTCATCATTTCTTCAAAAGAATTAAATTGAAGAAAAAGTTATTTATTGTAACATTTGTGAATTAGACCATGACCCAAATACATGTGTATCTATTTAAAAAATTAAAAGATATATCCAAGGTAAAGAAAGTGTCTCATTTGATCTAGCTGAGTATATAAATATGTGTGGGATTGATGAATCTTTAGATGATACTAAAACCATAAATTCTAATATTTTATATACTAGACAAAGAGATTATTCTAATATAGAAAATAATAATCAAAATTCTACTCAAAAGTAAGATAAAGGTAAAAATATATAGAATAATGCAACATCATATAATGTTTCAATGAATCCCAAACATAATGATTATTTATCAAAAAGTTTTAATAATTCCCAATATCATCCTTTTAATCCTAAATATTACATGCATATACGTCATCCATATATAGGGGATTATAATATTATTGATGATTCAACATATTTTAAGGTAGGGTTTTCATTATTACAAGCTAATAATTTTCTAGGATAGCTAGAGAAAATTAATGAGGCAATTAAAAATCCAAATTCTAAAAATATTTTAGGATTTCAAGAAGAAAGTAAAAATGATGAGCATAGTCAATATGTTTTTTTTGCTCAAATTTACAACCCTCCTATAGATTATATGCCACATTTTTATATATCTATCAAAATTGTTAATAAAGTCATACGTAAATGCATTTTAGATACAGGTGCATAAAAGAATATTATGGCTAAATTTATAACTAGTCAACTAGGTAGTTCTTATGAAACATATAGTATAAAGTTAACTTGTTTTGAATCATGTCAAACAAAAAGTTATGGTAAATATTGAGATCTTGTACTTAAATTTTCAAAAGATGAGATAATCAGGTGTATGACTAATGTTTATATTTTGGATATTCCTACAAATTATGTGATGCTTTTGGGTAGAGATTGGTCTAAAGAAAATGGTGCATTTATTAGAAAATGTACCACTTGGGTTCCAATTGGAAATTAAATTGTCTTTATTCAAAGAGAAGATTGGTCTAGTAACCCTATTGACTCAATGCCTCTTACTGTGGCTCATGTTGAAATGGGAATTGGTACATATGAATTAATGACTCTTGATGAACTTGAATAACAACAACAAATTTTATTTTTCAAGAATGATTTATGGACTTTGTATTTTGATGGTACTTGTTCACAAGATGGTAGTGGTGTAGGAATTTGTCTTATTTCTCCCATAGCTAGAATATATTATTATGCTTATAAGTTTTCTTTTGATAATACTAATAATTCAATAAAGTTTGAATCTCTATGTCTTGGTTTGGAAAAGGATATAAAATTGAATGTCAAACACATAGAAGTTTTTGGTGAATCTAAATTAATTATCAAACAAGTAAGGAAAATTTATAATACAAAATTGACTCATCTTTATGGATATACTCAAAAGGTTTGGTCTTTAATTTAACATTTTAAATCTTTAATATCATGCACATTCTTAGATATTTTAATTTACATGTTAATAAACTTTTATTTTTTGCTTCAAACTCTATAATAATTGAAATAGAGCCTACTATAGAGTTTTCTTTGCTAGAAATATTCAGGCCTAAATTTTTGATTTAAATGAAAGTTGGTCTATTCTTTATTGTGATGAAAATATTGATGCTTTTATCAAAGATAAATACCTTAATAATGATGATTGTTTTCTTAATTGTGTAGATTATCTACAATTAAATACTAATAAATTACATGTTAGTTTGGTGAGTTTAGAATCCATGTTTTCTCCAAATGATCAACCTAAGTTCTCGTGGAGTGAAGAACATTCTAGAAGGATTATTGGAGAGACAACCGCAATAAACCTTGGATTTGATGAAGAACCAAAATTTATTTATTTGGTAATATAATGTACTCCTAATGAGAAGGTTAAGTTTATTAAACTTTTTAAGTAATTTATTGATATTTCTACCTAGTCTTATAAATATTTAAAATGACACAACAAAAATTATGTAAGACATTATATTCCTATTAAACTTGGTATTAAATTTGTCAGGAAAAAAATATGTAAGATAAGTTCTTTATTGGAAGACACCATCAACAAAGAGATTAATAAAATGATTGATGGTGGTGTCATTTTTCCCATAACATAATATGAATGGGTAGCTAATCTAGTGCTTATACATAAAAATAATGGAGACATTAGACTTTATGTATATTTTAGAGATCTGAATAAAAATAACATAAAGGATAATAATCCTCTTCCAAGTATTGATCACATTCTATAATAGGTTGCAAGATCTAAAATGATGTCTTTCATTGATGGGTTTTCAAGTTGTAATTAGATATTTTTGAACCCAAATGATAGTCATAAGATAAAAGTTATAACTCAAAAAGGAACTTTCACCTTTAATACGATTCCTTATGGTATTATAAATGTAGATGAAACATTTTAATGAGCCATGCATATAGCGTTTGATGATTTAATCGATATTATTATGCAAGTCTAGTAAGATGATCTTACAGTTCATTATAGAAAAATAAGAAACATTAGGAGCATTTATGTGAAGTATTTGGAAGATATATAAGATAGAGTATTTCCCTTCATCCTAAGAAGTATGTTTTTGGTATTATGGAAGGTAAGTTATTATGACATGTTATTTCTAAAGATGGAATTTTGATTGATCCTAAATGTGTTAAGGAAATCAAAGAGATGCTACCACCTAAATTTCAATTAGGTCTTAGGTCATTCTTTGGCAAAATAAATTTCATACAAAATTTTATATCATATTTTGTTGATAAATCAAATCCTTTACATATTTAAAAAAAATCAGTCATATTTTTGGGATACAGAAGTTGATTCTAACTTTAATAGTATGAATAATGTTATTACATGTACACTTGTGCTTGATAAACTAGATTTGTCTAGGCATTTCATTCTTTACATTAATGCTCCAAATAAAGTAATAGGTGCTATGATTACATAAGAGGATAAAATTAATAATGAAAGACCTATTAGATACATGAGTCAAGTCCTAAAAGACATAGAAACCAAGTATCCTCTTATTGAGAAATATGTTTTATCATTGGTTTCTTCTTTAATTAAATTCCATCATTTCTTAATGGGAAATAAATTGATAGCAAGATCAACTGTGCCCATTTTATCCTATGTTTTAAAATAACCTACTATTCAAGGAAGGATAGCAAAGTGGATTTTAAGAACCTATGAATTTAAACTTGAATTTGAAACATCTAAAACTATCAAAAGAAATGAATTAGCAAAGCATTTGGTTGAAAATACTTATTACAATATTAGTGTCTTAGTTTTGTTTTTTGATGAATCTTTTAATGCTAAGCCTCATTTTTAGTCTATGAGAATTTTTAATTTTTCAAAAACTTTTATGTCTGGACTTGAAATGAAAGATTGAGATTGTTTAATAGTAGAAGATGATTAGTATCATGACCTTGTATATTATTTTTAAAACTAGGCTTGTTTTAAAAATTTAGATGAAAGACAAAGAATGCAATTAAGATTATAAGATTTAAAATTTTGTTTACTTGAAAATCTTTTATTTTATCTAAATCAAGACGGTGTATTTCTAAGATGTCTAACTAATGATCAATCTTAGAAGGTTCTTAAAGGATGTCGTAAGGGTAGTTGTGATGGTTATTATGTTGAAAAACTACAACTTATAAGATTTTGCATGTAGATTATTATTAGCCTATATTATTTCAAGATGCTTATAAGTTAGTATGTTCTTGTATGCCTTGTTCATTATTTGTTGGTCGGGATAGATTAATAACAATATCTCTAAATCCCATTATTCTAGAAATACCATTTTAAAAATAGGTAATTGATTTTATTTTTGATATTTATCATCCTTCTCTTGGTCATAGATTTATTCTAATAGTGACTGATTGTTTCATAAAGTGGCATAAAGCAAAGGTTTTAAAATGTTTAGTGACATATGAAGTAATTATATTTCTTGAAGATTAGATCTTTTTCAGATTTGGTGTACCTTATGAGATTATCTTAGATAATGATCCTCAATTTTCTTCTAATGAATACTTATAATTTTTAAGAATTTGTTCTATTATTTATAATAATTCCTTTATGTATGACCTATTGGCAAGTGTTGTCATTGATGTCAAATACTAATGTCATGTGTGCATTGATGTCAAAGGTAATGACAAAGTGGTGATGTCATGATAATGATGAGTTTGAGACTAAAGTTGTGCAAGATAGGATTTAGATGCATATGATCTAAGGTAATTATTTTCTAAGTCTTATCATATTGTATCTAGCATATTGATGTGGTTACATGTCACGGAGAGAATACAAACATGTGAACATTGTATTGGCATAGGCTTGGTAGCCTAGTATATAAGCATGGATCTTAAAAAATAATTGGATAAGAAGTTGGTAAATGTTATGGATGATGATATCATGTTTCATAGGACCTATGGGGTGTCATTAGTTCTTAAAATTATTATGGTAATGTATGGTGTTCATCTGGTTCTTCATTATGTTCATCTAGGCGTAGTTGGTTTTGTGGCAGAAAAATTTGAGTAGGTGGTTTGATAACATCACCATTTCCACATATGGATGAGTCAAAGGGAGTTGGTTATAATAGTGTGATAAAATTATTCCCAAGTTACTATGGTCTAAATTTATATTTATTCAGTTGAGTGGATCAAAATATATAACTATGCAAAGTTGTCTTCTAAGGTAGTTTGCAATATTTTCCCATACTCAACCAAATTTGTAAGGGAGATATAGCAGTGTATGTTTAATCACATCACAGATCAATACAATGAAATTAATCTAAGATTAATGTCTAATTTTAATTAGAGCTAACTAATTAGTTTTATGGTATCATATTTCACATGTGTGAAAGTTTTAGAAGTTGCTTGATATATGGATGGATTTCCCAATGTGAAGAGATCATATGTTTTATAGTTTAGGATATGTGATTGAGGACAAATTTTTTTATTAAGGTTCAAATTTGACATTATAGGTAGATTGAATTGGCTCCCATACTTAGTCAAATTTTTATGAAGTTAAAAACTAGGACCAGATAAGGATCTAATGGTGAGTGGGTGTTTGTACAAATGCATATTGATGATGTATATTGAGATAAAGAGGTCAAAGTGTCTGATGTTTAAGTAGGTTAAAGTATTTGATACTCTCAAGGATATTGATAGATCATGTTTGTTCCATATTTTTAGAAACTAATGAGATAATGTTAAAGTGATTTATATTTTATAGTAAGTAAAGGTTAAGACTAAGCTACTAGAGAAGATTGATGGTGCATTTTTGGTCAAAATTGTCAAGGAGCATGAGATGAGGTCAAACTGATAGATGTTTAGCATAGTTAAAGATCAAGATACTTTCAAGGGAGATTATCTATGTGTATTCATTCAAAAAATGTGAGGACATGATATGATTGAAAAATGTTTGATGTTAACAATGACCATTGGAATGTGATTTTTCAAATTAACGAAGGAAAAACTTGTGGTCAATTTTTGAGCTATAAATTTTGATCTAGGATCAATTCAAAGGTGTAGTAAAAATAAAAGTTATAGAGGACTTAAAGGTGCATCTAGTGAACCTAGTTATAAGGTGTTAATGTTTGTAAAATCAAATATGTTGATATTTAAATTTGACTGTGTTTTAACCATGTTCTGTAAGTGATCTGGGAAGGATATTTGAGATGTTCTATTGGTATTTGTATGTTTCAAGGGGAATTAGACATTGAAGAGTGTTTTATATTCCCTAAGGATGATTTTTATGGATTTTGGAGGTTTGACTAATAAATATTTAGTATTAACAAATCCTTATAAGTTGATTATGTGTTCATTCATGGTGTTTTTATGTATAAGGTCAAAGATTGATCTATTTGGCTTTATCAAAGGAGTGTTATGATGATTTTAATCATTTGAAGATGTCTAAGAGGTCATGTGGAGTGTAATTATGCATTTTAAAGTGATCCTATGATTTTTAATTGCTCGATGGAGTTCTAAATGGATGAATAGGTCTCCATGAGACCTATAAGGGCTACTAAGGCCTAATTAAAAGGTGTAGATTCTTAAGTGTCACCCATAGATTCTATGGTTGACCTATAAGGATGGTATTGAGCTATGTATTAATATGATAAAATCAATAATGGTTAAGGCATGTCCAATGGCTGACTAAGAAGTTGATATTCATGAAGGTTTTATAAAAGGTGAAATCAAAGGTGATGATTTGTAGAATTATGAGAAGGGGCTCTAAGTGGAAGAAGATAAAGAGTTGAGAGGAGAAGGAGAGTAAGGGTGACTAGTGGATGGATTGAATAAAAAATTAGGTTAATGATTTTTTGTATGACCTATAGTTCATATTTTTGATGTTAGAAATAATGCTCTTATAGGTTTGAAGACTTGATAGATGAGGCATGTGTGAGAATTGTGGAGTGAAGGAAAGAAGAAAAGGTGTGTGTCCAATGGATGGGTTGTAGAGAAGAATAGGTTGATGACTATGTGTATGACCTATAGTTCATATTTTTGAGTTACTAAAAATGCTCTTATAGGTTTGAAGATTGGGGAGAGAAGTGAATAGAATAAGGATTTGTAGGTTTAAGTGAATATATGAGGGTAGTTTGAGTGAAGAGGAAGAGAGATTGTGGCATGCCTACGTGAGAGGCTTGTATGAGATAGAGAGGGTGTTGTATAGAGGTTAAAAAATTAGAGTTCCATTATCAGGTGTTGATAACATTAGTTAAAAGGTGGAGATGTTCATATCATAGGTGTTGGGAGGGTGTTCAACATCTAGGTTAGAAGGACTTGACCATCATAGGAGTAGGTGTTCTTTATAGAACATGTGTTTCAATAAATTTTGGCTAGAAATAATTGAACATCTTATGGGTAGGTGACCCTTGTGAAATAGGTGTTTCACTAAAGTTTGGTTAGAAAGACTTGACCATTTTAGAGGTAGGTGTTCCTTGTATAATAGGTGTTTCACTAAAACCTCATGTTTGCATACTTATTATAGGATAAGTAGTCCATGTGTTTGTAGGTTTGAGATTGGATTTTATTACCCAAGAGGGTTTCCCACATAGATATTGTGTTTTGTGTGTGATATTTCATTATCTATTATTTATTGTCATAAACATCTTAAATGCTTCATGAATGGTTATATTGAATGCTTAAGTGTTTGAAGGGTTTGGAAATTGAATTGGATTGTTTGCTACCACTGATTCACCCCCACCCCCACCATATTAGTGGTTTTTACCTCTAAAAATTGGTATCAAAGAAGGTCATTTGGTAAAGGCTTGACATCTTAAAGGAGATCTGAGGTACAATATGGGTATCCATCAAATTCAAGGAGGTTTTTCCAGTAAGCTATCACCGATGTTCAATGGATCCAATTATGTTTTTTAGAGTGTAATGATGAGGACATAAATCATGTCCCTAGGGTTTGACACTTGGTAATCTATTGTGGATGGTTATTTTGCACCTACTATTCTTCCTTGTAATGTTGTAGATAAGAAGTTGTTTGAGAATAATTCTAATGCAATGAATGGTATCACTTGTGGTCTTTCAAATACTAAATACACCAAGGTAATCCATTTCATATCTAACAAGAAAATGTGGGATAAATTGAAGACTATTTATGAAGGAGATTCAAAGGTTAAGTTGGAAAATTTACAGAATCATCAAAGATAATTTGAGAGGCTTAAGATGAAGGAAGAAGATTATGTAGCATCCTTTCTACAAAGAGTTGATGTGATTGTGAACATCATCAGAGGTCTTATAGAGAATATTGAAGAATATATTATAGTTCAAAAGGTATTAAGGTATCTCTCTCTCTCAAGTTTGATTCAAAAGTGTCTACTATATAATAAAGTCATGATCTTACTCAATTAAAGGTGGATGAATTGCATGGCATCCTTACTGCCTATGAGATGAGACTAAATGATGATATACTATCAAAGAAGGAAGCAACACTCAAGATAAAAATGAAGTGAAAGAAGAAGTTACAAGGTAATAAACTCAAGGAGGATGACATATCTAATATTAATGAAGATGAGATAATTGCTTTGTTTATAAGGAAATTAAAAATAGGGTCAAGCAAGTATAAGGGTAAACTACCCTTCAAATGCTTCAATTGTGGAGAGATATGACATTTTGATAATAAGTTCCCTCATAAGCATAATGACAATAATTATGAAGAGTTTCATGATGGCCAAGATGAAGACAAGAAGATTTACAAGTCTGATAAAAGGAAGAAAGGATTCAAAAAGTATGAAAATAAGAATAAGTCCTTCAAGAATAGGAAGAGTCTCTACACCAATAAAAATTATAGCTCATTAGATGAGAATGAAGATATTGAATTAGATTATGATCATGTAGATGATGGTCCTATTAAAGATAAATCCCTCTTCATGGCTGAGGAAAGAATTTTATCATATCAAAAGGAGTCCACTTGGAGTGATTCTAGATGATGATAAAGATGAGGTGGATTATGAGACTGAATTGATTAATGTTTTGGAAGAACTAGAGTGAGAAGAAGATTAACAAGAAGATGAAGTCTAAAATAAAGGACTATGAAGATTAATTTAGTGTGTTTTAGGAAATAATGAATTAAGACACCAAGGATTATGAAGATATAGTCAATCATCTCAGTTGTTAATTGGAAATCCTATCTACAAGCCTAAAAGTTAAAGAAGATGAATGTTCAAGGTATGTAATTGAAAATGAGTCATTAAAATTTGAGTTAGAGAAGACATATAGTAAGATGAAGTCATTTTTAAGATTTAAAAAGAGCTCAAGTGATTTAGATAATATTTTGAGTGGTCAAAAGAAAGCAAGTGATAGAACTGGTCTTAGATACAAAGAAGAACAAAAAAATACAACTCAATACAAGATTAAGACTAATGTAAATCAGACCTTGAAGTTCAAAAATATATCAAGGAATGAAGATGCTAGTATAATGAAGAAAAATTAGATCAAACAACCAAATACCATGAGGTATGCCAAATTTAATGGTTATTGTTACACTTGAAATCAATTTGGTTATAGAGCTAGAGAATGCAAGAGACCTACTAGAAATGAGTTTGTATAGAACTATGATAGGGGTCATTAGTCAAAATGTGTGAACAAATTTAATTGAATTAACTATCTTGATGAGATACATTTTGATAAACATTTTCCAAATAAGGTAAGACAATGTGAGTCTTCTTTAAAAGGAGTAGTTTGTTTCAATTGTCAAAAGAATGGACATATTTCAAGATTTTGTTCTAATCAAGAAAGGCAAGATAAGATTATTTTAAAAGGTACAGTGTGCTTCAAATATAAATAGAGAGGTAACATTAATAGATTCTAAAAATAAATTCCTACTAGATAAAATAGGTTTAATCAGGCTCCTGGAGTGGAAGAAAGAAGGTAAGTTAACTCATAGAAACCAAAGGTGGTAAGTGTGAGTCATGATGAGTTTGCAGGTCTAAGCAATATGTTTTCTATGATGGAAAATACTATAGAAGTTGGAGAGTGATAAAATATCTCACCATCTTCCCATGTTGTGAATGAAGAGACCAAACTCAAGGAGAAGACCAAAGTTTTGGTTGAGGCTAGTTTTGAGGTGTGTTTGGATGCTAATGAGCAATCTGCTATGTGTGAGCAGGTTTCAAGCTTGGTTCTTATGTTGTCAAGGTTTGAAGGTGATGTTTTAAAATGTTAAAAAGATACTTTAGTGATTAAGGTATGTCAATATTCCATAGTAGCTCAATATATTGTATATCCTATCATAGAAGAGAAAGTGAGTGATGAAGAAAAAGAATAAGTTGTGAAATTTTAGACTAAGGAGAACAAGAACAAGAATTATTATATCTATAAAAGGATTTTAGTGGTTACAAAAGATATGTGGGACAATCCTAAATTCACTTTGTTTTAAGAGCATTATGGTGTAGAGGAGGTCTTTATCTATGTTTCTTAAGAAAATCCTTTCAATAGAGAATCAAGTTTTGTTGTGGTGTTCTTCATAAGGTCCTAAAAGGTAATAAATGAGTGTTTATAGTTGGTGTTGGTGTGTCAAGATGGGAAAAGTTCTTTGATGAGGTCAGATTGATGTCATAAGGCATTTTTGTTGTGTATGCAAGATCAGATGGGTGTTTCAAGGTGGCATAACAAGAATGATGAAATGTCAAGAAGATTTTGGTGCGTAAAAAGGTTTGTGAACTTATTTGTGATATGTTCTAAGTGGTTTTGTGTCTTGATTATCCTATTTGTGTCTTTTAAAGGTTTTTATGTGCTCCTAAGTTTATCTTCATTATTATAGATCAAAGCCATGGTATAGGAAGTCAAGGTTTCCAAAGGCGTGAAGGCTCAAATCTTGGTCTAGAAGTGTGTGTTGGTTGTCTTCAAGTGTGTAAGACATTTCAAAGGTGGTCATTAACCAGAAGGAGGTTTGGTGACCTTATTTATTTTGAGATTATAATTTTTTAGGATATGCTAGAAAATTTATTTTCCTTATGAGTTGAGTTCTGAGGCTTTTTAATAGGTTGAGTGGGCCAAATGGGTTATGAAATCAAGCTTCACATAGATCTAAAGGTTTGTGGTTTTCAAAAATTTCACAATTTTTTCAAGATGGAGGCCTAGTTGGCTAGTAAATTTATGAATGAATGTAATATCCCCTACCAATAGAGAATATATGAAAGACACAAAACTATGATACCAAAGACCAAAGCTCTGATACCACTGTAATATCCCCTACCAATAGAGAATATATGAAAGACACAAAACTATGATACCAAAGACCAAAGCTCTGATACCACTGTAATATCCCCTACCAATAGAGATATATGAAAGACACAAAACTCTGATACCAAAGACCAAAGCTCTGATACCACTGTAGTATCCCCTCCAAATAGGGATATATGAAAGACACAAAACTATGATACCAAAGACCAAAGCTCTGATACCACTGTAATATCCCCTTCAAACAGGGAATATATAAACCATAAAACTCTGGTCAAAGATCCAATTTTTGCAAAATAAATTCAGATTACAGATAAACAATAACCATAGTAAATCTTACAATAACAGATCAAAGATCTTATCACTAGTTCAGATGAGTACAATACAGTCCTCTCTTGTGCAAATCAAAGAATATTACAGATCTGGTCTTAAAAACCTTGAATTCATGCAAACTGGGTAATAACTTGCAATTCTAGACGTCTCGGCCTTTCTGTGTCGACACACAGGCGCCATTGTCGGTCGATATATCGCCGACGTCGGTCACTGTCGGTCGGCTTTCTACCGACGTCGGTCTTCAGTCGACCGATGTCGGTCACTGTAGCCCTTTCTCTGCCGAGGTCGGTGCCTGATGCGCTTTGTACGGACCTGTACGGACTGAAATATCTGTAATAACTTCTGTGTGAAGTTATCTCTCAACCCTGAAATTCTGTGATAACTTCTGGATGAAGCTATCTCTCAAATCTGTACCTCTGTGATAACTTCTGGATGAAGCTATCTCTCAATTTGGCAATAGATCGGCTGATCTTTCACAACCTCTGAATCGCACACAATGAAGAGTTGACGTTCTCCACTGCAAATGGAATCCTGGAACCCTTGGCTCAGTCTTCACAGAAGAATTTCTCCAATTTCAATAATCAATTCATACATGCATAATCATACTCTCTCCCATGAGAACTCTTATACCCTTTCAAAGGTGTGCTGGCTAAAATTAGATTTCCTCAAATTAGAACTTGGGGTTCTAAAATTAGAATTCCTCAAATTAGAACTTGGGCTTCTAAAATTAGAATTCCTCAAATTAGAACTTGGGTCTTAAAATTAGACCAATTAATTAATAATTAATTAATATCTAATTTAAAATTAGACCAAATAATTAATTAATTAATAATTAATTAATATCTAATTTAAAATTAGACCAAATAATTAATATTTGATTAAATCAATCAAATATTAATATCTCCCTCAATACATGTCGGATCCACGAACCGTCTGAAGCTGGTGAACCAGGGAGTGATCCTGCACATGACCATATCAAAACAAGGGTGCTCCGCTGTATGTCAAATATCCCTAAATAATAGGAGCTCAAGTCCAATGTGTCTGAAATAACCTGAATGAGAGCCAACTATAGGAATTCTGTAAATCAAAGCCAAGCCAATCTCCATCATGACCCTCTATCCATCCAATCAGCCTACGAAGGTCGCATAATAGGCTAATCATCAGGCCTGTCAATGTCCACGAAAAAGGGGACATGACAATCCGCCCCTCCAAAAATTGCTTGTCCCCAAGCAATCTCGGAACAATGAACCACTCGATCCACCTGGATCCCAAATGTAATTATGCTCTGCACTGCTGTAAATCAATGCAAGTACCTGGAACATCAGCAGAAGTAGAACAAAGAGGAACCCATAATCCAATTGGCGAATGCAACTCAACCAATCTCTAAGATCACAAATACCATAGTCAAGAATGCATGAGAAGCAAACTCTCGAAGTATGATAACCCAAGTAGAATGGACAACTCCAACTGCCAATTCCATCTACAAAAGATGGTGCCAATCGATCCCATAACTGATCCCTCTGTAAAGGTGGCACAACGAACAGTACCACACTGTCATCTGTGTGAGAAGAATCAATCTGGAGACATGACTCCACTGGTATCTCAAACTCATCAGAATCAGCAAGATCCAAATCCTGTATATGTGTATCAGCATCAACAACCTGTTCCTCAGCGACAACTGCAGGAATGTACTCACCACCAACACTCAATGTACTAACCTCTGAGTCTGGGGCTGGTGAAGACCGTAAATGCTCTAACTCCATGGTCATCTCAGCCAAATGAAATTGTGACTCCTCATAAGCTAACTGTGTAGTCTCAAGAATCTCAGAAGTCACCTCTAGCTGCTGCGTAAGCTCACTCACCTTATCTTCCTTGACCAACAATGAATCATATGCTGTGCTGCCCCACTCTATAAGATAATCTCTGTCGGTGACCAACTGCATATAGTCCTGTCTCAGAATCTGGATAGCCTCCCATAAAGAGTGGATTTCTGTCAAGGATAAATAACTACCTCCCTGCTCGATGCTAGTAGGAGAACCCCATCCATAAACTGCTAACAACTGATGAGCATCATCGAAATGCTTGCAAGCGGTAGCAATGTCTCTCTCACTAACTCTCAGCTGACTAGACACATGGTGGCACTGGCTAGACTGTCTCCTACAATCCTCCTCTGATGCATGGTCCAAAAGAGTAGACTCAGAATCACTGATCTCTGGAGTACTACCATCCATACTCTATGAATCAACTCCATAGCTCATATCAACATACGGAGTATCAACAACTGTAGCATCACGGTCTAACTCCTCCATACTGAGAGAAACGGCTGGTGAAACTAAGTCCTCAAAACTGTCCACTGCATCCTCCTGAGTATCTTCTGCAATAATCAGATCTTGGGACTCTTCTACGATCTCTGTCAAAACTGAGAGATCATCAACCCTCAGTGCACTAACACCTGAGCACACCTGTACACTCTGAGTGCAAGCATCGGACTCATCCTCATCTAACTCTGAAGAAACTGCTGCTGAAACTATCTCATCATCACAATCTCCCGCTCCCACGTCCTCTGCAACTAACTGAGAGTCTAAATCTCCATGACTAATCTCATCCACATGTCTAACAATTGGTGTAGCGCTGCCCTCAACCACTGTTGAGACCTCTTGTTTCTCCTTTGTTCTGTTTGGTGATGTGGACCTTTTACGAATGGATGCCATATACCGTAATAATTTGTCTTCAAATGTAGGATCTGAAAGAGTTTCATTCATCCTCCTCTGGGTTTCAACCAACTGGTTCAAACTTTGTTTCAGCTTCTTCATATCCTTGTCCCACTATTTCTGAGTACTTGAAGTCATCATGGATACTTCGTTGATTCAACCTACCCAACAGGATGGCAAGACATTAGCTCTGATGTGCCCAACAGGATGGCAAGAATTTAGCTCTGATACCACTGTAATATCCCCTACCAATAGAGAATATATGAAAGACACAAAACTATGATACCAAAGACCAAAGCTCTGATACCACTGTAATATCCCCTACCAATAGAGAATATATGAAAGACACAAAACTATGATACCAAAGACCAAAGCTCTGATACCACTGTAATATCCCCTACCAATAGAGATATATGAAAGACACAAAACTCTGATACCAAAGACCAAAGCTCTGATACCACTGTAGTATCCCCTCCAAATAGGGATATATGAAAGACACAAAACTATGATACCAAAGACCAAAGCTCTGATACCACTGTAATATCCCCTTCAAACAGGGAATATATAAACCATAAAACTCTGGTCAAAGATCCAATTTTTGCAAAATAAATTCAGATTACAGATAAACAATAACCATAGTAAATCTTACAATAACAGATCAAAGATCTTATCACTAGTTCAGATGAGTACAATACAGTCCTCTCTTGTGCAAATCAAAGAATATTACAGATCTGGTCTTAAAAACCTTGAATTCATGCAAACTGGGTAATAACTTGCAATTCTGGACGTCTCGGCCTTTCTGTGTCGACACACAGGCGCCATTGTCGGTCGATATATCGCCGACGTCGGTCACTGTCGGTCGGCTTTCTGCCGACGTCGGTCTTCAGTCGACCGATGTCGGTCACTGTAGCCCTTTCTCTGCCGAGGTCGGTGCCTGATGCGCTTTGTACGGACCTGTACGGACTGAAATATCTGTAATAACTTCTGTGTGAAGTTATCTCTCAACCCTGAAATTCTGTGATAACTTCTGGATGAAGCTATCTCTCAAATCTGTACCTCTGTGATAACTTCTGGATGAAGCTATCTCTCAATTTGGCAATAGATCGGCTGATCTTTCACAACCTCTGAATCGCACACAATGAAGAGTTGACGTTCTCCACTGCAAATGGAATCCTGGAACCCTTGGCTCAGTCTTCACAGAAGAATTTCTCCAATTTCAATAATCAATTCATACATGCATAATCATACTCTCTCCCATGAGAACTCTTATACCCTTTCAAAGGTGTGCTGGCTAAAATTAGATTTCCTCAAATTAGAACTTGGGGTTCTAAAATTAGAATTCCTCAAATTAGAACTTGGGCTTCTAAAATTAGAATTCCTCAAATTAGAACTTGGGTCTTAAAATTAGACCAATTAATTAATAATTAATTAATATCTAATTTAAAATTAGACCAAATAATTAATTAATTAATAATTAATTAATATCTAATTTAAAATTAGACCAAATAATTAATATTTGATTAAATCAATCAAATATTAATATCTCCCTCAATACATGTCGGATCCACGAACCGTCTGAAGCTGGTGAACCAGGGAGTGATCCTGCACATGACCATATCAAAACAAGGGTGCTCCGCTGTATGTCGAATATCCCTAAATAATAGGAGCTCAAGTCTAATGTGTCTGAAATAACCTGAATGAGAGCCAACTATAGGAATTCTGTAAATCAAAGCCAAGCCAATCTCCATCATGACCCTCTATCCATCCAATCAGCCTACGAAGGTCGCATAATAGGCTAATCATCAGGCCTGTCAATGTCCACGAAAAAGGGGACATGACAATGAAGTATGTTATAGAGGAGGCGCTAGGTGATGAAAATTGGTGTGCTTAAAGGGGAATATGAGAGTACTCCAAATATGAACTTTTAGGTCTTGAAGGTGTGCCTACTAAAAGTTTTGGGCTTTGGAAATTCCAAGTATGGCTATAAGGAGTTTAGATAAGCCTAGTGTGAAGATTTGATGTTTTGCTCAATTTTTCCAAAAAGAGAAAGGAATGATTGTTTCAAGGTGAGTTCTCAAGTTGGTTTATAACATGTTTCCTATTTGGTGAATGGAATGAAACTTTGTTGGTGGTCCTTGAGATGGATATCTAAAGATGCTCAAGAGGTGAAATGGATCATAAATATTAGGGGGGGTCCCTCTCAGATTTTTTTAGTTAGGGGTAACTAACTTATATAGCTTGAGTGGCTTGAGGAGCTATGCATGATGGAAGGGGAAGAATATGTGATATGCTTTAGTCATATTGAAGATGTGGTGATATATGCTATAGATTATGATTTAATAAGGTTTATATGATGAATTGATTAAACCTAGTCATCTTTGTGAAAAATATGTTGAATCTTCATGCATAAGCAAAAGGAGCCTATGAGTTCTATAGGTAAACAAGTCCAAGGATCAACTTGATGTATGTCAAATAATAGATGACGAGATGGAAGATGATGTTAGGGGGAGCTTTTGAAGCCTTGTGAGCAATTTGGAAAATCTAAGGATTAGAGATGTCCAAGATCAGATTGATGCATGTCAAAGGGGGTGCAATTATTTCATATGAGATATGTAAGTATCTTGAACACTTAGAAGTATATTTGAATACATTCATACTGATAATAGGAGGTTGGTGGCTATTTAATTGATTTTAATTAATGGAAAAGGGGAAGAATGAAAAAAATAGGTTGACATCAGTGATAAAGGGGGATATTATTGGCAAGTTTTGTCATCGATGTCAAATATTGATGTCATGTGTGCATTGATGTCAAAGGTAATGCCAAAGTGGCGATGTCATGATGATGATGAGTTTGAGCTTGAAGTTGTGAAAGATAAGATTTAGATGAATATGAGATAAGGTAAGTATTATTTGAGTCTTATCATATTGTATCTAGCATATTGATGTGGTTTCATGTCAAGGAGAGAAGACAAACATGTGAATAGTGTGTTGGCATAGGCTTAGTAGTCTAGTATGTAAGCATAGATCTTTAGTATATGATTAGATAGGAATTTGGTGAATGTTATGGATGATGAGATCATTTCGTAGATGTTTGATGGGGTGTCAAGAGTGATTAAATTCTTATGGTAATGCATGGTGTTTATTCAATTCTTCATTATGTTCATCTTGGCATAGTTAGTTCTATGATAAAAAATCTAAGTAAGTAGTTTATTAATGTCACTATTTCCATTTATGGATGAGTCAAGGGAATTTGGTAATATGGATGTGATAAAATTAGTCCAAAGTTTATATGGTCTAAGTTATAGGTCATGTAATTGATTGGAGAAAAATATATAAAAATACAAATTTGGCTTCCTAGGCATTTCATAATATTTTCCCATAGCCAAATTTTCAAAGGGATATCTAATGGTGTGCATTTAATCGCATCACAGATCAATGATGAAAAATTAATCTAACCTTAATGTCTAAGTTAAAGTAAAGTTAAGTTTTCACACACATGAAGGTTTTAGGAGTAGCTTGATATATGGATGGATTACCCTATGGGAGGAGATCATATGGTTTAAATTTTAGGACATATGATTGAGCATAAAAAAAGTTATTAAGTTCAAATTTGGCCTTTTAGGTAGATTTTAGTGGTTCTCATAGTTGAATTTGCATGAAGTTAAAGATCAGGACCATGTAAGGATCTAACAGAGAGTGGGTCATACAAATATAGATTAATGATGTGTATTTAATCAAAGAACTCAAAGTGTTTGATGTTTAAGTAGGTTAAAGTTTAGGCTACTCTCAAAGAGATTGATGGATTGAATTTGTTACTTCTTTTTATGAAGTAGTGAGATGAGGTCAAAGTTCTTGATGTTTAATAATATGCAAAGGGCAAGATTGAGCTACTCAGAGGAGATCGATGGTGCATTTTTGGTAAAAATTTCCAGGGAGCATGAGATGAGGTCAAATTGACAAATGTTTAGTATAGTTAAAGATCAGGATACTTTATAGGGAGACCCATGATTTTGGTTCATTTAGGTGATGTGAGGACATAAGATGATGGCAAAATGTTTGATGTTTAACAATGATCATTGAAATTTGATTTTTCAAATTAACGAAGGAAAAATTAGTGTTTAGTTTTTGAGCTATAACTTTTGATCTAGGATGAATTCAAAGGTACAATAAAAATCAAAGTTGTAGAGGAATTAAAGATGCATATATTTAACCTAGTTATAAGGTATGAATATTTACATATTCAAAGATATTTATCTCTAAAGTTGACAATGTGTTTTGACCATGTGTTGTAAGTGACCTAAAAAGGATATGTGATTTGTTCTAATGGTATTTGGATGTTTCAATAGGACTTAGCTATTAGAGAGTGTTGTAGAGTCCCTAAAGATGATATTTATAGATTTTTGAGTTTTGACCAATCCATATTTAGTATGAACAAATACTTAAAAATTGACTATGTGTTCATTCATGGTGTTTTTATGTATAAGGTCAAAGATTGATCTATTTGGCTTTAGTATAGGAGTGTTGTGATGACTATAATCATTTTAATATGTATAAGAGGTAATGTGGAGTTGACCTATGCATTTTTATGTGATATTATGTTTCTAAATTGCTCAATGGAGTGTGAAATAGGTGAATAGGTCTCCATGATACCTACAAGGGCTACTAAGGCCTAATTGAAAGGCGTAGTTGGCCAACTTATGAGGATGGTATTGAGTTGTGTCTTAATTTGATACAAGCCTTAATGGTTAAGGCATGTTTAATGACTAAAAAATAAGTTGATATTCATGAAGGCTCTATAAAAGGTGAAAACAAAGGTGATGATTTCTAAACTTGTGAGAAGGGGCTCTAAGTGGAAGAAGAGTATAGAGTTGAGAGGCAAAGGAGAGTAAGGATGACTAGTGGATGGATTAAAGAATAAGTCAGGTTGATGACTATGTTTATAACCTATAGGTCATATTTCTGATGTAAAAAATAGTCTCTTAGAATATTTGATAGATGAGGCATGTGTGAGAGTTATGGAGTGAAGGAAAGAAATGGTATGTGCCCAATAGATGGGTTGTAGAGCGGAGCAGGTTGATGACTATGTGTATGACCTTTAGGTCATATTTTAGATGTAAATAATAGTGCTCTTTTAGGTTTGAATATTAGGGTGAAAATTGAATAGAAGAAGGATTTATAGGTCTGAGTGAGTATATGAGGGTAGTTTGAGTGAAGAAGAAGAAAAATTATGGCATGCCTATGTGATATGTGTTTAAGATATCAGTTCAAAGGTGGAGATGTTCATATCATAGGTGTTGGTAGGGTGCTCAAAATCTAGATTAGAATGACTTGACCATCCTAAGGTTAGGTACTCCTTGTGGATCATGTGTTTCACTAAATTTTGGTCAAAATCACTTGACCATTCTATTGGTAGGTGATCCTTATGAAATAGGTTTTTCACTAGATTCTAGTAAGAAAGGCTTAGCCATTCTAAGAAAAGGTTCTCTTTGTGGAATAGGTGTTTCACTAAAGCCTCATTTTTGCATACTTCTTATAGGATAAGTAGTCCATGTGTTTTTAGGATTTAGAGTGGGTTTTATTCCCCAAGAGGGTTTCCCACATAGAGTTTGTGTTGTGTGTGTGATATTACATCATCTAATGTTCATTACTATAAACATATTGAATGATTCATGAATGGTTATATTGAATTCTTAAGTGTTTTAAGGGTTTGAAAATTGAGTTGGATTATTTTCCACCACTAATTCACCCCCCTCTCAGTGGTTTGTACCTCTAACATTACCTTTAAGACAAAGGACAAAATGAGTCCACAAACAAAAATCTGATTTATATCATAAAGAAAAAAGTCTATGAAAATAAATGAAATTTTCATCTTCAAATATTTTAGGCATTACGGGAAGATAAAACTATTGTTAGAGTAGCTACAATATACTCTCCTTTTAAATCTACACTACCAATAGAATTACAAATTTCATATGCCAATACATCTTTACAGTACTTATTAGAGGATACAAATTAAATTGAATAAAGATTAAATTATTTAATAGCATTGGATGAAAGTAAAATTACTCCTTTACACAAATTGGAAGAAAGAAAAATGAAGTTAAATAATTTTTTTGACAAAGAATTTCAAATAAAACATTTAAGGTTGGAGATATCATTCTTTAATGAGATAAAGCTCATGAAGATTTGGGTAAACATCATAAATTTGATTCAATTTGGTTAGGACCATATATAATTTCCATTATAATTGGTGAAAATGCTTTTCATTTACAAGATTTGGAAGGAAATTAGTTGCATTATCTAGTCAACGGTCTTTGCTTTCTGTTTATTTTTTGTTTTTATTCTTTCTTTGATTTTATTTTGTATTTCTTTTTTCTATTATTTCTTGTTATTCAAAGGGATCATGTTTGGTTACCTAAGTGAAGTTCATTAATAAGGAAAGTAGATGGAAACTATAATATGTCTGTAAGTATTCAATAATGGTAAGATGATTTTACATGACATGATTCAATTTCATTTTATAAATGAGCCTAAAAATGGTTATTAATGTGTTTTAAAGTATTACTTATTTTCATAAATTATATTTTACACTTTTGCAATTTATTTCTTATTCAACCCAAAAGTTCCTTTATAATTTTTCCTATTCTTCATGCTATGTTGACTGAACAGTTCATCCCTTCAAATTTTATAATAAAGGGGTTCACATTTAGCTACCTGGAAAAAAGGTAACCTAGATTGTACTCTCAGGTATTTTGTCTTTAATAGGAAAATTTTATTTTGATACCTTATTTCATTACTGAAACCAAATAACAAGGTCATCAATGTTGAGCCTATTTTTGAAATCTCTCCTTTTTTTCTTTAAAATAGTACTTTGTGATGATTATGTCATATTGATGACATTGTCATAACATCTAAAATTGACAGTTGGGGGTCTTAGTTCATTATGTCATTTGAATATGCATTTTATGTTTAAATGTTTATCATGACTTTGTATTTGGTGAAATTATTACTCTGCATTACAAAGTGGTTTCAAAAGCATTTCATGGATTCAATGAAAAAATTTAATATATCCATATTGGAAAAATTCATATTTTATGATTATTAGTTAATGATTAAATTTAGAATCTTCGTGATATATAAGATCATTAAGCAGTCATAATTTGTGATTAAGTGTTAAATGTAAATGTGCTCAGAATGGTTTTACTTGATTATTGTTGAATAAATCATATTTATGGATCATAAGTTATTATAGTTATTATTAAAATTAATGGTTTATTCATAACAATATTTATGTGTTATTTTATGACCTAAATATTTCTAAGGGTATTAAAATAAAATTTAAATAATTTTACATAGGAATTTAACTCATGATATTGGTCTACGGTCATAAATATTTGAATAAAAGGTGGTCTTTTATAAGATCAAATGTTTAGTACATTGATATGATTAAGTTAAAGGATTTGACTTACATGTCTTTTGATAAATGCAAAGGTGGTAGAATATTTACTTGACTTGGTTTTGAGTTTTAGGTATGGTTAAGTGGTTTTAAACATAAAGTAATGTGTTATTAATGTGCCTAGGATTTGGCACATATGTTGGGATTTATTTTATACCCCATAATTGTTTACATTTAAGACTTGTGTAATATGCATCGAATCAAGATTTCTAGAGGGAAGTTTAGTGGTAACTTAGGTGACCACTATTTTTGTCAAAGTTCCTAAATTTTTTGATAGAGTTGGAGATAAGTAGTGACAATGTTGCTATCCAATCTGGGTCTAAAACATAGTTTGTTTAGTATTACAAGCTTAAATATATTATAAAAGGAATTATTTATTTGGTTAGATATCATTCTTTTTCAAGCTCACTGCAAAAGTGAAGCCTTGGATCTGAGGTAAAAAATTGGAAGTTTTTCAAAGAAATTTGTAGGAAAGGTATGTTTTCATTTCATTTTCATGAGCATAACCAGTATTAGGTATTTTCAAAGCTCAGCTAGAATTAATTATGATGAATTTGGCAGAGGATGGTGTAATGGTTTATTCAGTTGGTTTTTCATGCAAGTGTTTATTTTTATTTAAATAAATGAAAATATAGATATTAATATGAATTTTATTAATAAAATAATTACAAAATGATTTTAAACATGAATTATATAAAGGTGTTATTTAGTGAAACAAAAGTGATGAATTTGTGTCTATATGTCATTTATTTTTGACAATTTTTTTGAAATAATTGATTATGAGGTGATTATAGAAGATACAAGTTGTTTGATATGGGTTTGAATATAATATTTTGGATTTTTTGAATAATATTTGGATTTTTACATGTAATTCATTATATAAATTTTTGGTCAAAAGCATAAGATTGTTTTGAAATTATAAGATATAATTTATACATAATTCCTTGGTATTTTTTGCATGAGAGCACCATTGAAGAAATATGATTCATTTATGTATGAAAAATAAGAAAGAATATATTCTAAGTATGTGACTTTGTCATAATTATTAGGTTTAATTTGGTTGGCATCATATATTAATTCTATATAAATGTCAGTTTGTTATGTTATTTTCTTGGGCTTTGAAAAATAATACAAATCTCTGACTTTTCAATACAGACATCTTTGCTGGAAGTTTAGATATTTGAAGAAGGTTTTGGTGTCAACTTTAAAAAAAAAAAAACACCGCATGTTTTAAAAAAAAGATATTTTTCAAATCTTAAGCAATTTCTTGTTTTCTCTATCATTGATATACAAATTGTGTTAAGGAAATTGAGACTATAGAATATGGAACTAAAATGTTCACATCTATTTGAAATTTGAGAAAGCTATGTTTAGAGGTTTTTTAAATTTTCAAAGATAGTTAATTATATTTTTAAAATTAAGTTTATCAACATTTCGTTTGATAACAGTGAATGGAGTTTATGAGTGATGTGTTCATTTTTAGCAGATTATATCTATCTTAATGATATATTATTTTCAAATTTTAATCTTTATTAAAATTTATAAATATATTCAGACATTTGATGGGCTTGTAGATTTTGATATGTGGTTTTAAAGGAAATTTGGTTCAGAATGTCAGAGTGGACAACCCCTAATTTAATTAATAACTAAGGAGATCCATGGAGAATAGATCAACCTAAGAATACGAAAAATTTATTTTCCCATTATTTTGTGTCTAGAGGTCATTTCTCTATTGGTAGGAGGTTAGGTAGGATTTTACAAAGACATTTCAATAGGGGAAATCATATTTTAGTTTACTTTGATGCTATTGATCCTACTTTTTTAAAATCTCTTGAAGCCTTATCATTTAATCCTATAAATTCTAGAGGAAATCAAGATTAGAGAAGGACCAATTGGATAAATCATCCATATGTATGTGGAAATTTAAGTGGTTCTCAAAGAATGTAAAACACTTTGCAATTAAAAGATAATTCAGTTTCCTTTAATTCTCATTATTGGAAAGAATAGTTTCTTGAACATGATTTACAATAAATTGCTAAGTTACACTCTCATTCATTAGTGCCTTTGAACTAAAAACTTCCATCTCCTAAACTTGTTAGTCCATATGTAACTTACTCTAGGATTAACCTTATATATTTGCCTCATCATCAGTTGGAAGAAATAATATTACCATAAAATTGGAAAAGGCAAGAAATCATTCCTTTAGCATCACCAACAATCATTAGGATGGTGAATAAAGTTAAGTTGAAGGTTGATGATGAAGAGGATGAGAATGTAGTTAAATTGATCATGTTCCTAACAACTAGTATGATTTATACTGAATACATGATTGATAAGGGTTATCCACTTACTAAAATTCTATCAGATTTAAATGATGAGTAGAAGTATTTAGGGATATTTTTCTATTATTTGATACTTATTAGATACTTTGTTTTAATTTTTATTGATAGATGTTTCATGGTTTAAGACATTTTTAGACAAGTATATTTTAATATGAATTATTAAATATATATATACAATGCATACGGATATATGTTAGATGTGATATTTTTCATTTAATAGCTTATGTTTTTTTAGATATTTTTCATAAATTAATTTATTTAGATGATTATAATGTCTAAGTGACCCCACCTGTTTAGAGTAAATCCCCTTGATTTTTTTTAATTTTGATCTTGAGACTAATTTTAAAAGTTTAAAATGAGCTAAGTGATAAATAAAATATAATTGACTTAATTAAAGTCAATTAAGACATAACCAATAACTAACTAAAGTCAAATATAACTTATTTCTCAACCATCTTTGGAGGAATTGATTATAAAAGAATATCAAAATGACATAGAAAAGGGGGAACATTACACATGTATTTGTGAATAATTTTTATTTTCTTCAAGTCCATATTTATACTTCTTTCTTTGCAATATCTCTGAGATAAACAACTCTTGTAGATAGATCAAGGATAATTTTTACAATGGTTAAGTAACTTTCTTAACAAGCAAAAGTTTATCTAGGTTGCTTTGTTCAAATTATAAATTGATTATCTAAGGAATGTTAGGTTTAATATCTTATTATGATTGCATATTTGTATCTATATGAGTAGAATCTGACTACTTAGCCTGAATATTGATGAACACCTAATTGTGTGCAACATGTTTTTTAATCAATTCATATTGTACTGGTTTTTATGTTAAAGACTTTGTATAAAAAATGATGCTTATCAATAAAATTTAATTTACCTATTAAGATGAATATTTATTTTAAGACTCAAAAAAATCTTTGTTTAATTTTAATTTAGGTTTTAGTTTAATTAATGTGTTTAATAATTAATGGTTTTGGTATTAGTTTTTTTTTCTTTGATTAATTTCAGACTTGGATTATTTTAATTTTTAGTTTTAGTCACTATTGTTAATTAACTAACTTCAATTAGCTTAAGTTATTTTATTAATATTTTTGTTTTCTTAATCAACTCTAGTCTTTGGTGTAGACTTAGTTTTTCCTTCTTTATTTCATCTTAGTTTATAGATTAAGTTCATATATTACTTTCATCATGTTTATTTGGAATTACTCTTTATAATAGATTTATTTTGTTCTTTAGATCAATGTTGTTTTCCTATTCAATTTGTTTTCTTATCTCTATTATATTTATTTTATAGATATCTATTAGTAATGTTGTTATATATATCTCTTTATTTGGTTTTCATTGTAATATTTTATTTGTATCTTTTTGATCTTTTTATTTATTTTCACTAGATCTCTTTTTAGTCAAGAATAAACATATTATATTAGTTATTGATTCATAAATATTCATAAGGAATAAAAATCTTTCCTCTAAGAGTTTATACAATTCATAGGTGTTCTCTATTATATAATATTGATTACATAATCACATTTGTTTCCTTTTTTAAAAGATAACATTTGAATTCTAAATTAATAATTGAGTAATATTGAAGATTTGACATAATTTTTATTTTACCTAAACATTTAAAAACCCCTTTACACATCTTTTAGATCCCTTTTGATATTTTGGACCAAAACTATTAAATTGGTATGATTCTACTTTAACCTTCATGATAGGCAAAAGGGATGATTCATTGACTTAATAAATATAATTATTAACACACTTGTATATGGACATTCAAGACCTCACACACTACCTTATCTTTAGACTTATCCAACTAAGCCATTATTTTGTCTAACTTAATAGGTATTAGTCATATTTTTTGATAAATTATTGAAAAAATGACATTGATCAAGGCCTCATACTCTACTAGGTTTTTGGTGAAATGGAAATGGATCCTATAGGTAGTTAGGTGCCATTTCCCTAGCAATTTACTAAGAATAATTCCTACTCTAGAGTCATTTTTAGAATGGGCCTCATCAAAGTACAAGGACCATAAAACTAATAGTTTTGGAGCTTATTAGATTGGTTCTTAGTATATTTCATAGATAAAGTATAAAATCCTATGTTAGACGATACAAGGTTCACCCTTTCATTGACTATGTTATATTATATGATCATGTGTTTCATTTTAGATTTTTCTATCAACATGTATTTGATTGGCTACACCTATCCAATGCATCCACATATGGGATAAGTCTATAGCAATAAATACATTTGAGTTTTTGAACCATTCTCTACTAAGTAACATGGTATAAGCCTATGGTATCTCTACCACATAAATATCCATAATTTTTTGGACCTTAGGTTCTGATTCCACCTGTATATGGACATTCAAGACCTCACCCACTACCTTAACTTCAAAATTGATAGGTGTTAGTCCTATTTTTCGATAAATTATTACAAGAATGAAATTCATGAAGGCACCTAAATCAACTAAAATGTTATGAATATTTTTACCAAATATCCTAAACATAAGGAGGAAAGGTGGGACCTCAACATTATTCTTGTGTATCATCACGTTAGTGTGTGCAAGCTTGGGTTTGGGTTGAATTGGTTTGTCTATGAGGGACTTTAGGAGGAGATATATTTGTTTAGTTACCTACAAAAGGTCATGAAAAATTATGTTTATTTTTATCTTATTCATGTCCTCTACTATGTTATATCTAGTCTTACTAGTGGTAGGTTGGATATTATTAGTTGGTCTAGGGTTATTTGCTTTTCAGGGTAGAGGGTCATTCTTTTCTCTTAGATCCAAATAAGTGATACCATTTATAGGATGAGTTGACATAGTAAGGGGATGTTTTATGTCTATTTATTAAGAGTGTAAATAATATTTTGGAATTTTTGGAAAGATTTCACCTCATTGGTGGCATCTTCTAACTCATTATCTTCATGGATAGGCAAGTCTAATGTTTCTAGTACCATGGTAGTCTTTAGGGATATTGGAGAAATAAAGATATCATCTTGATTGGTAAAATTTGGGTGGTTTGGGACTACCTCATACTCTTCCATATCTTTATATAATATGTTGAATACACTACAAAATTTAATTTAGTTGAGTTTACCATGATGGGTTATGTTGTGCATATAGTGCCAATTAGGTGAGGCCAATTCAAAGGTGTTAATAATAAGTATATTATTAGATGAGGACTCTAATTGGTTATTATAATGGTTATGGGGATGATTGCATCTCTGGTAAGTGATTTTTTTGTTTGAACTATCACTGCCATTATTCCCAACCTATCTCTAAAGGCCTAAGAAGTCATTACTAAGCTTCTGTACCATACATTATATAGGATATAATTTAATCTTGGTAGATTCTTGGGGTACACTTTAGACATTATTCATAGCAAAAATTTATGTTTGTTTATTATCTTGAGGTGATAATTCATTATTGGTTGGGAT